>JAUIRK010000855.1:2227500-2690000 GCA_030549495.1 Nectonema munidae | reverse complement strand
TTATTTTAATGGTCTACAATCTGAAGTAGATTCAAACTCTCCATCTGTCGATAAATGATGTAAATAAGGTGTTATCTGGCATTTATATCTGGTCATGTCATAATATGGTGAGTTTAAATTTAGAAAAATGCAGTTATATAGTTTTTACAAAAAAAGCATAAATTATATCTCGTTTTTGGGGAATCTATAGACTCTAGAAAAATGCTATATTATTATACTTACATTTCTTCTCTTATTAAGTATACAAACATTACACGCGGCTCTTCTAACATCTCACTTCTCGATAAATTAAATAAAAAACTCTAAAAAAAAATTTAATTTATTTTTTAAAAAAATTAAATAAAAAACTCTTTTTTTATGGACTTAACGCTCTTATGCACTGCATCTTTTTCTATTATTGCACAACAAATTGTACTCACTTTTCAAAACTCTTTATTACAAATGAGAAACTACGATACCAGATCCAAATATTTGTTTCACATTTTTCAGAACTAAATCTCCATCCACACTTCAAGTCACTTATTTACAGAAGGATAAAGTCAATCAACAGCTTGACCAATAGTTTCTCTTATATCTTGTATTTTTTTTACTTTTAAATTTTCTATCATATCTTAATTTTATACGTACTCACTCACCTATTACACAACTCATTTTATATCACAATTATTTATACTCCTTATTTTTTTTTCTTTTTTTTAATTTCTTTTTTCTCCATTTTTATTTCATTGCTATTAAAAAATTTTTTGATGAAAACTTTTCCTGATTTTTTTCTTAAATCTTTTCGCATCTTCTAAACCTTCAAATCTTCTTGATGCTCACGATAATGAAGAAAATATTCCTGTGGGTTCAGAAACTTCAGAAACTTATTATTTTCTGTTCAAATCGTTTTTTAACTACTATTAAAGTAGTAGTACTTCTACTACTACAAGTATTTTTATGGAATAAGTAATGCGGCAATAACATATGGGACTTAGTTTTTTGAGAGGATTTATACAAAGATATAAGTTTTTCATGAGGCTGATATAATATATATAATAATCGAACAGTTTTACTTTGCGGTTCCGTCAATCAAACATTTTCTCAAGCAATTATTTATTGTTGTGATGTCAATCAAACCATACATTTTCAATGTGGCTTATTTCGTTAATATATATCTCTAAAGATTCTAGATCTTTTATAATAAAACTAATTCATTTAAATTAAAAAAAATTTGAACAAATTAAAAAATATTAAAATTTTTGATTGACGTTACCTTAAAGCAAAACATTACTCTATTTTTATTCCACGGAACACTGGTGTCGCATTGTGCATGAAAGGGTTGTTAATAAACTAAAATATATATTATGTTATATAGACAAAGGTAAAAGTACCGTCGGGTGTTTTCATCGAAAAGGCACAATTGCACCGCTTGTATTGAACTATAAGAAAAGTAGACTTGATGCGGGATCGAACCCAAGACCTTGAGTCATCGAAACCCAGTATCTAACCAACCTTACTCACCCCAAGTATATATATATACCATGTTTATTTTAAATTCAGGAAGGGAGTATGCACTGACCAATTTTCTTCCAGTCTAAGAAGTAAAAGAAAAAATATAGGGTACTTGCTTACCAGAAGGAGGCAATTTGTGTGCTTATGGTCAAAATTCAGATTTCAAAAAAGAGGCCAAATGGATTCAGAAGAGACAGTGTGTGTATGAATAAATTAAGTGTGTGTGTGTGTGTGTGTATGTGGAAAAATTTTCGTGCGTGTACAATCCATATATGACGTATAGCAAAGATAGGAAGAGATAGAAACACTACACAATCAACTTCTAATTTGGTGTATACCAGCATCTTCTCACCTATAAGGAGGATTCCTCATTTCCTTCATTTTTGCCATTCTTAGCATGGAAGAACTCTTCTGAATGCATGTGTGTGTGTGTGTGTGTGTGCATTGGAAGAATTTTCTTTGAGCAATCTCCTCAAACCGTGTAACATTCATACGCATAAATGATGAATGCAACACAAAACACTGTATTCACAATATGTAGTATATGAACACATCACCAAATTCATCATAATGTAATTAATAATAATAATAATCTTTCCAAAAGTGAAATATAGGTTATGTAATATTTCACAGCCTATTATATACATATACATTGAATACCTTTTTTGTTCACTAAATGAAAATATGCAGATAAAGGGGTTGAATAACATGTAAAACTGTTTATTCACTGAAAATAAAAAATAGTAATTTCACAATTATAGAAGTCAACAAAAAGTGCTAAAATTGAGTTTAATCATTTATATAGTAATATTACTATCAATATATGTAAATTATGAGTTTTAATCAGTTTTTTGAATAAATCAATATTTTTCTGTTATGTCAGCAATGCCAATATTTGCTCTTCATTCATCAAGATTGACCTATTCATCTTAAAAGACTTCTAAAAAATCGTTCTTGCGGGCAAATTATTATTAAAAGAAATATAAATTTTTAGCGCGAAATTTATCTATAAAATTTTCATTCCCAATCCCCTCTCAAATTATTTGTTAAAAACTGTTTTTTATATCGATAATAAAAGTATTAATCGTATATGAGTATTTTTCAACGAAGGTGTTCTACGAAATCCTAGCTCCTAGCCAATTGTAAAAGCAGCATTTTATCGATAAAGTTATAAAATGGAAGCGACTATTTATCAACAAAATTTTTGTTAGAAATGCTCCCTTCAAGACGATGAGTCGGAAGAATGCGTGTAGAGATGACTGATGATGTGTCGCATTAAAAAATTTAATACCTAATTATTATAATTGCATTTTAACGTGCTATAAAACGAAGAAAGAAACAATCATTATAACGAATTTTAAATTTCGCAAATTTTAGAATTTGTGATTTAAGAGGGGAATTTGTGTGCGGAAAATTGTTCGGAGGTTTCAAAAAAATATCAAATCCAAGAATGGAATATCTAGCATCAAAAAGAAAAGGTTTTGGTAAAGCTAATTAGTTTGATTGGGCAATTAATTATATATATACTTTTAAAATATTATATAGTTTTTAAAAAAAACATTAAAAAAAGAAATTATTTTATTATTTACAATAATTTATAAAAATTTAGTGTGTAATTTCATTTTTATAAGATTACGAACAAGCTGTTTTTAAAAAGAAATTCAGAGAAAGCTTTCACAGCAGTATTTTTATAAAATTTTGCACAAAACTTATTCTTTTTTTGATAAATCTAATTACTATAACAATCTTCACTCGATGTGGATGATTAATTTCAGGGTTCTAGAGAGTTATGGTCACTTTTATTGAAACAAAAATGTAATTTTATAATATACAAAAAATTTAAGTGTATAACTCAAGAACAAAATAAGTAATTATAGTTACTATAATAAAAATCTAATTAATAACTTTCAAATTAACTAAATAATATGGAAAAATTGTCATCATGATCATTTTAAAAATATAAAAACATTTTAATCCCGTTATCCAATATTTTTTTACCTACTACAATATTCAGTTATTTTTACCAATCAAATTTTGAAAATACAAATCAATTATACGTTTTTTTTATAAAAAAACCAAAAATATTTGTAAAAACGATTTAAAAAAGAAGTATGAACTAGGTTGTACATTTATGCCATAAAATAGGAAATCTTACCACGTGTAGTTGATTAAAATGATAAAATGTATCTCATTAAAACACAGCTATTTTAAAAGGCAGTTTACAAGTAAACTTAAAAAGGCTTTCTTTTGTGTCGCACCAAAGAATACACCATAGTAGATTTGTGAGAAGAGATATCGTGAACAAAAACCGATACATGATGTAGAAGCTGGTGGTGAGAAGGACGAATAAAATATGTTTCGAGCAGAGAGAGAGAGAGAGCATCATAAACATATCCCACCATGAGAAATATAAATCTACCAGCAAACTGAATTTAATTGATGATAACATTAGCATTGTGCCGAAGGGGAATACAACAAACAAATCTGCACGTCCTTTCGTTATCGTTGTGAAGGATGAGGCCGTAATTAAGACCGAGTTATCTGATATGGACATAGAGGTCACTTCTTCCCAAGGCAAATATAATACAGCGTAGAGATACGATGCATACGTTAATATAACGAGAGCCCATAAAAGCTCTCGTCTATAGCTTATTCGAGTTGAACACAACAAAACTTTTCAGTTCATTGCCTCAATAAATTCCATTAAAAGTTGGAGCCTTTTTTTGACAGTGGAGGAGAACGAAGAACTCATCGATCTGATTGGATAAAAACTTTTCAAAAATTTCAATACGTCGAAATATTTTGATTATTCAAATAAACTGCACATAAATCTCGGATCTGATTGGCTTGAGAACCCAATTTTTGGATCACAGGAAGAACAAGTAGCTTAAACATTTAACTTTGTGTGATTTTTCTTAAGTTGAACATTTTGGAAGCGACCTTTATTAGTATAAATAAATAATCAGCTGCATTGAATGGTATCGTTAAAATGTTGATTCATTTCGGGAAAATTGTTGGCAATTTTAAGATAGTTGGCATATGAAGATTCTCTTTACCATTTGTTGCACCAAATTTTAGTCCGTTTTCACATAAAGATATTTATATTCTATCTTTTTATGTTAATTACACACGCTCTATAAAAGATCGTAAATTACGCATATGGGTAATTTCCTCAAAGATCAAATATCAAGGAATGGAGTTTTAAAGCATTTTGAATATCAAGCATTAAAAGAACGTTTAGAACGCATTATTGAGAAAAAGGCTTTTCACCAAAATGAATTTTGATATGCAGTTTCAAAAAAGTAAATCAAACTTGGACAAAAAGGAAGATTGATTTTAATAAACCTTGAGATTATGAATTGCAATCCAGGCCGATTTTTTAACAAAAGCGCAATTGAAACAATTTGACAAAAATAGCCTTTTAACTTATAGAAGTGACCTAATAGATTATTTTGCAAGCAATTCAAATTTTTGCATTCCATTTACAAATTCTCTTTTCTTTAGCAATGCCATACTTAAAAAGGGGGCGTGAGTAGGGTTGGTTAGATGCTGGATTCGATAACTCAAGGTGCTGGGTTCGATCCCGCATCAAGCCCGCTTTTCTCATAGTTCGATACAAGCAGCGCAATTGTGCCTTCTCGGTGAAAACACCCTATGGTACCTTAACATTTAAAAGCTCTCACTTCAAATACATTTTCAAATTTGAATGATTTATTATCGCAAATAAGAAAATTTAAAATAAATCAGAGTTTTTCACGTTGCAATAAAAAAGCTTATATGTTGAAATATTTTCATCTTTAAAATTTCTCTTCTTTTTAAAACAAAATGTTATAATAACTTCAGTTGTGGAAGCTTGGCAGTTTTCTTAGAGTAGCTTTGATGTTTTGTCTCGTACAAATCTGGTATTATGCTTTTATATGATGTTGATCTTCTGGAAAATGGGATTATGTTAGATTTCCTTTTTTGTCATCTAAATGCTAACTTTGTATTTTGTCATTTGTCAACTGTCGGAGATAATTCCTTTTTATGCACAGCAATTTTTTGCCTTAAATTTCTCATATATTTTATTTAGCCTTTTTGAGAAGTATGCCATCTCCACCATCGATTGCTTGCGTGAAGAATCTTTTTTGTCAGGGACCATAATTTAAGGCTTTTCACTACAAGATCCGTTCCGTTAATTTTACTAAAAGCGCAATATAAATGGACTACTGCAAACAACAAATTAGAGACTTTGTGACATCTTTTTACTTTGAGGCGGTGAATACTTTTTCACTTCAGATTTAAATTCGCATTTGCCCTGCTGATCACGGGGCGGTTGCAATCGGATTTGACCGATGTTATCAAATTGGGTCCGGTGCCTTGAAAGGGCCCGTCGCATGTGGGCCTTTTTTCCTATTATATGAGGTACAAAATACTACTCAAAACATAAATTCTCACTTTTCAATGTGACGTGAGAAAAATATGGAGTATTTTTTTCCTACTTTTTTTTAAACATTTAAGTTTTCTACAGCTTCAAATTTAAAAAAAAAACTTTTAAAGATTTTGCTAGTAAAAAAGCTAGAAGAGTTATTTTCTAAAAGAGTATATGTAATTCCTTCTCTTAGTGTTAAAAGTATTCATATTGCCTTTAAATATTTTTTATACCAAGCATTAATTGTCTATTTTCTTGGTTTGTTTGTTTTTATTTATATGAAATATAAACCCCGATAAATTTCACTAACACCGGCCCTACTTAACCATATGGTTCAAAGTATTTTGCTTGCTTTTGACAAATAGTATGCATTTTAGAATTAAAACTAACTTTATTACCTAATAAAAAATGGTTTTGTATTGACATAAAAAACTGCAAAATTAATTAAAAATATAATTCTGCAACTCTTTTGATTCAAAAAACCTACTTAAAAAAAAGTTTTTGTAAAAAACTCACTTTTACTCGTCAATACTAAAAATCAATGCAAACATAAATTCCTTCTTACTGATTTTTTTTTCTGGACATCTTTTCAAGGATCTTAGGAATCTTGAGCTGTTTTCAATAAATCATCATTGAAAACAAGAAGAATAAAAGCTATACCCTATAGGGAGCATTGCTCTCCTATATACAATTGGATACTTATCGTAAATGTCAGTTGAGTCAAACTTTTACTTTAATTCTTTGAGACACTTTATTGTTAATCAAAATATCAATATTTTGCAGTGATAATTTTTGCAAATTTTAAAAATTTGTTTCCCTAATTAAATGAGTTATTTGCGTTAACCCATTTACGACCAATGTTCCTATTTTGGAACATAAGTAATTTCATCTTCGTCTGCTTTTTTCAATGACTTTGAATATAAATCGTCTGCGTTTTTTTAGATATCGTCTGCTTTGCTTGGTCTTAAATGGGTTAAAGACGTTCCAAGATCTTATTTGTAAGATTCTTTGATTTAGTGTTGCATTTTGATTGAATTTTTTCTTAATTTAAAACAAAAAATCGATTGATTAAAAGTTGCAATTATTCCAAACTTATTGAATAAGGTTAATCATATAATTTGCTAAAAAAGAAGAAAAACATAATTGAATAATAGGACTTTACAGAACTATTCTTAGGTAAAAAAATAGTGGCTGAAAATTTTTTATATATAATTTCTCGATGTAAACATAGGAAGGTAATAAGAATATATATATATAACATCTTATTTTCTTACCTAACAAGCAGCAAATAATGGACAAATAAAGAACATTTCAGAAAAGCTTCACTAAATTTCAAAGAAAAAGTATATAACGACGTCGTTTGCTGAACACACGAGACACAGAAAATTCACGAAGGCGACAGTGATGATGATGAGTGCGTGAGGAAGGCACTCGTGACAACGAAGAAGGATATCATTTGATCAAAGAAGTAGGATAATAATGTTTGTTTTTGATCCGATTCTTCGCAAAGCATACACACATACATGCGCTGTGTAGTGTGTGTGATTATAATGATGATGATGCTCCTTCTTGGATCTGATTGGAGGGCGCATCGTGTTCGTCAGCTCCAAGCGATCCTATTGGAGCATCCTTTGCAGAGAAGCAAAAGTATACAACGCACATACAGGTATAGAACGGTGTAGAGATTGTTTGGTGGTAGGTAGGTAGGTAGGTAGGTAGGTAGGCAAGATTGCAGGTAAGTGCTAGTGAACAGATATCGTCTCCTTCTTTCTTTGACATCTATGATATACAAGCGTATATTAGGTATATATACCTACCACTCATTCATAATAAATTGAATTGTGAAAGAGGCTGCAGAAAAACTCAAAGGAAAAAGGTGCTTTGAGTCTTCCTTCCAGTGTTCGAATGCACTGTTCTGGAACGAAATCGATGAGAAGGTAAGGGAGGCTGCATTTCATGTTCCTGTGCTATTTGTGTGTGTGTGTGTGCGCGCACTGCGAATAGGGACGTAGATAGGCTAAGACATGCTCTGCTTTCAAGAGAGGAGAAATGTTAGATGTTAGACCGGTATTAGTAATAAGCCAGTGCGGTTATCTATTTTGTCATACCATGGCTATTGATAATAAAAGCTATGCATTTTTAAAATTATAACTTTATCGAATAGGGAAAAAATGCTTTTTTTTATAAAAAAAATTAGGAACCATAAAATACGCGGCCATTTTAGACTTATTTCAAGGCGAGGGCGGAATAAATAACAGACAAACTTTAGTTCGTTTCACTTGCTCCACTTTTTTAACAGATTTTTAATATTAGGGCGTGAGTAAGGTTGGTTAGGTACTGGGTTTCGATAACTCAAGGTCTTGGGTTCGATCCCGCATTAAGCCTACTTTCTCATAATTCGATACAAGCCTTCTCGATGAAAACACCCCACAAAAAAACGAGCAGCAGTATAGACCAATAAATATAATTAGTTCTATCTCCAAAATTTTTGAAGAAATTTCACATACACAAATCAATACTTATTTCAGTCTGTGTGAACAACCTTTTTGATGTTATCAATGTTTCAAAAATATATTTCGATTTCATAGGAGATAATAAAGATTTTGTAAATAATGTATAGCAACGCAAAATATGGACGCTAAAATTTTCTATCAATGATAACGTGGTTAACCCATTTACGACCAAGCAAAGCAGACGATATCTAAAAAAAACGCAGACGATTTATATTCAAAGTCATTGAAAAAAGCAGACGAAGATGAAATTACTTATGTTCCCAAATAGGAACATTGGTCGTAAATGAGTTAAAACCTTTATCGTGGAGAACGGGGAATCACTCTTCTCGCGGGGAAGGGGGAAGTTTAGGGTCCCTGCTGGGCTCGGCTACTTACTTTAAGCCATATATTTATTTGAACATTAGACAAAGGAAGTAGAAACTTTAATAACAATAATTACTAATCAACGGAAATATATTTATTAAATATTGCATAATTAAATCAGGAAATTGGAAGCTTACGGTTTACACAATCCGGAAAAATGGATCATCGTTTCCTATCTGAGAGATATCAAATCATTTCATTTCATGCACATCTTTCCAATTCAAGCAAAGTTACTATGGAATCCAGGGTATAGTACGCTGGCACCTAAACTATTTAATCTCTACCCAAATGAACTTTACGGCGAAATAAATTCCTCTTTTAAGTTATTTGCTAATATATTGTCGTTCGGCTTTTGAAACCGGAAGGCAACTTCAAAGTGATTTGTTCAATCTTAACCAATGGTGTATTACTTGGATCTCAACTTTTCTAAACGTTACCATCTCCAATTTAGTGTTAAAAACAACTTTATTTATTGAATTGGAGAGTGATGACCTGTATTAAAAGGCACTGACCTATATTATTTATTACAATGGAAGGTTACTGACCTGGGTATTATTACGGATGAAAAATTTAAATTGAAATCTCATCATACAAGAGTGATTCAGAAAGCTTACTCACTTTTCCATATCATCCTCAGGCACTTTGCATCCCTGGAACATGAAGTAAATACTTCATTAAGATACTTTACACATTCTTTATTTTGAAATAAACGTCCATATTATTTCAAAAAATTTTCGTTTATATCGTTTGTTAAAACAAAAATTTTGAGTTAATAATATCACTTTTTATCCATTTTCCATTAGCATAGTTATGAAGTTTATCTTATTAGTTTTAACTGGTGATGATGATGCCCTATACGTTATGATACGAAAAGCAATTTCGTATTTTTGAATTAAATTTTCTTTTTAAAAACGTAAAATGGTATCGGAATGAAAAAATACAATATTTAGAAAACTTTGCGAAATAAGAAAATAAATCCAACCATAAAAACGTATATTGAAATAAACAAATATAAAAAAAAGCAGTATAGCTACAAATGTTTATTCGAAGATGTTTTACTAATTTCCACTTATTATTTCTCTGCAAACACCAACTGGCATTCTTCTATAATTCTTCTACAATTCTTTCCTTAAATCAAAAAAATTTTTTTAAAAAGTAGTAGAATTTTTTGTTGCTTGAATATTTGATTTCTTCTTTCTACTTTTCAATAAATAAATCATCCAAATTTTTTATCGAGCCATCATGTCAATTTTATACTCTAATTGTATTTGAATCTTGTTGGAAGAGAAAAGGGAATGTTATCAAAACATGTAAAGAGTTTTGTGAAATGTACAGTTGTACAAACAAAGCTCATAATTAAAATTGTGATATTATTTGTATCACTTTGAACAGCAGACTTCCCCTTTTCATGAAGAAAAAAGAAATGACGAATTGATATAAAATTAACAAACTTTTTGAAAGGTAGATGGAGATATTGCAATGTACTCTTTCTTGATAAGATAAGAAACTTCAAAAGGAGAAATTAAGAAAAAGTAATTTATGTTTTAGCGATGGAATAAATTTTAGTATTATTTTTCAATTTTGTTTATACCCTTTTACTTTTGAATGTCATGAAAGCGCAAATATTCTTAATTTTTCTTCAAATTTATACTCAGAGTAAAAAAATTGGATTCATTTTTCACAGATTTACTAAACTGTGATTGTTTTTTTTCTATTGAAGAATTTATGACTATAACTCTCTGATAATTTTTACTTAAAATCTTGCTTCTCAAATTCATCGTTAATTTTTAGGCGTAATGAAAAGTGCTTTATTTTTATTTTTTATATTTTTTTCAAAAAAAACATTTATGTGAGACGGAATTTTCCCGAAATGAAAACGAAGAAAAGAAATCATTTGGATGCTTCAAATGATCCAACCAGGCACTTTCTTAGCTAGAGCATCATAACAAATAGAGTTTCAGACTTACTCAATATATCACATTTCTCACTGATGTAAATAAATCATATACATATATAATAAATTAACATATATAGCAAATTTTATGAAATTTCAATAACGAGAAGATGGCTCTGGGGCTTTGCCAAGCTCCTAATATTTATATATATACAATAATGTTTAAATATGGTATCCATTGGAAATGTTCATCTTATAAGAGCGATTTTTCTATAAGTGTTCTACTCTTTTTCAGTTACACTGAATCTGGTTGTTGTAGAGTGGTCGTTATGGATAGGTGACAGTTGTATCAAGATGACCGCTAGCCCACATTTTAACATTTGATTGACAGTTATTTATATTCAAGTAATGGAAAAAGTTAGTCAATAAGAATAAATACATATATTTATAAAGTGACATTATTATATCTCTTGTTTTCTTATTAGTTTTTGAGAAATAAATGTCTCGTTGCATCCTCATAAGATTCTTAGCACAACTGTTGAAAAGTCTTTTGCGAGATATGCGCAAAATGAAAGTTACCTATTCTTTTATCAAAAATCAAAGATAGCGAAATGATATCAGGATAGAGACAAATGGAATCAAGCAAGCATTTGCTTATAGTATCATATCATTCTATCGCTTCTTGCTTTACTGTCGCACACAGAATGGATTGAAGGGGATGTGGGTAGTGATTATACCTTGAAGTGAAGTGAAAGAAATGAAAGATAATGATGCTCTCTCCTTTTTGATGGAAGCCTTTTGCGAAAGAATATAATCCAAAGCTTAACACTGATTGGATAATATGCTAGATGATAACTATATAAACTAGCTTTTATGCTAAATTCTGATAAAACTTTAAAACTTAGTTCATCATCCCTCATAAACTCTTTTCTAATCTTTCTCCAATGAAAAGGGAAAGAAGTAGAAATTGGGTGAATTTATGAATAGGCCGCAAGAGTTGTACACAAATACAGTGTTCAGCACTTCTATATTGCACCACCCCAACACATGTCGTTCAAAATATATAGCTTGAATTTAATATATCATCCCTGAAATATATATATTTATGTGAAAGTATTGATCCAAAGGTTTCTACAAAAAAAAAATTTTTTTGTTTTTTTTTTGAAAAAATATTTTTTATATTAGTATAAATTAAGTAATAATTGAAAAATATGTATAATTTTTATTTGAATATGATACTCTTCTACTAACCTATAATAATAATTGCTTCATGCCGTATTCCTGAATATTGAATCTACTATTTTATATATAACACAAATTTGTACATATGTGTTTTACGGAATATTTAATTTATATGTGTATATATTTTTTATTTAGTAAAAAGGTTATTTCGGTTGCTTAGCTTTTTTCTTCTGGAGAATTCAAAGATTGATGCTAATTAAAGTTAATTAATTTAATTTTTTATTATTTTTCATTATTATCCAATATAATCAACAAATGCATGAAGGTAAAACTCCACTCTTTTACCTGCTTTTTCTCTGAGAAATTCAAGAAACCATGGAAAAAAATTTATGAAAACGAGACCAAAAAAACGTTTTCTCAAGGCCTCTTTTTCGAATGGAATTATAAACGACTGGAATAATCTCCTTAATCTTTCCAAATCTTCAAAAATCGCCTTGATTTTAAATTGGAAAGACATTATTTTTACCTTTGATTCATTGAAATCCTTACTTTGGTACCATCAATTATACGACTAATCCATGATTAATTCACATTTTCATTCTTTTCACACGATGCGATCCTCACAAGCTTATGTTTTAGCTTTTATTTTAAATTGAGCCGAAAAGTGTAAGACTTTTATGTCAGAGAAGAAAATTGACGAAAAATTTTACCTGAATTGTAATTCTTAATTTTCATGGATTTTTTTTTAAATTATGTATCTTCTTTTTAAAAATTATTTGATTAAAAAATTTGTTCAATTTTTAGGACCAAATTCCAAAAAATATTATATTAAGACAAAAACATTTATATTTAAATAATTTTAAAACTTTAGATAACCGGCTTATTTATTCAGATTTAAATAAACAGTTTTGCCACTATTAAACAACTTGAAACAGTCGAAGAAAAAATTAGGATATTTTTATGAAAAAGAAATATTGAAAAACAGTTTAATTCTTTCTGCAAATCAAACAAGTAAAAATTTTGTAGTAGTATTATTATTATTATTATATATTTCATAAACATTTCAACCAATCATATAGTTTTTATGAAATAAAACTGCAATTTCAAAGTTAAATTTTTTGAACTTTTAGGTAGAATTTTTGAAATGTGGCTTTCAATATGTATGTAAAATATTTTTTGAAAATTTTTATTTTAAGTATATTTTTTAAGCATTTTACGATTTACACATTTAAATATATAATAAGGCTAGCAAGTTTGGCAAGTTGTCTCCCCGGAGGTCTTGCCAGACCTCTGATACTTTAACTAATCTCAAAGAAAAATTATTTAAAAAACTATCTTTACTGACTTTAACAGCCACAGTTTGTTATTAATGTCAGAGTAAGCGGATCTAACATTGCTATAATAATCAAGGTATATCAATCGAGGGTTTGGTTCTCTATCTCTATCTCGTCGTATCGATCACCAAAATCGTATTTAGTTTGGCGTGAGCAAGAGAGACAGCAAAAAAATCAAGTTTATTTTCCTTATTTTAAAGTTATTTCAACAAGAATTTCTAGATCGCATTGCTTCAAATTTAAAGCTGAAAGTTTCCAGAACAAGTAGTATCGTCAAACATTTCTAACACAAAGAGCTTTTGAAGATTGGAATTCTTTGCCCTGTGAAGTTGTGAATGCTACTATACGTTGAATGACTTTAAAAACAATCTGGATGCAGTTTGGCAGTCTAGAAGATTGTATTATTTTTCTAAATTTCAAGATGCAAACCTTACAGGCATTTGCCTCAATTTTGCTTAAATAAATATGTTATGTTATATTATATAGGAAGATATAGATGTGCAGTAAAAGTTACTTTTCTTTCGTTCAATGCCGGATGGAAAGAGGAGTTGATCCTGGAGGAATCACCATTCCATTGGCACAAATGGTATTTTTAAAAGTAGACCAATAAACATATTGAACATATCTTTCATTTATTATTATTATTATTATCCTTCCTTTGTTTTCCTTTATTGATAAATGAACTATAACTTCAAAAAAGGTCAAACTAGCAAAAAAAATCCTTTTTTTTACAATCAACTATGTACTTAATAAATCTTTTTTTCAAAATCTTTCCAAACTCTATTTTACTTGTCATTGTGAAGCGTAGAAGAAAAGAACTAAGCAATTTGTCTGTGAGTGTGTACAATTTATTAAGAAAAGCAGGAGCAGAGAAGGTCATAGCGTTAAATCTGAAAAGTAAACGAAACCTTGAAAAGAACTTCATTGAGCGCAGAAACCAACTTGCAAAAGAAGAAGAGGCGAAACGCGGGAACGTGCAAAGTAAGTAAATGTATCATTTCTTTCTTTCAAGGCGTGGCAGTGAAAGTAAAGCACATTATTACACACATCAATGCCATAAAATCACATTAAAAAGCACGCCTTACATCCGTGTAATAAGACAATAAACACTTTTGTTAAACCACCTTGTTCCATATGTTTTTCAACTTGCGCGAAGTTATGAGATTTGATTAGTGGATTCGTTTTTATCCGAGAAAATGCGTATTGAACACTATGCGAACACTGTTGTTGAAGCAGGCAGGGATTTTAATGTAAAAATCATCATTTTAACAGTCTACAAACTTTTTGGCATAATGATTATAATTGAAACAACGCATTTGTTAACATCTTTATAGTGAAGATGATGCATAGATTTATTGACTAGCGAAGCACATATTATAATCCGAAATCGCACCTTGATGAGTTACTCTTTTCAAAAATGCTCACTTTTTTGAGATCTTTGATACAGAGAAAACATAATGGTAGAGTTGGAAGAGATTTTACATAAATAATGAAATAAAAATAATTAAATTATCTATTTCCTTCAATGTAATATAAATGTTGAATGGATTTTTTACATTAATTAGTTTTTAATTTCACGGAGTTAATTTTTTACCAATTTATAGTCAGTTTAATCCTTATAATCCTAGCTTAGGGTCTTAATTTATGGTTTAGTTTGCTTCGTGTTTATATATATATATATAACTATTTTGGGTGATATTTCTTCGTATTTCAATAAAAGTTTGTACTTTTGTAAATATATCTTTTTCTACCTCTACACAACACATAGATGAATTTATTTTAAAAAGAGAAAATGGAATTGCAAAAAGACTAAATGGAAATTAAAATGGTATATATGTTCCTAATTCACCTCATTATCTTAGTTTCTCTTATTTTAGCTAACCTTAGTTAAGTATAGATTTAAGTTTGTTAGATATAGTGTATAGGGTCAAGTTTAGGATCGCTTAGATTTATCTGGCTTAAATTTTGGAAAAGATTTTAATGTAACCCTATTATTGGAATTGAAAAAAATACGTAAGCTTGTGCTACTATTAAATTTGCATATTTGGTTGTATTGCAATGTTTTCTATGCTTAAAACCCCCAAAATTATACTCGATAAATTAAAGTAGTTAATTAGTTAAAATTAATTAAATTACTTAATTAGTAAGTTTAAGCTCTAACAAGGAAATCGAAAAAAATGGTGACCCAGTTACGCACACACTGCGTAAATTTAAAATAGCTTAAACTGGCTATAAGTAATTAAAGCATGAAAAAGCTGTAAAGAGGTAGGTAAGGACGTTTCGTATACATAGCAACCACAATTAGTGTGCTATTTTTCACCAGTTGGTAACAAGTTTCCACTTCTCAATAGTCATATGTTGTAACGCTGTTGACATAAGGATAGGAGGCAAATTTTAGGATTGAAAACCTTGCCTTTACTTTATTACGCAAAGAAACATATGGTAGTTGTTGAAATATTGTTCAACGATTTAATCTACAGGATATATCGTGAAAACTCATTATTTGAAAATTATATATCTTTGCAATTAACGACATCTAAATTTTTATTAGTAAACTTCAAATGAGGCCTTCTCTCGACCTTTATGAGTGGATAACGTGTTCGTTATTGATTCACATCCTGCACCATTGAAGAAATTAATGGATGCTCCTTCTGGTGTTTTATTTACCTTTATCTTGCTAACTAGTTGACATAACTAACTAAGTTAGTAAAATCATGGTTAACTAACTGAAAAAAGGAATTGTTTTCGTATTTATTTCAAATATATCATATTCAAAATATAAAAATGTGTTTCCTTCGATATTATTTTTTGACATTTTAGGATTATAATGCAAATGAAGTTGAAATAGCATTGGAATTAATAATTTTTTTTTGTTAAGATCCAAAATATTTAAAAATTTCTCTTTCATTTCTATTTATTTTATGAATAAGGATATAAAAATATTTTGCGTTATCTGTAGATTAACGCGTTTGATTGTGTTTATGATAGAAAAAATCATTCGCCTATTAGTTAAATTTTTTGTGATTCCCCATCTTATAAATTCTGGTGGTGTCCCGATTTGATCTCAAACCTTTACTACACAAACATCTTCGGACTTACAAAATATATGAAGTTTTAAACTCAAAAGATGGGAAAGGATGAAAATATTTCTTGATGCGATATTGTGAATTGAATTAACGAAGATTCCTTGATCTATCCGTCTCTCGCTTCTCAGAAAAAGCACTTTTGTGTCGTTGTCTTCAGACTTACCGTACGTAAAAGTTCAAAACAATTATATGAGATATATGCGAAGATACAGAAAGCATGCACAGCACACATCCGATTATATATAACAATGTGTATATATATATATACATATATGGCTTTTATATTCTTATGGGAGAATGCACTTGAAATTTCAACTCACAGTGACTTTTTCAAAACAATATTCATCGTATATGTATAATTAGGAATATGCACACACAGTATATGCATTTACACACACACATATATATATATATAAAACAATAAATAGATGCATCTCCTCTTTTCTCATCATTTTTCTTTGTCTTCTGTGAAATCAAAAATCCTTTCAGTCCTAAGACAATGCGAGTGTAGACTTCGACAATAGGCAGTGGTAAACTAGAACTACTTGGGTCGAGAAATGAATTTTTTTCTTTTCTACCTTAAAAAATAATAACACAGAGAGTAGTGTTGCACTAGTATTAAAATGAGCATTACTATTATTGTTTAATAAGAAGGATACGGTATAAACATATATACTTTTATATATACATACTAACATATACTGAGTGGGAAGGCGTATACAGTTGTTCTTTCCATGTTCTATATTTGTTTTATCTGGCACTCTCTTATTTTTTTTATCTAGTAAGAGCAAGAACAAATTCATATTTTTCAACGTTTTTAAGTGTATACATCTCGAAACTAAAAGAACACTTTCCGCTCTAGATTTAATAATATACTTCTGCAAATGTTATCTTAGATGTATTGAAAATGAGTTGTTACTATTATTATTATTATTTCACTCAGTTAATAAAATTATTCTTTTAGATTGATAGCAAAAAATACTACTTGTTTCCAATTAACTTCTTGATCATCAACATCATCATCATTATCATTATCATCATCATCATCATCATCATCATCATCATCATCATCATCATCATCATCATCATCATCATCATCATCATCATCATCATCATCATCATCATCATCATCATCATCATCATCATCATCATCATCATCATCATCATCATCATCATCATCATCATCATCATCATCATCATCATCATCATCATCATCATCATCATCATCATCATCATCATCATCATCATCATCATCATCATCATCATCATCATCATCATCATCATCATCATCATCATCATCATCATCATCATCATCATCATCATCATCATCATCATCATCATCATCATCATCATCATCATCATCATCATCATCATCATCATCATCATCATCATCATCATCATCATCATCATCATCATCATCATCATCATCATCATCATCATCATCATCATCATCATCATCATCATCATCATCATCATCATCATCATCATCATCATCATCATCATCATCATCATCAATAAAAGAAATAAAAGTACATAAAATTCGTCAGGTACAAAAAGGGATTTGTAGAAAAGTTGTTTTGTTACAGTAGGAAGAAGAGTTTAAAAATATCTAAATTTACTTATGACACGTTTTATCTTAATTAAGAAAAAATTAGTATGAGACATCCAGTATCAATTATTTTCCGACCAAGAATATATTATTTTATAGTAGATACATCATTTTAATTGAAGTTTTTATCTAATGCCTTTTTTACTTAAAATTTATATATAAAGCATATTTTAGTTTATTTTGACTTATTTGATTTTATTTTCGTATAAAGATGCATCTGAAAAAACTATTTTATATAAATGTTTTATTTAATAATATTTATAAAAATTAATTTATTATTATTTAACTTAGACTAGATAATTTGACACCAAAGTTGGTAACAGGAGGAGATTTAAAACATCTATTTATATACATAAAAGAGAAGAGTAATACAAAGTGCAATTCATTTAGATCAAGTATTTGATATTTCGCGCAGACCTTTGATAGGAAAAGAGTTTTCAATAAACTTTACAGCTTTTTTGAATTTGGAAAAAAAGTTTATTTTCATAGGAGATACTTGATTTGCCCCAAATTATGTTACCGTAAGGCAATTTAGGTTGAATAAAAGCATAATAAAGATTTAATTTATTACTAGTGTTTAAAATATTTTTTATCTTATTGAAACAGCCTAAGTAAGAGGATATTTCCCTAATAACTTTATTATAGTGTAGATAGAATTTTAATGATGTATATTATACCGAGATAATTCATATAGTTGGTTTCCGTTAAGACCTTTTGACCAATAGTAAGATATAGAGTGTCTCTGTAATTGAATGTCATATATTTCGTTTTAGAGAAATTAATGAGTAAATCATTCTTAATACACCAAGTATTGAAGTTATCTAAGAATTCCATAATGGTTGATTGTTCGTTATTAAATGAGTTGAAGTGAAATGCCACAGCACAATCATTAGCATATAAGAATAACACAGTTTTATCTTGTTTAAGTTAAAAATGTCATTGATGTAAATATTAAAAAGGAGTGAGGCTAATACGGAACCTTGTGGAACACTATTAGGGATTAAAGAAAAATTTGAGTTTCCATTAAAACATGTATAGTGTATGCGATCATTAAAATATAGTGCTTAACCCTATCAAAGGCCTTACCAAAGTCAAAAAAGATGACCTTAAATAAATTCTTAAATCTATTTATATAATAGAGATAGTGTGTTAGATACTTGCTTTAGATACTATATGGTCTGCTGTTCTATTTATCATCAAAACTTCTTTATTCATAGTTCAATACAAGGGCTATTCTTGGGCTTTGTCGATGAAAATACTCCAAGATACATTTACCTTTTAATAATAAATAAGAGCATATTATAAAAGGCTATTGTCCAAGTTCAAAGATTTAGTTGTTTAGCGCCAAATTGCATAACTACTATTAACCCATTTACGACCAATGTTCCTATTTTGGAACATAAGTAATTTCATCTTCGTCTGCTTTTTTCAATGACTTTGAATATAAATCGTCTGTGTTTTTTTAGATATCGTCTGCTTTGCTTGGTCTTAAATGGGTTAAACTTGAATCTTCAAGAACTGAAAGCTGATACTTTTAAATGTGAATAAAAATTAGCTATAATCATGGAAATAATAGTCCAAAATTTTTAAATATAGACAAAAAAATCTTTTAATTCATATAATTTAATGGGTGTGGTTAAAAAGGGCCAACAAGTGCTCACAGGTATAAATATGTCTCAAAGTCATTTAAAAAGCAAAACAAAAAAGTTTTCTAAAGTTTGGTTAGTTTAAAATTTTAATTTTTATAATTGTATTCAATTTATGAATAACCAATTTGTTATTTTTTAATTTTTTTGTTAAAAATATTTTTCTGACTCTATAACTCAAAGTCAAAATATAAATTCAAAATTTAATTTTCAAAATTGAAGAAATTAACTTCGTATTAAGTTTTATATATATTTCAAGCTCAAACTATTGAACAAACTTTTGCTGTATTCATAAAAATTAGTTTAGATAATAAACAGATTGATATAGTATAATACAAATTAATTTAATTTATAAATTTAAATAATTTGATTTTCATCTTCCATTTAAACCAATGTATTTGTCACTATTCAAAATATTAAATTTTCTAATTAAAGAAATTTAACCTTCTTCAAAGTTTACAACTATTTGGAAATGAATATTATTACGTTTTGAATTAAGCTTTATGATTTTTGATTTATCATGTGTATTAATTTATTTATAGGCATATATGCATAAAAAAATATGGTAGATCAAACCAACTATGTTTCTGTCGCACCAATTTCATCATAAAATATTGTTAGAAAAAAATACATATCAAATAAATTGCCAAAAAGTTTTGCCAAAACGTTTAATTGATTTTATTACCTAATGACCAACAAACTAAAATAAAATATTTTGTTTGCATTTATATATACTACAGTCATGTCTCATTAATCCGGCCATGTTGGTTTCAACCTAAAATCGACCGGATACTGAAGAACCGGACTAATGAATCAAGAATCTCTTTGAGAGGAAACAGGACAAATCTAAGTGGAGTTTGAAGTTTGTCTAGGGTTGAAAGGTAGTTATTCCGCGATAAATACAATGGTATCTGGATTGTTATGAATAAAACTAAATTTTATTAACGTAAAGTAATGCCACTTTACAAATGCATGGCATGTTTTTTTACAAAAAGAAAAACAATCATAAATAATAAACTCGATAATAACTAACTTATAACTAGATAAATAATAACATAGATAATAAACTCGAGCTAAAGTATGAATGAAGTTTCGTCTGTTTGGCAGTAAGTATCTTTTTGTCATCGATGTCTGATATAATGTCTTGAAGGTTAGATATGTGCTTTGTTGCTTTAGATATTCCACTGAACTCTATATATGTGATCAACTGTTGTAGGTGTGACCTTGCCTCTTTAGATGTTATAATATTAGGACTCACGTCATCACAGTCAGGTGTTGGTAGAGAAAGATTTGTTGCATCGTTTGAATCATCCTGCACTATCACCAGGATGTTGTGATCACTCATTTCTCCTGTGGTTGGTACATCATTGTCCATGTTAATGAATGGGATAGGATCTGTTATTTCTGGAGTGAGATTATTGATGAGATCTTGAAGACTGTCTATTGTGATTTCACCCTCATCATCTCCAGTGAAATTATTTTGACCTCTTGTTTCAATGTCAAATTTAGTTTGGGGAAGGATTGAAACATGTTCCCAACACTTAGCAATAGTAAAACTGCTGACATGGCTCCAAGCATGTTTTATCATGGACAAGGCTTGACGGATGTAAATTGTTTGCGATTTGTTTTCTTCCGCATACTGGATGTAATGTCTGACAAGCTGCTTTCTATAGTGGCACTTAAAACTATGGATTATGCCAGCATCCATGGGCTGGATATGAGAGGTTGTGTTTGGTGGCAGAAACTTTATTTTCACATTCGTCAACTTCAAGTCTTTAGTAGAGTGGCTGCTTGCATTATCCAGTAGCAGCAGAATATGACGGCCTTGTCTCTTCATACTTTTGTCCACAGACATCACCCAGACCTGAAATATTTCTGAAGTCATCCATGCCTTTTTGTTAAATTTATATGTCACATAGATATTTGGATCAAAATTTCTTCCAAAGCATCTAGGGCGACAGGCATGGGCAATGACTAAAGGTTTCAATTTATCACTTCCTGTAGCATTAGAACATAGTGCAACTGTGACTCTTGCCTTTGATAACTTACACCCATGGATTTTTCCATGTGTAGCTAAAGTGGATGAAGGCTCCAAATTATAAAAGAGAGCTGTTTCATCCATATTATAAATGTCCTCACCCACATAAGCTTTTAGTTCAGTTTGAAGCATCTGGCGACCGTTTGTATTTGCAGATAAGTCAGCCGATGCACTTTCGCCATGAATTTTACGGTTAGAGATTCCATGTCTCTCCTTCATTCTAGCAAGCCAACCACGAGAATAGTTAAAGTTTGTAATATTGAGGTCTGCACAAAACTTTCTGGCTTTCTCCAACATCATTTCCTCATTGACTATTGCATTTCTAGACCGGACATCATTTAGCCAAAGAAGAAGAGCCGATTCAAGTTTTGTATATTGACCATGCTTGCACCTTGTACTGCTCTGAGTGATTGGAGCATTCAACCAAACTTCTGACGCTCTGAGAATGTCACCCACAGTTGATTTGCAAATTGTCATAGCAAGGTTGTCTTTGGCCCAAGAGACAACTTCTATTTGGGAGCATTTAGGATGTTGTTTTTTGTACAGGCAGATTTCTTTCTTATGTGCAGCTGTGATCTCAACTCGATGCCGTTTGTTTGGAAGGCTTGATATATTTGACTTTACAGGATTAGCACGAATTACAGAATGAAGGATTTATGAAACTTTTACACAAAAAAAAGAATGTAAAAAACGTGAAACAAGCCAAAATAAAGTAAGATTTGGAAGCAGTAAAGTAAAATCAAACAACAATTGCTAGATAGAGCTGTAAAATAAAACAAATATTAACATAAAAAAGAAGATTTTACGGTAAGATCAAAAAATTATTGATAGTTTTTTTGATGAGCTTAATAAATAATGTGAATTTTCTTTAAAGCAGTTTCCGACAAAGCTCTCATCTCTCTTGATTTAGCTTGTCTATGTTGCTAATGTTATATGAGTAGTATTTTCTCTTTCAATTTTGTCCACCCTCTTTACTCTCTATTTTTACCATTTTCCTATTGCCATAATTTTCTATCCATATTTCTTTTGTTTTCGCAACAACATAGGCGACCGGAAAATATGTTCAGTTTTTTAGGGGCTAAAAAATATGTTCAGTTTTTGATTATGATCGACCGGTACCGGGAGCTGAAATTACCGGATTAGTGAATAATTTTTCAATCTAAATTGTTTGTTGCATTTCCTTTGTTACCGAATAGTGAAGCGACCGGATTATCGACGACCGGATAATCGGGACATGACTGTACTTGTTTTAATTGAAGCCCTTTTTTGTTTAATATTTTTGACATTAATACTTTTTTAAATATTTTTAACGAAATACGTGAGGTATGGAAAAAATGTTCAAATTTTTTTTTCTTGCCTTTAATTTTTAATCTTTTGGTGATATACATCTAGATTCTAGATGGATCCTTGTCGCTTTATTCCTCATTTTTGTTAGAATTTTGAATTTACATTTAATGTTTATACGTTTTCAAAAGTAAATATTAATTAATATAGTATTTTATAATAAAATATTTTCTATTTGGAAAAATTATGTAATGTTTTTAATTTAATTTATTCAAATCTTTACACTTTAAAAGTTGGTCCGTTGTATTTTTTGCATATTTCTTCGAACTCCTGCATTATGAAACTTCTTTTAAACATTGGTTATTTTTTAGAACATTATAATCTCACTAAACCAAGAGAAATTTAACTTAAATAAGCTATGAAACATTTTTAAATTAACCAATTGTGTTTTAACTTAAGCCTAAAATGTTTTTTTTTCATAATTCAAAAATGAAGAGAAACTTTTCAAATTTCTTTCCATATCATCGTCTTCCAAATGCCTTAAATCCCCTGAGTTGTAGAGAAAATTTTATTGATGATAAAAATTATATATATCATTTGCATATCTACAATGCTAACAAGATAATGCTATTTTGGCGGATTAAAAAATGTTAAAGTGCATCCAAAGTTCAAATACCGACGAAAATCTAAAAAATGTTTTTTATTTTTCTGATTGAAGCTTCATCCTTCTTATATTTCTTAACTCTTTAAAAGAATCCATGACATGCTCAAACCTAAGTTTCTTGAATTAATTGATGTCTTGAAAAGGGTAAAAGCACTTACTCAAACAAGGATTCTAGATTTAGAGTTTCGAAAAAAGTCAGTTGAGACCTCGTTAAAGAAAAAGTATGAAATTGAAAAAGATTAAATTAAAAGCCATGTTTTTACAAGTTTTTTAACATTTTTTGGAAAGATTATTCTATATTAATTTTTGTTACTAATAATAAATGTTTTATTACTAATTTTTCATTTCGATCCTATAAACCTATTGTACAATAACATTGGATGCTTAACTTATTTTTTCAAATTCGAATTTCTTATTACTTTAGCTATTTTTTCAAGATCGAGTTTTTTAGTTACTTCAAAGCCAGTTTTTTGCTCACCATTTTTATGATTTCAATATTCTTAATTGAATAATTTTTTCTTTATTCTTATTTAAAATTAAGTAAAAATATTAAAAAAATTTACTTCTTGGATAAATATTGTTCTTTTTTATCAAATATTTATAATTAAACCAAATTTTATAAAATAGTTTTGACAGGGCTTTTTAGTTTCATTGTGTAATTTTTTTTCTTTTTGTTTACTGAACAATTTTATATGTTTAAATATATAAACTAAATTTTCAAAAATTAAGCATTCAATCTTTTTTTATTTTAGGTCAAGGATAAAATATCATGCTTCAGTCAAAAGATATAATTTAAAAATCAATTTCAACTTGAAAAAATTGGCATAAAGAGTTGAATATTTTGTTGAATAGACACAGTTCACTGCAGGAAAATAAAAAATCAACTTTTTACTATAAGATTAAATAAATGTAAATAATATTGAATATAGTTTACGACTTATATTAATTTAAAAATTAATTCACAGTGAAAAATTAAACAAATATTTTAAAAACAAAATTTAAACCTAAAAGTGAGCACTTGTTGACACTTGTGGCCATCTTTTAATAACACCCTAATTTTATCCCATCTTGATTAAAATTGCCTCTATTTTTTAACTGTTATATAAATCACTTTTTTAAAGGTATCGTTGAAAGATAACTTAATCTTAAATCTTTAAAAATGAAATGAAAAAACTATTATTAGCCCTCTTCATTCAGTTAACTCCAGTTTTTCTTTTCTAATATTTAAAATTTTGTTTCTTTTGCCTTTTTTCTTTTCTTTTCTTACTATATATTGAAATATTGAGTATTATTTTTACTATTATCTTCGTTTCGTCCTATTTTTTAGTTATTTCTTTTTAGTCCTTTTGTTTTTTCTCTAATACATATACATGTTTTTATTATCTATATTTATATTTTTGGTACCCTGTCTTATAAAATTATTCTCTCTTCTTTTCATACATGTTTTAGCTACTTTATCAAACAAACATCCCAATTATTATTAGTTAATGAAAGCACTCTTTTATTTCCTCCTTCCTTATATTCAATGAATCTTTATAATCTTCTAATCCTCCTACAATTCATACTTACTATGCCAAAATTGATTATACACATGTAATTTTCCTGTATTCTCATTTTTCCTCACACAAAAATTCAAAGTTATCTCAATGCCTTTATTATATATTTTTTTGGACGAATATAAAAAATAAAATATTTTTTGATACTTTATTGATCCAATTTTAATGGAAACAAAGTGAATTTGAAATTTCTAAAATGTGATTAAAATTTTCTTAACATAATTTTATTTTATTTTTATTACTGGTTATTTTTATGCTAATGTTGATATATTTACAGTTAACTATATTTAAAATAAACTGAGAACCTAATATAAAATTATAATGAAAGATGTTATAAGGTACATGCCTTCTACCTAACCCTTGAATGTCTATAACGCTCAATTGACACGCTTTCAAATTTCAAATATAAATTTAATATATTTCAAGAATTTTGTCAAGGTATATAAAATGATGATTGTTTTCTAAGTAAACATTTAAAATAAAGTTAACAAGAGTAAGTGCTCTAAATAAAAGTATTGCAGTAATTTTAACGTGTTAATTTTTTTCATTTCTTACAAGTAATTCCACTATTATACACGGGCACACTTTTCCATGATAATTCTAAAATGTTTATTTTTTATGTTGGAAAAAATAAAAATATGAGTGATATCGAGATAAATTTTGTGCAGATCACATATTTTTATAAATGCTATTAAAATAAACTAAAATTTAGCTGCAACTATTATATAGAATAAATATATCAGTTATTAACTTGTGAATGTCGTTTCGTACTCAAAATTTTATTTAAATCTTCACTATTAAATCTCCAAACTGGGAAATAAATTCCAACTCTGTCAAAATTTAGGAAAGTATGATTACTAAATATTTGTTATGTATCAAACTGTTTTTTTTACCGATTTCAATTACCTTATAAAATTCCGAACTGATACTGATACTTGAATAAATTAGGAGTAATTATTTTGTGGGATTTTAAACTGGCAGGCATAACTTGAAAAAAATTACTAAATGCCAGGGACGTATCAAGGGATCGTGGCGCCCCAGGGCAGAGGGCCTGAATGGAGCCCCTCACCCCTTGTTATTTCTTTTCTCACTCATCCCCACTCCATTCTGGCCTAAAAAATGATTTAGAAAAAAAATGCTCACATTTTTATTAAACCACATAATTCAGATATATACTGACTGAGTCAAAGACCGTCTCCATTAGATGTTCATTTTTCGTATTTTAGCAGCAGCAAAATTATCGATGACTTCGTCAAAATCAACACAATCGAGAACTTCTTTCTCAATGCTCATAAGAGCCAGACTTTGGAGGCAGGCTTGCGCCATAGTGCTCCTTAGATAGAACTTAATAAGTTTTGCTTGCTGAATGACCTTTCACAGGATGCAATAGAAGTTACAATTGTCAGTATGATCCTTCGGACAGAGTCCTGAGTGCAAGGACAGGAAACCAAGTAACTCCATAGCGTTTGCCGGGGTTTCCTCCCGAGGTTTCAAAAACATTTAAATATTCTCAATTGCATCTGAGTTATGATTATGCATGAATTTAAACTGGTAGGTATACATTTAAAAAACCTAGGTTAAGAAGCGTTGTAACAAAATTGAAATCATAGCGAATGCCAGTATTTATTATATCTTAGTTTTTTTTCTTACGTAATTTTTTAAACAAATAAATAAGTAATTGTCAATGAAAATACACTCGCTGCACCTTACCTTTTACTCAAAATTGAAAAATTTGCTACGTTATTAACATAAGAGAGAAAGGAGACAAAATAAACTAATAAAGCAATTTTCACTATTTTAAAATAAAACTGTATGTTCTCAGAATAATTTTAAGAGGCATAAAAATGAGATAGTTTATCAACACTTTATTTGATATTTTCAAGTTTTTATAAGCAGCAAAAGCCAATGTTGAAGTAGCTAACCCTTATGGGGTGATTTGGTAACGCTTGTATTTTTTACATTTTGTAAGGAATCATAGTATACAAAAAATGGTAGTTTAATCGCTTTTCATAAAATTATTTAAGTCTTAGAACACAAAATCATATAAAAACAATTTAAACAAACATAAATCATAAAAATCATAAGCGGTACATCAGTTTTGTAAGGAACCATAATATACAAAAAAACAGTAGTTTAATCGCTTTTCATAAAATTATTTAAGTCTAAGAACACAAAAACATTAAAAAAACCATTTAAACTAACATAAATCATAGTATACGAGAACAAGAAAATCATTGCGTTTTTTTTTGACTATTTCTGTCTACAAATAAAATTCTGACAGCTGTCATAAATAGATCAAGTACATTTTTAACAACTGAAACATTTGTTTCGATATTATATTTTTATTATAATAATAAACAAATTTTCTTAAAAAATGATTTAATTAATTATGTACAGTATTACTTACAAAATTTAACAATCGAACATTATAAAAATATCTCTGCTCAAATATTAAACAAATAGAGTATTTTTGATTGTAAACTAAATAGCTAGTCAAAATATTCTTTCCCATATTGAAAAAAAATTTCTTGACTTGAAAAAATTAAAGTTTTCAAATGTTACAAACTTACTGATAGAAGTAACCTTTGTTGAAAAAACGCGAGTCTGACAAATAATTGATATAAAATTGTAACGATTGAAAACTATTTTTCCCTCATTTAAAACCAAACAAATTTTCATTTTTGCAAAATGTTTAGTGTATTGATGGAACTAGATTTTTACCAAAAATCTCTGTGATTAATTTGAATAGGTGAACTTTGGTATCATGAAAAAAGGTTTTGAAAATATTGAACTTATATTACGCTAAAAACTAGTTTCTAATGAGATAAAATAAAATTATTTTTAATTTAACTCTAAATACAAATTAGAGAGAAGAGAGCTTGAGTGAGAGAAGAAAGATTGAACAAGAGAAGAGAGCTTGAGTGATTGAGTGGTGACTGGGCAATTTGCTCAAGAACACTTTGCTTTCCGCTATCTCGTCAATATCGGTTTTTTCTTCTAGAAGGCTTCTCTTCCTTCACAATTTGTTACTTTTTAGTAAGTTTTTTCAATAAAAAATTATTTTTAAAAAACCAAAATTTTATATAAAAAAATATTTAAAAATTAACTTTATAACAACTTTTTGTTTTTCTCTAATTTCTTCTTTACTTAGTTTTGATATAAAAAAAAAGCGCTACCTATACACTTTAAAATACGAAGCATTATTTTGATCAAGCCTCTAGCCAGGGAGAAACTAAAAACTAAAATTTTCAAATCAATAATGATTGTAATATATAATCTAGAAAAGTTCTCTCTGCACATCTCATTCTCTTTTACATATGACGATGAATGAAAGAAGTAATAAAGAACATTGTATTAAAATGAGGAGATCGAGATTTCAGCGCGCTGTTTGCGATATTTTGTCTTAGAAATTTAATTGTGAAATATGTTTTAGGGTAATGAACTTATTTTCGTCCTTGTTCCACTGCAGTGCATCGCCAAATGCTCTCACCTCCTTTTGCGCAAAGCGATTCCTGACGACCGCTGAAATGCGATCCTTTCGTCTAAAACTCTTCCAGGATGAAAAATGCAGACAGGAAGTGCTTCGAAGCAGATGCTCCATCGAAAAGATTTCTGTGAGCGTGAAAGGACCGCCTGAAGAAGTGAAACTGGAGATGAATAAAAACTTTTCAACGCCCCTCCACTGCACTCGCCACATCAACGATCTTCTCACTTACCGAAGCGCTCTAGGCCTCGTCGACGGCAACGAATTGTGCAGTATGAACAAAGCGTTGACGCGGGACTGCGAACTTCACTTTCTTCACTGCAAAGACGAGGACTCGCGCGCCCTGAACAAGTGCTTTTGGCGGAGTGCGGCTTTTCTACTCGGGAGCGCGATTGAAAAGGCATTCAAAGATGAGATGTGTGTTCGCTTGCACAGTTGGATGCCGCTTGACGTGGATTCTGGCTTCTTCGCTTACGACCTTGAACTTCCTTTCTTGGATTGGAAGCCATCTCTTGAAGAGATGAGGTCGTTGAACAGGGCGGTAGCAACGTTTTATTGGCATCTTGAGCACTTTGAGCCGCTATCCGTTGATGCTTCGGTTGCAAAGAATATTTTCACGCACAACCCTTACAAACTGGAACAGATTGATGAGCTAGCAGCCAAGTCTAAAAGCGGGCACACAATCTCCCTGTATAAAGTCTTTGATCACGTAGACATGTCTTGTGGAGAAATGGTCTCTCATACTCAACTGTTTGGCAGATTCAACATCACTTGCGTTCACCAGCTCTATCCCGTTTCTCAGAAAAGTGGGATGTATAGGATTCAAGCAGTTGCCCTGCCAATAGATCTCACACTTCATCAGTGGACTTGGAATTTGTTGATGAAACGGGCAGCCATCAAACATGCGACATATCCTCCTTCCCAACCTCGGATCACTTTACCCGACCCTGAGATTGTGGTTCCCTCAAATAGGGGATGGATTTTGTTGCATGAAAGAGAGGGCAAGCCATTAAACACTCTTTGGCATTCACTGAAACACGGTGATCATTATGAAAACACGAGCGTTCGTTTCGATAGAAGGTCCTGGCGTTACACCCACGCTCCTGAAGTTAAACCATCGAATCCTTCCATATGGACGGTCGGAAAAAGGAAAGAGCCTGCAGAGTTTGTACGGGCAAACAATAAAACTGTTCCTCATTAATGTATCCACTTCATTGTTTTCTTTCACACAATTGCTCAACTGTATGTAATGATTGGTTTTGGCGCCAATTTCGCTTGAAAATAATAAATGTTAATTGAGTTGTGAAATTTTTTTTTCATTCTAAGCTCCATAAAATCTCTTTTACATAGTCTTTGAGGTTCTATTGCTATCTCAAAACGTGCTTTTTGTAGATATGCTTGTGGTATTTTAGATAGGATGCCTAGCACAGGATATTGAAAATATGTGCTAATGAAAGGCGCCCTCTTGTCAAAATATTTAAAAATAGCCAAATTCAAAAAGAACTCCCATATGATGAAGGGATTTGGAAAGAGCACATTTTTTGGGTGACACAATTCTTAGACGTATCATTTCGAAAGTACTTTAAAACTTAACCAGAGTCAAAGGTTTTCGTTCTATTCAAATATTTGGTTACAAAAAGCTTTTTAAAGTTTACCGGATAATCCGGGCCGATAACTGAACTGTGTTTAACTTTAAGATAAATTATAAATAGCATTTATGAATGAAAAGAAAACTTGAAATTTTTTCTCTTTTCTACTTTTTCTAAAAATTATTTGATAAAAATTATAAAAAAATTTCATGTCAAATACTCGTTATCTAGTTCCTACCAATTCGAAGAAAATGGACTTCAAATGTTTATTATTAACTTGAAAATAAAAAAATGTGTAAAAATTTTTTTCTTTTGCTTCTTTCATTACAAAGCATAACTTTGCTCTTCTTTTTTTAGAGCCCATTTTACGACAAAAATGTTTTGTTTTTTTTAAATGGATTGGAAATCTTTTAATTCAAATAAGAGTGACGTTGCTAAAAATTTTAAATATAAAAGGGGCTGAAAGATGAGTCTAGAATTTTTGGCTTAAAATAACGAATTAAAAGACGAAGTTAAAAATGCTCTATAGTTGAAGTCCGAATTAGTAATTAAAAAGTGAAATATAAGTTCATATTTTGCTTGAAACAATAATAATTGTGCTTCTTGGTTGATTTTCAGACATCGAAACATCAGGAGCATAAAGGTAATAGATTCCACCTCCCCTCTCCCCTCAGAACAACGACACCAATGGAAAATTACAGCGCCATGCTTCTTCTTTTTTGCTGTAACCAAAAAAATTTAGTTCAATAATTCATCAGCACCATGCATATTTCAAAATTCATTATTCACGTATGACGGACATATAAAATTAATACCTGTTGATTTTAAAACTTTTCAATACGTGGATAAAAATTGGCAAGAGAATAGAGCCGAAATATTTGGCCTAGAAGTTCATTCATCTTTGGGTAGAATAGAGAAAAAGTTTACAATAAATAGATACCAGTATCCTTCGTATACCTTTATTGTTGATGGAGATGGAAATTGCTTTTTCAAATCCATTTCTTGGTATCTGATTGGACAAGAGAATTTTCATAAAACTGTAAGATCTCAAATTGTGGACTTTATGCACCACAATAAATTGATGTTTATGAAGTGGATGGGTATGATGTCTGATGAATTTGCTATTTATATCGATGCTATGAGAACATTTGGGACTTGGGGCAGATGAAAATGTTTTGCGAGCAACAGCACTACTTCTTAAAACTAACATTTTAGTCTTCACGCCTCTTTCTCCTTCAGAAAATCTCTGGCTTGATTCCATTATTTCCCTTGCAGAAAATCTTGTTATGATTGATGATGATGATGATTCGCGTAAATTTTCGGCCTCTGATAAACTTATTGTTCTAGATAATAGAAATCTTCACTTTGCCCCTGCATTTTTTACGGGCATTGAAGAATATCTTTTTCCATAAAGTGTATTTAACAACCTCTATTCTTCACGGAGACGCGATATTTCTAATATTCGAAGGCTCGCTCATATCAACATAAGAAACTTCAAAAATTCATTCTTATCTTAATAATAATAATATTTCTTGCTTGATTTCTGATAAATGGAATGAGAAAATTTCTTTGATTTTATACATTTCTTTGAAAAATGTTCATTGGGTTTAACCAATTTTTTAAGAGTATATTGAATTTTTGCCTGGTTAAATGTTAGTTAACGATTAGGTTTTGTTCTGAAGGTGAAAGATCGATGTATTAGAGAGATTAGATTAGGTTTGTTTTGAAGGTGCTAAGTCGATATATAGGTGAGATTAGATTAGGTCTGTTTAGTTTGTGATATAGGTGAGATTAGATTACGTCTATTCTGAAGGTGGATAGTCGATGTATAGGTGAGATTCGGTTCTGTTCTGAAGGTGGAAGATTGATTATCTAAAAGGCCTCACGCCAGCAGATTAGGCCTTCAGGGGATACTGCGTCCACAAAAACGAAACCGCGACACTTACCTCTTGGGTGTTTTTGGAAATTGTGTCACTTATGCAAACTAACATTTTATAGTTTCATAAAGCATATTTTACTTTTAATTATTTTTAATTACAATTTGTACCATTGTTCCTTCATTGAAACACTTTTTTCGCTTCCCTCCTAAACATATGGGATCATTTGGAGAGTTGTTTTTCTCCTAAATTCACTAAATCATCGCTTAAGTTTCGAGCAAAGCAAGAAACAACCACCGGACCGGCTAGTATATTGATATAAAAATTGTCTCGATGTCAAATTGTCTTGAGGGTGAATTGTCTTGACGCAAAAATGTCCAAAGATGTAGTCGAAGTAGAAGAACATTAAAACACTATTTTTCCAAGATTTAGGAATAGGTGGTCCTTCGTACATGTCTTCTATCAATTCTCTCAAATCAGTTTGGAATTGGATTCTACATAGCTTGCTCATACACTTCTCTAATTGTTCCACTGAGACCAGCTACTTTCCTGCTGAGTCTATGGCGTCACTGATTTCACTAAACCCACCTTCTTCACAATGACCATATCCCCTCCCAACCTAGCATCTATTTCTTGCACTTTTTACCTCTTTCAACTGAAGCATATTCTTTCCAAGTTTTCACTTATATAACAAACTAATTTTCTCATGTTCCTTTTTTCCATTGTGCAAGCTTAAGAACTCTGATTTTAACGTCTGGTTTATTCAGATCTTGCTCAAGCTCACCAAGTTTAACCCTAATAGTGCTGGGCTAAATTTGTCCGCTCAAGTCCAAGGGGGCGTAAAGTGCCCCCGTCCCCATTTTTCTCAGATATAAATAAGTTTTTATAAATATTTTTAATGTTACATATATATTTCAACTATGTTAAATTGAGTGGTGATGTCCATTTTTTTTTTATCAAAATCAATTAAACCTGTCAAAAAATTGATTTATATATACCAGTTCATTCAAAAAGAAACTTTTTATCTAAATAATTATATAAAGTTTTTTACACATATATACCCATTTTCAAATATGCTAAATTCAGTAGTGATATTCATTTTTATGAAAATCAATCAAACCTGTCAAAAAATTGATCTAAATGTGACAGCTCATCTCAAAAAGGAACTTTTTATCTAGATAAGTATATAAAGTTTTTTACACATATATACCCTTTTTCAAGTATACTGAATTCAGTGGTGTTATTCATTTTTTAATCAAAATCAATCAAACCTGCCAAAAATTGATATATATATGGCAGCTCATTTTAAACCAACTTTAGGTGTTTACTTCACTCAAAATATTTCATTCTACAATAACTTATGCATCGTGATAGGACCTCCATCTTTTTGGCTAGAAATTCGTTATCGGCTCGTAGTCTCTACGTCATATTATAATTTACAGTATGTAATTTTGCTATTCATTCTATGATCATCCTTTCTTGGTAGCTCTTTTTTCGTTAGAAATTTATATTCCTCAATGTGTGTTTGAAAAATTTTTTATAAGGATAAAATTACTTTTTTCCTCTCTCAAAGCATTCTGATTAAAGAATCTTCTTGATGATCTTAGATTTTTTTTATGAGTATCGTGTTTTTCTGATGATTGGCATCTGTTTCATTATTGATAAATCTGACCTATTCTAAATTTTCAGATTTCCTACCATTCTTAGTTAAATGATAACTGTAATCCTAGATGATAAGCTATACATTTAAAGATTTTTCATTTGGAAAAGAGGAACTTCTTTTTCACGGTCAAAATCTTTTTGAAGCATCCAATATTAAGTCATTACACCACTTCCTAGTTCATTGGAACATGGTTGATCTTCCATTTAGTCAAGATACATATTTTTTTAAATTATTTCTTTTGATCACACGTTCTCTTTTCAATTACTTTTCAAGTTGCCTCCTTCTCTAATACTAATCTTGTTTTTATAATAGATTTTGTTTTTTAAAAATAAATATTTCATACTCAAGATGATTGAAGAAAGTATTATAAGCCAAAATATACAAAAAAAGTATATTTTTACTATATAACAAATATACAACGATTTTTTGAAAAAAATGTACACAACTGATTTTCAGGCATACATTACTAATTCAATTGGTACTTCCAGATATTTTTTAACCGTATTATCCAAAATGGAGTACAGAAATAAAATAAGCATCATCGATTTGGTATAAAAACAGATATTTTATTTTTTTGGAAAATATTTTTGAAGACAGTATCTAGAAGTAAAACGCAAATTTGATCGAAGCCTTCAGATATTTTAAACCATAAATGCCAAATCTGCGTCCAAAAATGAAACCAGCAGATATTTTATTATATATAAAATATTTTATAGATGAGGCAGATATTTTATTTAAATGTCAAAAATATTTCTGTAGACATTAGACGTAAATCCAATATATGATTGACACTTTCAGACATTTTAAAACCTCTAAATGCAAAAACTGATTTTAGGAGCAAAATTAGCATGGTTGATTTGGTATAAAAACATAGATTTTATGTAAAATTAGAGAGAATATTTTTGAAGATAGTTTTTAGAAGGAAACCGCAAATTAGATGAACACTGGAAAATTTTTTTTAGAAAAAAGTGTTTTGAAAAAAAAAATTCTTATTTTTTTTTTTCCAAAAAAAACTTTTTTTTATTAAAATTTTAAATAAATTTTTTTGAAAAAAATTTTTAGAACTAAACGCAAATTTGATTCATACTTATAGGTATTATCAAATCCTAAATGTAAAAAATGAGTCTAGAAATGAAACCAGCATAGCCGATTTAGCATAAAAACATATATTTCATGTAAAATTTGAAGTCACATTTTATTAGATATATTTCTGATCAATCAAAATTTTGATTGACATTTTCTAAAAAGTAGCCATGATTATTGAAAAAATTAAATATATAAAGTTTTTTGCGTTAGAAACTGTATATAATTATAAATTTTCAAGGTGGAAATTTAGATGATAAGTTATAAGATTAACTACACAAATGTCAACATTTTGGTGAAAAATGTTAATTTTTGATTTTGATTGACAGTTTTGACATAAAAGGGTCATTCAACTACTATAACAGCTAGCGATTTTTGGAAAAGTCACGAAATTTGAAGAGATATGATTCAGCCAATTTTGTACAATTAATTTTTTAGTAAAGGGGGAGGGGGGCGTTTTACGGCCTCAGTACTAATAGGATTAATGTGTTTAGCTCTTCTAACAACTAATATAGACAAAAAAAAAATAATGTAAACAAAATATTTTTGCATAAAAGTTTATTAATTAAAATTGACAAAATTATTTTGATGATTAGATCATATGTCGAATAATAATAGTATTGTATAATTATATATTCTTTACAAAAGCCAATAAAAAGTCATAAATATCCTTTGTGGCACAAAAGCTAGATTTATGAGGCGAGAAGATGTTCAACTTTTTGTACAGAGATCGCTGTAGCTGAGGACACTTCATGCAAAATGAAAATACGCAATGTATATAAATGGATTTTTGAGTCATGTCTTTGTCTCTGACATCAAAGTTGTGCATGATTGATGAATCCGTCCGTAACTTTTGTTTGTAGGCGAAATCGAATTTACCAATTTTTTTATAAGCGTATAAAAGTAAAAAATGTGAAAGTCAGAAACAAAATTCAAAATAAGGTTCAATATTTCAAAATGGCAGGTGTAGAATGGTGATGTTTGATGATTGATGATGATGAAAATCTTATATTATATAAAAAAATATAGGTGCATTAATACACCTTTGCCACCTGACAACCATATATTCGTCAAACTTCGTTTATTATTTCGGAAATTTTATGTTAAAGAGAAGGATTTTAGTAGTAGAGAGTTTGAAATATCAATTTTGATAAGATCGTGAAATTGAGTGACGTTTGTTTGGTAAAATTCATTGGTGTCGCTAAAAGTTTAAATAGATATAATTCGTTTACAAAATAATAATCAAGTGCGAGAGTTAGAAAGAAATTATATTCTTTTCGCGTCCCATCAACATAAAGTAATTTAATTATTCTACCAATTAAAAGTGTTTGTCATTTGAAAAAAATTAGCCAATAAAAAAGAAGCGAATTTTAGATCATTTATGATAAAAATGTGTTCCTAATCACAAGGTTAAAATTTTGGATGAAGGGAATCAAAGAAAAATCATAAACTTACTTCACTACTATATCTGGCGTCTTCCCTCTTCTGCCAGCCACTTTCTCCTTAAATAGGAATAAAAAGGTTATAATGATTAATTTTACTCTTTTACAACTTTTTTAAAAGTATCCTTCTTTCTCTTAATTTTTTTTTATTTAAACTTCAGAATATAATCTTTCAGATGATTTAATATTGAACCAAATAGAACTGTTGAGAGTTAACTGTTTGATTTTTCAAAAAAATTGCTTCACTATACACAATTATTATCAGAATTGAACATATGGGAACAACTTTGAATCACACGACCATATGGAATCGCGTTTGAATCACATAACTATTTCAATCAGAAGACTCGATATGAACTAGCATTTGAAGGACGATATGAATAAGTATTTCAAACAGATGACTATAAATTCACATAGATATGAAACAGTATTGAAACTTTATGTTCCATTTTGTGTCTTTTTGAGGGGTTTCGCACAAGAAAAAAGATGTTCAATGATGTTTGTACATTCACCTTTGATTCGATCTCTTGGAAATGAGGAATGAAGTATGAATATGATAGTAAGGAACAATCTAATGAATGATAGATAACACAGTAAGGAAAAAGCTTATACGTTTAAGAAACTACATAAAAATACCAAGAAGAAAAAAGGTGAATTTCAAGTATTGAAATTTTTTGAAATGGTAGAAGAAAAGTGGTAAATTTTCTGTCAATAGATATACTTAAAATAAATCTACTGCACTAGATTGATTTGAAATCGCAATGGTGCAACCAATTCACAAGTAAAGAGAGACGATCAAAGCTAACCATTGGCTGCAGGTTCGTTGATGCACACTACACGGCATTTCAAACCTCATGACGAGAACCTCAAAATGTCTCAAAGTGGAAATGATGAGGCTTCAATACCCAAAATGGCTCTTTCACAGAGTGTGCGGTTAGTGATGAAGATTGAATACAAGAGAACTTACAATTTCTAGTTATTATAGATCTATTGTTCAACTACATGCCGTAACAATAAGTTGTTATGGTTACCTAGGCTCTTTCATTCAAGGAAAAGTATCCGAGAATGCCTTACTAAAAACAAACTAAATCAATAAGATCCTGCATTGACAAGTATTGATTCAAAATCAATAACACACTCTATTCATAAGTATTCATTTAAAACAATAAGACGCTATTGATTAATATTTTTGAATGAAGCAAAAAACTAATATGGGACCAGCTAAACTAACTCTAACCCGAACTAAATCATAAACCTTAACGAAAGAGAAAATTAGATAGCTACTCATCGCATTTCGTTTCGTCATTAAAACGAAAAATCGCCGAAATAGAATCATACGACCATGAACACGCGTTTAAAACGTTTTTCATTTTCTCATGTATTTTAGCGGTCGTACACCCCACACGCTCACTGGGTTCAGTCCGCACATTTTAAAATGTCAAGAGATGAATCAAGAATTAAAGGTAATACCTCTGGAATGATCTCTGTCAAATGCTCTGGATTCTATCGCGTATTCCGTGTTGTGTTGTTCTTCAACGTCTTCGAAGTGTCGTGTGGTTTTTTTGTAAGGAGCGCCTGCAACAGCAGAAGAAGAATGCCATGTTCCTTAATGCAATGAGAAAGTCTATATTTGTCTATATTTTAATAATCTAACGTCTATCCTTTGGTGGATGATTCTTATTGGTTGAAATAGATCAATCGTATTCGAGAAAATAAATCACCTAATCACCCCAATGATTCATATTTTTCGAGGAAAGCAAACAAACGAATATGGGATTGGCTAGTATATATAGATATACTAGATTGATATAATGCAGTTTTCATTTTAAATTATCGTATTTTTAATGATTATGAGGTCAGTGGCCTCATTTTAAACTTAAAAATATCATCATCATGATTTTTATCGGAGAAAAGAATGTGTCATTACGCCAGGTATTTTTTTCTTAAATATTCCTTACTTTTAATCAGAAGAAAATCTACTCAAATTTTGAGGTTGATGACCTTGTTTCACCATTTTAGATTTAATAATAGCATCATTGTTATTAGGTTATAGAATGTGAAAATAATATCCCTTCTTAGTTTTAAGATTCTGTACAGGCAGCTCATCTTTATATTCAATCAGAGAGGTTATGACAATGAAATGATTGATTAAGCTAATCTTTGGAATAGATGCGAACCGCTAACGTTGTAAAGTGATACGTATGGCATATTATATGGAAAATCAAAGAAATCTGCATCCCCCAAACTAAAAAGATCCAGACTTTCTTATATTTTTCAGGTACATACCCTTTGGATCACTAAAAGACTATTGTTAATATTTTCTCGCCTATTTTCCAGTAGTTTGTTTATCAGTATATAGTAAGTAATTTCATCTGTCAATCTTATTAATGCGTCATTTTGATTAGTGGAAAAAATACAGATTTCACATGCAAACAGTTTGAAAGAATATTCATAATAATTCATCAAATAAGCAAACTTTAAAAAGAATGGTAGATGGAACAAAAATCTTTCAACAAATGAAAAACAACCTTACAAAAACAAATAAGGTATTTATCTTCAAACTCGTGTGTAGACAGAAGGGCAGGGCCCATATGGAAGATAATTTACGCAAACTTTTTAAAAAGAATTTTCCCGTTTATTTTAATATAGGAAAATGGGGCGGCAAAGAATGCTTATATACACAGGGATATTTATTCTCTCATACCATCTTTTGGATCTGAAGTATAAGCCTTTTCTTAGAAAAACAAACTAAACTTGAATGTAGTATATACTCATATACCCAAACATTGACATAATCGACAATTGAGTTTGTCTTATGTGTTGGGTTATGAAGTTTTAGTAGTTTTTAAATTTAATCTAAAAAAAAGACTTTTTAAATGACTTTTTAAAATTATTTTTTAAGACAACTTCAAAATTTCATTTGCCTTTTTAAACTTAAAATCTAACGCAAATATGACTTAAAAATAAAATATTCTTCATGTACAGTATTTTAGTATTAGTAAAATTCATTAATTTTTCATAATTTGAAATATTTCAAATGAAATCTCTCAACAAAAAACGTTTTATATCAAAATAACATTGTAATTTTATAATTAAATTTCTTTCAGTTCAATTTTTCAATGTTAATAGATTCTGTTTTTGTTTTAAGTTTTTCAAATTTTCAATAAATTTGTCCAATTATAAAATTTTAAAAATATTTTTTTTTAAAAATAAGAAACAAAAATTCCCTAATCCAATTGAAGGCAGACTTTAATGAATACAAAAGTGGACAAATTAAAAATGAAGACTTAAATTGGATCAGGAAGAACTTAAAGTAAGGAATCATAAAAGTTGAATATGAATATCTACCCATGCCAGGCTGGGGCTTTTTATATGTTCTCGTCCATTCTTCAGTTGTTGTTTCTTCCGTCACTTCCATCGCATCATCTCCTACAAAGGTCGATAATAATTCAATATTAAAAGGAGGTCATTTAAAAGATCATTATCTGTGCCTATAAGAACTCTTTTCCTCTGGTTGAGGCAAAGTTTATGATAAGGACACTTTCCCTCAAGCATAAAGGGCCTCCTCCCATCCTGATTCGACTACAATCTTCATTTATCTCACCTACAAAAAGCATGGTATTCCTTTTTAGCGTACTCTCTATGCATTTTTAATTAACACTGATTTATCAATTATTATTTTTAATTAAAAGAGTGTATGTCTCTTGGAATATTTTGACTCTTCTGAGTCTTTAGCGATCAGTTACTTAAACAAGTAAAAACTCTCAACTATATTATTACAATCTTTGAGCGAATGATTAAATCAAATATTGTAGTATGGAAATCATTCTTACTCATACAATTATTTTTTTGTGTATTCTTGTTTATATTTTATTTTCTATATTTCACGCTCCAATATCATAATGTCTATTTGTTCTCTTGATTTTTAACACACACTTATCTTAACTGTAGAAAACTGATAAGAATGATCAAAAGTTAATTTTCTCCAATGAATTAACACATAGTTGATGACATTTTTATAAGTTTTTTGCCATTTTTGTGTATTTTTTTACTCAAATTTTATCATCCGCCCAAATTTGATTATGAACAACAAAACGAGGTTTTTGCGTGATTATACTTACGTTATAAACGAATGTAAGGAAATTTGATGGATAAGATGTGTTATACCGCTCCAATGCAAGTTTCTCAAGAGTATTTCGTTTCCAAAATAATATAAAAAAGTCTACTTGTGTAAACTTTACGCAAAAATATTTCTGTTACTCAACCAAATTATCCAAAAAAAATTTCTATAATCTCAATATTTCTTGTCTTCTCATTTCTTAATCGTTAACATTCTGAAGTTGAGTGGAGAGAAAGTTATTGGAAGAAAAAATGAGAAAGATTTTATAAGTATAATGGTTAAGATCAAGGCTTACCTCGTTTATAAGCTTCATTCTCATATCTGCCTTCCTTAAGTGAACAACGTGGAAATAAACTAAAATTTAGCATTCAACAAGCATATTATTCAATAGATTCAGCCACGCACTCAAGATATCTCTTGGAATAGATTTAAAACTTCTCCATTTTAAATGGGAGGTGTGAGTAAGGTGGGTTAGATATTGCGCTCGCGATAACTCAAGGTCTTGGGTTCGATCCCGCATCAAGCCTGCTTTCCTCATAATTCGATATAAGCGGTGTAATTGTGCCTTCTCGATGAAAACACACCATGGTACCTTTATCTACATCTAGTAAAGAGTTTTGATTTAAAGGAATTTTTTTAAACATTCAAAAGAATTATAAATATATATCATTATTGAAACTTACCAACTTAATGTGGAAAAAGGCGGATTTTAGTGAAAAGGAAAGAACAACTAAAAATGATAGATTTTTTGCAAAATAAATCTTCTTAATTATGAAAGCTCTTTTGTTTCTGACAAATTTGTATCTCAAGGCTTTTTACTGCAATTAAAATTTTGCTAATGAGACGAAAGTATTTTTTTATTTTCAACAAATAAAGAATCTTTTCTCATAAATAAAAGACAAATACAATATTAATCAAAATATTTTGTATATTCTTGTTTTCATCAAGAAGTGATAACTGCTCAATTCCTATTTATAACGAAAGAGCGATTCAAGATTCGAATTCAAGAACTTCTTGAATGAAAAAAACGCGTCTATATTCAAGAATTCAAAGAATAAATTTATATATATTTACTTTATAGACCTGACCCCTGACCCTTTTTTCTTTCCATACTCTATACAATTTGGCTCTGAGAAATTTGTTATTTAGATCAAGTTTTTTAAAATTACAAGAGCTGTCTTTGGGTGCGTGTCTGTCAAAATTTAGAAGCCGTCACCAACAATATCAAAAAAAAACGTACATATAAAATATGCTTAAAAAAATTGATTGACGTAAGAGAAGCCGAAACGATTTGTTAGAAGCATGTAAAATTTATGAAGCGTACGCATTTGGAGAGATTTAAATGGTTGTTATCATTGAAGTCGCTATCTGAGTTAAAAAGTGATTGGTTACTTCTAACCTGCAGAGCAAACATACAAAATTAAATACAATGTTTGTTTAAAATTTACATGACTTTTTCATCTAACATATGTTGTGATAAAACTATTTTTAAATATAATTAAACCAAGTTCAGGATAAAATTCTTGCATTTATAAGTTTGAAAAATTCAGATTGTATACAAAGGAAATTAATTGTATATATTTGAAACTTTTTAAAATGATAATTATTAAAAAAAAATTTATATAAATTTATTTTTATTTGGCTAAACGCCAGATGGGGTTAATTGACATATCTCGATTTAAAGATAAGGGTTTTAAATACTTATTAAAATTTGTTTTCCCAAATTTTGCTTTTTCTGTACAATGCAAATTCCGAAACACACTTAGTTTGCGCATAAAACGGGAAAAATAAAAATGTAGACATTTTTAACCACATTTATAAATAAAAAAAACTGTAATATTTAATTGGACCAAATGAATAAAAAGAAGTGGAATTGAGGCAAAAGAACTGTTAAAATAAATACATAGTTTATGCAAAGAATATAGATAATATTTTCTTTCCAAAGTTTCAAAAGAGGTGGTCACCTCACTTTTCAATGAAAACTAAAATTGACTGGCTTTTTGCCATTTTCTAGGTTTTCTAGTTTCTTTTTAGAACGTATAGTTATTGATTAGCAGCGTTTTTCAAACTTTTTTCCATGACAAGATTTGTTTTATTTATTTGTATGAATAAAATATTACATAATACCCTACCTTGATTTCCATAATGTCCTGCCTTGATTTCCTTTCTTTTTTGTCACGACCCACTGAAGGGTCGGGACCCACAACTTGAAAAACGCTGGATTAGAGAACCAAATAAAATTTGGAAAAATTTCTTAAAGTTATTTTAATATATACCTGTCATATAGCGCTCATTTCTGACTTTTTGTGCAGTAGTTATTCCACTGTTAAATCTTAGTTTTTATTTTTTTCTCATACTTTTTTTTATTGTATTATTAATTTAAATGACAAACATAATTAATTAATCTTCTTCTTCCTCTTAAAGTAATTTTAAGGGGGCGTGAGTAAGGTTGGTTAGCTACTGGGTTTCAATAACTCACATCCCACGGTACCTTAACTAGTTTCTTCTGCATTACCCTTCCCAGGAAAAAATATGCATAAAAAAGTTTCTGAATAATAAGAATTCAAGTTTTCCTTCATTTTTTTGTCTCAACATTGATTGATAAACATTTTCAAATGAGTATTTAAAAAATTCATTTCTTTATTTTGAAATGCTATTTGAACTCTATAATAAGCTTTAAATTTTTTTCATCTTACAAGTACAAATGTTGGTGTACTGCGTCATGCGCGTAGTAAAGCAAAATAGAAAGATTCGTGAAAATGAAGTTATATGATGAATTTATCAAAAATATAGAGCAATTTTTTTTATTGCGACTATGATAATTTTTACAGACACTAAAAACATTGTACGATTTTTTCAAAAGTTTAATAATAATAATCTAACAATTTCATCTTTACTTATTGGATATAATGATAGTGAACACTGATAAATACGGAATATTTTTAAAATATCTCTTACCCTGTCAACTTTGGCTCTGGGAATTGCATATGGAACGAGTTGAGCTTTGTCCTAAACATATGTGAGTTATTCGAGATAAAATTTGCCAAAAACGACACAATATTCACTTTGCTAGTGTACAAGAATTAGTTAAGTCACAATTCGTGATTCTTGTGTAAGAAGGCATAAAACATTTTACTGAAATTATCTTAAATTTTTTTTTTTACAAAAAATGCCACGTATTTTAATGTTTTTAACTATTCATAAGAAAATAAAAATAAAAAAAAGTTTAAACTGAATTTTCATTTCCGAAATCAATTTCCCGTATAAACTGACATTTTCTCAAAACTTTACTTTAATTCTATTCTTTCAAACAAACTAAAAATAATGAGATGTATTTGAATGTTTTTCATACTAATTAAAATTAAAAATAAATATTTTAATTGATTTTGAAAAGTTTTGAGATTTAGGTTAATTTCGAATTTTTCGCTTTATTTGGGCAAAAAGTCCTACCTTATCAAAATATGAGTAAAAAAGTTTTGATATTCAATTTCAATGCAAGATCCTAGGAAATCCAATAATGTTTCACTAATTATAAAAATCTTAGAGTTGTAAAGGATATATGCTATATATAAAACCCTAGGAATGAAATCCGAGAAATTTAACAGCACACAAATGGCGAATGCATGATCTTTGTACACGAAATTTTACGAAGAACTTACGTCTCCTTTCGGCATTGCAGCTTGGCCTATTCGCATGTTTTCAGCTTTTTTCAATTTCCTCTTCTTGAATAAGCTTAAGCAAAGGGGAATCAGGCATAACAAAAGAAGGAGACCAAGAATCAAGGGAAGAAGAATGGCCAGAAGAAGGCCATTCACGTTACAATTGGATCCGAGCCACCATTTTTCGCATTGACAGAAAGGTTCTTGTGTGAAGGGTGAAACAGCGCAAATTCCATGTTCATTGCAGTAGTCGGGGGTGCAGGTAGCTTAATTGGCAATGAAAAATGTCTAAATTTTTGACATGTTTTAAAACTACATCAACAAATTAAAAGAAAGTAAGGAAAGTCAATCAAAACTTGGTACTTAACAATATATTTTATATATATATATATATAAGCTTACCTGCAGTGATGCTTGCAACTGAAACTACAGATTTTTCTAAAAAAAAAAAAGAAAAAAATATATGTATTCAAGATGCAGCAAACATTTTATTAGCGAACATAAGCTTTTAATGTTTTAACTGTGATGGCTAATCTGTCTTGATGTTTGTGATCTCAAATATATAATAATGTGTTATAATAGATTTTGAAGAGAAAGTTAATAAAATCTCACGTGGAATATTGTTAGAAGTTACTTTTAAAGGCCTATCTCTCATGTTTTAGTCAAAAATATCCTTTTCTTCCAATTTTCATATCCTGAATTTAAGATTAAAAAAACATATGGGGCAGTAATTAGCTTAAAGGAGTTTCAAGAAGTAAAAAAGGATGCTTAAAGCAGTTCCTTTCACTACAAACTGTTTATTTTAGTTCTGAGGCCTTGAGCGAAAGAAAATGAAACCGTAAGATTTTTCCTCAAGGCTACTCCATCAAACTCTATTTTCTCAGTGAAAGAGCAAACAATTTAAAGCTTTCATATAAGAATAGGCAAAGTTTTTCCTTATTTACACACTTAAATATTTATTTAATTGATTAAAAAAGAGACCATGAATACACTATACTACAGATCAATCTCAGATACAGTTGTTTTTATCCTCCAAACTGGAAAGAGCTAAAAGACAAATGCAAGAAGATGGAAGAAAAATTTTGCAGAAAAAGACATGTTGCTCTTCAATCACACCAAAACTTTCTTTTAGTGCTTTCAACCCCCTTTGGTTTGGAACAAGAGAGTTTTTCTATTCAATGTTGAAAAGTTTTCTCAAAATGTTACGTATAATGTAAGCAAAGTTTATTTTAAATTAATTATAATTAACAGTTAGAAATACATCTTCACTATAACTAGGATTCTTCTTTTAACTATGCAACTAACTGATGGAGTTAACTAATTACGTACAATAGGCTTTGATGATTTCATTATCTTTTTTCCTTTTTCTCAATTTTTCAAAGCAAAAATTCGTTCAGATGTTTTTTTTAGGTTTTATGAAGTAATGGAGATATAGAATGTAACAGATTTAACCTGAATATAATTTTAAATCACTCTAACAATTAATTCCACAAATAGGAGGAATATCTTAAGCATTATCAACTCAAACTCCGAGATCACTAGTTTGTGTATAGTTTAATTTACTAAAATTTTTTCTCTCGTCTCTAACGAAAGAAGTGAATGCCATATGCTCTTTTTTAAAGGTTGATATTGTCTATAGCAGAGGAAAAATGTCAAATTACATTGTATTTTAAAATCAAAAGCAGAACATTTTTCAATCCAAATCTTCATATGGTTTATTTAATTGAGAATATCAATACATAATTGATAAGTGTCACTAAAATATTCTATAATATACCATATGTTGTATTAATATTTTTTAAAGAATCGAATTAAAAAATCTTCTGTCATCACTCAGGATTCACCTTTTTTTTCTTTTTTTATTATAAAAAATATCCAAAAAAGGGTCTACACAAAATTGGATAATTATTCATAAAATATATATAAAAAAATTTAAATTTTTCATAAACTTCAAACTACAATATCAATGATATTTCAAATTTGTGTATACTATCTAACCCATAAGATTACACCATTCCACGAGGTATATTTTAGGTTTATTACAAAAAATATACTCCATAAAATGAAAAGATGATTTTATCAACATTATTTTTGGTAATTAAATATTTTTAGATGAGGATTTATGTTTATAAACAACGTGAATTAACCAATTAAAATGAAGGATGCAATTTGATTGATAACAATCTTCAACCTTTTCAAACTTAACATTTACGGAAAACTTGATTTTGTCAAGAACTATACAATTATTCACACTTAACTTACCACGGTTATTACTATAAGGTGGATAAAATACTTACCATTTCCATAACCAATTTGGCCTAGAGCTGAAAAAGTAAAAAAAATTAAATAAAAATAAATTAATTTTTATAAAAAAAGTGGAAAAATGATAAAATTTAAATGTCTCTAAAACATTCAAAATGCAATGAAAGTATTCATAGCGTTTTCAAAATTGAAAATCTATAACAGAGAAAAGGAGTTTGATCCATATGGAAGTCATCATTTTTTGGCTTTCTGTTATCGTTGAATATATTTATCATAAAGATGATAAAACAATTTTTATAATACTTCATAAACACTTTGGAGCCTTTTTTGATCAAAAAAAGTTACACAGATAAATTATTGTATATTTTATGAACCTTTTGATTTTCAATAAACTTCTTCTTCTTCTTCTTCTTACGATATGAAAAGTATACTTCTCATTTTTTCTTTTTCTATACTAATATATATAGTTTGAGGGCGTAAAGATTGGAAAGCTGTTTTAAAACAAAGTTTTAAAATTATTTAAGTATTTTCTTTATTTTTTTGTTAAAAAGTTCATAAAGCTACGCAAAATAAAAAATAGGCAATCATTTAAATTTGATATGCTTCAAGCATCCAAAATTTTCGTTTAAAGTTTTTTATATTAGCACTCATCTCGGTTTTCAATACCCTCTTTCAATTATTTTAAGGTGAGAAAGACTTTTTTTTGTTCCAATACATTTAGTGCCTCCACATCAGATAAAATACCGTTAAAATTGTACACTCACTCTATACACTTATAAGAGAGAGAGAGGGAGAGGGTATATCCATCAAAAATGCACTTGGATAAAATGGAACTCAATTAAATAATGAATAGACATACTAAAAATTTTTTTTACAATTCAGAGAAACATACTCACTCTTGAAGAGGGCACATAATTGCCTCAAGTCTTTCTGAGTAGTAGGACACTTGAATAATAATGAAATGTAGGCACTCAAATATGCCATAATGGCCTGAATCACCTCCCATACTGACTCCAGCATAGCGTTGGAGACATGAAGAATTGTTGATCACACTGCATTTACTTGACAACGATTTTGAAGTGAATCTTCAGATGCTAACTTGCTTTGTTGAAGGATAGGAATTAGAATAGGGATTGACATCCTAGCAATGTCAGAATTATATTTTTTGCGAATACGGTATCGTCATTGCTATTCTAAGCAAATGCAAGTTTTATACATCTCAAAAATGTAGAGAGATATTTGGATTCATTTGCTTATTATTATAAAGACGTATCATAAAAATTTTGATAAAGTAAAAATTGAAAAATTTTGAAACAAACTTTGGAGTATTTGAAAAAAAGAAAAAAGTTTGATAAATGCGGATGTTATTGCCGATGTTGAAATTCAAAGTATCCGTGGATTCTCATAAGTCAATGAATGAATTATGAACATTTTAAATTCATCCAACATTCCTGCGTCTCATTTTATTTGCTAATGTTGTGTGGAAATGGACTTAGCAAAATTATATTTTCTAGGAGCTAAGCCATTTGAACATATGTGTCATTATTATTATTCGTCTGTCGATTTGATCAAAATCTCCAAATCAATACGATAATTGAAAAGAATGTGAGAAATCTTATAATTTATAATAAGAAGCTCGTGTCTTTGTTAGTCTGTTAGCAATGCTCCAATTGCCATATTCTTGTGAAAGAGTAGTAAGTGTAAATTATTGAGAAGATGGCAATTTATCACAACTCTTTTAAAAAATATATGACATACAGTAGGATCAAATCTACAACGAACTTTAAAATGAGGAATGAAAAAAATTCCGTTTAAAACGAAAAGTTCAAAATTTGGAAAAAATATGTTATGTAATAAATTTAATTAAAAGTGAGGATTAACGGGGTTTATTGAATGGGTACGTCCTATCTAAAATGAATTGCGAAATCTCTTCAAGCAATTGGGTGTTGGGTGTGGATATACAATAATTCATCGCAAAAAGTCTAACATTCATTGAAAAAGCATGTATTTTTTTGTAAAAAAAATTGAATTCAAATAAAAAATAATGAAAATTTTTATAAAAAAGTTTGAAAAAAAAAACACTTTCAAAATGAGAACAAAAATATGGTGCGAATAATATAGAGAAGGATTACTTCATTTTATCGCTAAGCAGTATATAGAAGATATTATTGCTGGGAGAATTTTTCATGTTGCTAATATTTTCTCTTATTATTTACAAAATAATATCATATGGGATATAATGATAGAAAATTTTGAACCAAAAAAATATATATATACACCAATCTTTTGCTAAAATGCGCTCGGATAATATGCTAATCGGTTAATAATATGAGGCTATAGGAAAATCAACATTTCTTCTTTATGACTTACATTTTCTTTGAAGCTTCTGAAACTAGAGAATTTTGTGTTGATTTCGACTCATATGTCAAGACTTATTAAATATTTAAAAAGAAATTGCTTTTTCTTACTTTGATATTTTTAGACTTTGAAAAAGTTTCAAAAAACTTAAAAAAAATTTTTAACAAAAACATTTGTATATGGGGAATTTTTCTTGGCTTTTTAGATTATTTAACATCTTGCAAATATTAATTGAATACCTTTTCAAGTTAAAATATGTTTTCATTACTTAAAAAAGTATTTAATATACCAATTTTTTGGGCAATATAATTAAAGACAAATTTACCTTCTCTACTATTCGTATACGCAGGTCTCGAAAGCATCATGCAACCCAATTTGACAAGATGAAAAGAGTGATAAAGGATTAAAATTTCAAAGTCATGCATTAATGAAGGCAAGGAACGCGCAGACTGATCTGACATTTACAATGCCAATCTTATTGCAAAGATCAAGTGTGTAGATTAGTGAAGATATTTTCTTTGTTCACAAATCATTCTTCATTGTTTTCAAAATGCGTTGGTTGGCATAGAAAACCATAAAGTTATTTTCTCACACATAATGTGCATACAATCGATTACACGAAACCTTTAAAAAGATGAACTTGAAGAGATATTCTCACAAAAAAGCTTTATTCAGAAGAAACAATATTCAAAGGACATTTTCAGGATCTGAGATATTAGAGCTTCAACTCATGATATCCAAAAATAACGGCCATTTTTTTTCCTCACCAAAAAAAGTAAGCAAAAGTTGTAGAAAAATTTTACTGAAAAACATGAGATATATCAGCATAGTTTTAGATTGATTTTCTTCAAAATTCTCATTTCCTTTGAGATAAAAGTTTTAGCATATTCACATCTTTCTGAAATTCTTCTGAAGCTCATCTTTTCCTCGTGACTTTTTCTCGATGATCATATAAACTGTATAAATTTTACAAAAGCTATATAAAGTTTGTCTATATTATAATGCCCTAGAGTCCGTCTGTCGCTGGAAGCAATCTTATTCGAACCCTACCCTTTAGATGAAAAGGCAAATTACAAAGGCCCGTAAGGAATACAAAGAAACACACGCTTGTTTTTTTACAAATCTCCTTTTTTTTGGATTAGATCATAATGTAGTAGTGAGGTAAACTTTAACTTTTTTAAGTTAGTCAATCTTTATTAAAAGTAAGCCACTTCCAGAATAACTAATCAAATTTTCAATTAAATTTTCTGATCTTCAAGCAATCAAATAAAAAAAAACAAATTCTTGATCTTCCCTAGAAGAGACATGACGTCGCATAGAACCTACCTTTTTCAGATGCATTTTTAGTTTGAAAGAAATATTTTGAAAGCGCGATCTTTTCAGACATTTATGTTATATTTAATATAATTTTTATGAAGCAAGTTAATTCAATTTTTTGCGTTATAATGGTCCAAACGGCGTTTATAGAAAGCGTGAGATGAAATGTCAAAAACGAATAGCTTTAGATTTGCGTTGCGCATAATACATAAAATAGCTTAGGTATATTTTTTTTAAAGTGAAATTAAGTTTTGCATCTATTTTATAGAAAACTTGTAAAAGTGTTTTTTTTGTTTTTTTATCCTCACGTTGAAGAAGTTGCTTTTTTACTCAAAAAATTTTTTTTTTAATTTTTGTAGTAATACAAAATAAATAAAATGAACTCTAAAGTTACCCCTTTTAAATGCATATGTCAATAAATTAGAATTTTAGATTAAATAAAAAAAATATTTTTTTGCTATTATATCATCCTTCTGATCATAGAGAATTCTGGTTATATCTTTTGTTTCGCATATGATTTACGGGTAACATATGAACTATGATCCTGGTTTTCTGCATCTGAAAAATTCAAACCTTTTTCCATTGTTGGGTTATGTTCTGGCGAACCCTTTATAGCATTTCTAGAACCAAGATACTCACAAAAAACATTGGTTCGTTTCCTAACAGAAAGGGGGGCGTATTCTTGTTAAGATTAAATTAATGCCTGAAGATATATTCATTTATATCAATAATAAGTATAAAAGTTTGCAACATTTTGATCTGATTGGATAAAAATTTTGAAACTTTTTCCTGTTTGAATCAATCAAATTAAGTTAGAATCGAAATTTTATACATTTTACTATTGAAAAGAACTGAGCAAAAAACTGGAATCTCATTGGCTAAATTCAATCATTTTTCAACCATTTACGTATATCATATTTAATATATTCAGGAAGATTATTCCAATCCTTTATATATATATTTTAGTGAAGGAATTTCTTCTAAAGCTTCCACAGAATGAGTCCAAATCAAGTTTGAGAGAATTACATCGTCAAACACACAATGCCATATGTGGTGAAAAACTTCTTCGAATATCCCATATTATTCTTTAATACATTGTATATATTGTTAGCATTGGTCGTGTCTTGCTTCTATAGACTAGGAGGGAAGATTCAATTTCCTAATTCTAATTTCATATGTCATTATCATGTTTAACATGTGGGTTGGAGCAGAAATGATATTTTCGCACTTTGAGATTGGATTTGACAAGAGTTTTGAATAAGAGAGGTGAATTTTTGCAATCCAAATGAGAAAGGGAATCCTTGATTATATTAATCGCACAGTACGCTCTTGATAAGAAATGGACTGCGTTTTCATGAAACTTCATTTTGGTATCAAAAACAACTTCTAAATCTTTTTCCTTGTAAGCTTTAATTTTTTTTTTTTTTTTGTAAGTAAGCTTTACAGAGTTTTTGAGCCTGTAAAGAATTGACTTAAATTTTGTATTCTTCCAATTTCCATGTGTTACACATTTTCATAATTGAACAATAGCTAGGCCCTTTTTTACTCCATTCAGCAAGCTTATTCACTAGGTCATTTTGTAATTCAATACAACAGGTATTGTATATCTTGATGTCATTCGTCAAGAGTTTAAAACACAGTCCACTTCATATTAGATCTGACGTTTTTACAAATATTATATTCAATTTTTCTCTGTCATCGTTTTAAGCATTCAATAAAAATTGAAATACTCAAACAGCATACTCCTTTTCTCAAAAATTCCAAGATTCCTTCCTTAGTTTGTGAATGTAGTATAGTAGAATCAGGAATCGAACCCAAACCATAGAAAGGTGGTGGAAAGTTTTGGCACCAAATTTTGTCACACCTCCTAATACATTATATGGATGCGTTATACTTATGCCATGAGGTTTTATACAATTCTTTCGCAATAACCCAAACTTTTCTTAATTTTCTATCACATCAATAAGTATATATTAATGCCCTTAATCTCTAAGAAACAAATCATCACATGTAAAAAGAGGAGGTTGAATTCACTTCCATTAAAAACTACGAATCAAAGAATGTAAAGGAAAAGAGAAGGAAAAAAGGTATGAGTGATTTAGAAGGATGTCAAAAGGTATTGACTTTTTTTGATGAACTTTTTTTAATTTAATTTCTGGTTTCGTTCGTATAACAAATTGTCGCAGTTCCCGAAAATTCTGGTTTGCGAATTAATTTAATGAACGCCTTTCCCAGGTAAAAGTATTTTTGCTATGGAAGGAAGAAAAAGTATATATATGAAAGCTTACCAACACAAGCTCCGGAAGTGTCTTTAGTGTAACCGGATAAGCACTCACAAACTCTGCGTCCACTCGGAACGAGAACACAGTTGGCATTTAACGCACAACCAGTTGCGGTGTTTGCTTCGTTGCACGCGGATGTGTGTAAAAATTGCTGACCTAAACATTTGAAAGCATTTGCAAATGTAGAGATGAAATAATAATAATCAAAATAAGGCTACACTGTTCCATATGATTCAAGGGAGTGAATAGTTTGCAAAAATGCAAGAAATCAAATCCAACGTGGATTAAACATATGTGATTAAACATATGTGATTATTTACGAGATTTTATGCAAAACCTATATTGTATTGAAAATAAGATATCCTAATGGGTGAGGTTTAATTATTTAAATTGTATTGTATTTTTGTAATCATATATATATCAATCATTTTTTTCATTCTAAAATTTAAAAATGAAAGATGTACTATTTCAATTCTCTCATTTTTTTTGTTCAGCTCAATGTTAGCTGACAAATTTTACTTATAATTTTGATTTATAGAATTTAAAATTTAATGAAAGTTTAAAAAAAGTTAATTGTATAGTTCAATATTATCAACTCAATTATTCTGCAATAAAGGCATATAATAAAATTTAAATAATTCATACTTGAAAGCTTCCGTTTGAAACATACACTGAAAAAAAGTGGTTACATGAACTACTTTAAATGATTACTATGCAACAATGCATAACATTACCATGCTTGGTAATTAAAATACCATTAAATCATGGTAAATGTACTATTTTGGTAGTAAATTCACTTTCAGTGAGATAAAATGTTTGACTGAAAAATCTTTTTAAACGAAAGATTTTAAGTTCTTTATATGATTAACATATTATCCAAATTTTGATATTGCTGGAACAACAGAAAAATATTGTAAATATTTGTTTATTCAAAAAATGAACAAAAAGCTCTAAATGAACGTATATCGATAAGAATATTACTATAAAAATCGCAAAACTTAATTTTACCACTTTTAGCTGAGATCTTTAGTTTTGAAATGACCATTTTAACTTTCAGTGTATGTGAATTTGTTTTAAACAATTCCAAACTATGGACAATCTTTGAATATACAAGTTAAAAGCTTTACATATACCAGGTGAAAAATTTGTCAAAATCGAAGTACAGTCTGAGTTTACCTCCTGCATGCATTTCAATGTATTTAAAAGAAATAAATTCCCTTGTTTAAACTTGAGTAAAACCTAGTCAAAGATTTGGAAATGGCGAAAAACGAAAATATGAGTTTTTAAACTTATTTTTTTTAATAGCAAATGAAATTTTTTCAATTGCCAAAGGGGGTAAAATTTTTTTGGAAATGAATTGATTATAGTTCATAATCAATATTATGATTCAAATATATATAATGTATTTATTTTTTTTGCAATTTGTTAGACTTAAATGGTATATGACTCTTTTAATTAAAGGTAAAATCAATTATTTTAAATATTGATTAACCATAATGCATTAGAAACAGAGTAAGAGCTCTTCTTACACTACGTTAAAAATATGGATCTTTTTTCTTTATAGAATAATTTTATTCAACCTAAAAGAATGTTATATGAAAAGTGAAAGTTCAGAATAATAATTGATGTTGATGACACTTCATTGCACAATTCAACCAAATCATGTCTAAATTGGTTTCGTTAAGTTTACACTTTACTTTGTCAAAGAACAAATGATTATAGCCGCAAGAAAAGAAAAAATTAGTACTTGAACAAAAAGGTGAAAAAAAAAAGATTTAAGATATTCATAAAAAAAATTCCAAAAAGGAAGATTGATAAAGTCAATACTATCTTGAGAAAATTGACAAAAAAAGGATGTCAAGAATTGAGTAAAAAATTTTATAATAAAAAGACTTAAAAAGCTTATATTATAATAACCTTCAACAATTTATATTGACGCAATACAAGTGCAAAAGCAGAGACTTCATGAAATCGCTAAAACTTCCAGGAGATTCCAAGAAATAATCCATGGAAGAAAAGTGAAAGAATGATTTCACTAGGTGCATGAAGTTTTTGCAATTTCATGAAAGTTCTTCTCTACGTTTGACAAACTTTGCGTAAGATACATATATATATATATACTTGTATACTGACAAACCAAAATTTTGTCTAGGTTCTCTACTATGTTTCAAATTTTTCCTCAAAAACAGATTTAAAAGCGATTAAATACCCAGGATATTTCAAAATATTGAAACTTAATGTGTATTATGTTCCTAACGTAAAAACTTTAAAGATACCACTTATTGATGTGGAAAAGACATGCTCTTGGCGTTAATGATTAATTAACCTTGAACAAAATTAGCACTACGCATAATAAGTGAGATGAATTTTTTCAACTTTTTTATCTTAAAATTTTTTTTTTTTTTTTGTGCAAAATTTTTGTTCAAGTGCGAGCTCGAAAAAAATGAAAAATTGAGAGATATGAAAGAACATTACTTCCTACGCCATTTAGAGTGGACGTGCCAATGGGCTCTACATCTTGTTGTGGGTTGTACACGCTGGAACCTTGAACATAATCTTGTGTACTTGCAGAAATTTGGCGAATCGTTTTCTCATCCGCTTCAACAATGCCCTGTTGTTCGGGGTGGGAGGAGTAGATTTCAGCTGCTTTAACATCAGATGAAGGATAAGATTTGGTAGACTTGATGTGGGTTCCCTTGATTTCGGTGGTGACGATCGGATCTTGTCGCACTTGCGAAGAAGGCCGAACACTCTCTCTCTCTGGGATTTGGGTGTAGTGAACACGCTTACTCTGACTCACAACTTTTCCCTCGGATGTTTCCACATTTTGAACATTTGTAACAGTTGTGCTCTGCGCATTACGACCATTGCTTCCTGACGCAGTGTTAGCGGAAACAAATGTGTCTTCATCGGTTCCAAGGATTGAATCTCCTCCTATCACGCCTCCCTTACTTTCTCCATCATCAACGATGACTTTCCTTCTCTGCTGTTGACTGAATTGAGGAGTTATCACCGCCTCTGTCTTCACACTTTCTTGTTCAATGACGCGCTGACTTTGCCCTTTGATTGGCTGCTGTTGGGAAACCTTTTTCTGGCCACCGACATTGAAATGGCTTCTAGTTTTTTGTGGCTGAACAAAGGTTTGTTCTTCGACATTTTGAATCACGGCAGGCTTTTGCTCCACCTCATACTTCTTCTGCTGATGTGAGTAACTTTCTGTGGACGTTTTGACATTGTCGTATCGCCTTTGTTCCTGACCCTGAACTATTCGAGGACTAGATGTCTGCCTGATTACATCTTCTTCAGTTATCTTGTATTGGCTTTGCTGATTTACCTTGGATTGAACATTTGGAAGGAGTAATGTCAGGAAAATCACACAAAATAGCATATAACTCTTCGATACAAACTTTAGTTGCATTTTACCCTAACTTCTATAGAGATGAAAAGATGACGCAAAAAGGAGAAAAAAAGTGTCGTCTCAAAGTGGACGGTTGAGTGATGATGTCGTAGTGAAATGCAAAAGTGTGCAAACTTTCCTTGCAGAAAGGCAATGAGAGCAGGATGCAATGAAGGAGAAGGAGAGGAATGTGAAAGAAGAATTTTACTTTCACTCTTAGAATTCAATGCCTATCTCTCTCTCGAAAGCAAGAGTTTTTTCGAATGGAGAAAGAAGCTAGGAAAGCTGGTGGATGTCAAAATGGCGGACTAAATTGTTTCAAAGCACCACTACCCTTATATATCCTAGACACATGCATACGTGTGTTGTATCAGGTAGGTATTGTGTGTGTTGAAGGTGATATTTTCTGTTTTGAAAGAAAAGTGCTTCTTTCATTTTCGCATTTTAAGAAGAAGAGGGAGAAAGCACAATGAAATTTTCACTCAATTTTCCTGATGTTTTGATATCCCTCCCTCTCTCTCTCTCTTCATCTAATTCTATTTTTAACTTGCAACTTCATTCTCCTCTAATCTCAGTCTGAATGTGTCTCTTTATCTCACACTCATCATGACGTTTGTGTTCTCTGCGCACACCATCCCCTCACTCATCAGCACGTCTTGAGGCATTCATTGTTATGCACTTTTGTTGAAGATGATAGCAGCATAACAATTATCACGGAACAATGGGGCGGGAAAAGTTGCAGAGATTGTACGCGGAATTTAAATCCTGCTTCAAAATACGTCTCTTCTACTCTGTCAAGACACCATACACAACGTGCCATATCACATCGTTGTTATCACTTCGGCAAAAACAATAATAACATGCCTGCTCTCTTTAAGTCTATTTTGAAGGCAGGAAATTTGAAATATATATGTATATAAAAAACGCGTAATAATATTTTTGTTGCACAAAGGATGTATTGAAAGTTGCCTCTGCTAATGCTTCTTCATTCTTTGTGTAGTTGAAGGGAAAAGTTTGGAACGATGAGAAGTGCACGCGAGAGGGCGATTTTTTAAGACTATTATGAAATAGAATCCGTTTACTTAAAATTATCATCCTTTAGTTAGAGTATCGATCTTTCTTAGGCCAAAGAAGTTTTACCATTTCAAATCATGAAAAATTAAATGAAAATTATTGCAAAAAATTAATTTAATTAATCCTAATTATTTTAGAATTTTATTAATTTTTATATAGTTAATTCTTTGATAAAAGACTTATATTTTTAATAATTTATTAGTAAATGTTTACTGAATAATTAGGTAAGTTTAATTAATCAACTACAACCACCGTAAATTAGCCCTATTGACACCCCCCCCTCCCTCTTTTGACTGAAAAAAATAATTTTACTAAATTGTCTGAATTATATCACCATTTTCATTGGAGCTGAATGAACCTGCCTCTCATGTCAAAAACTGTCAATCAAAAATTAACATTTTTAAACAAAATTTTGACAGTATCTGTAGTTAACCTTATAACTTAGGGTCTATATTAGATACTTCCTTGAAATTTTATAATTATATTCAGTTTTGAACGCAAAAAACTTTATGTCATTTTTTCAATAATCATGGCTAATTTTTAGAAAATGTCAATCAAAATTTTGATTGATCAGAAATATATCAAATAAATATTCCTTCAAATTATACATAAAATATATGTTTTTATACTAAATCGGCCATGCTGGTTTCATTTCTGTACTCATTTTTAACATTTAGGATTTGAAAATACCTATAAGTGTGCATCAAATTTGCGTTTACTTCTAAAAAGTGTCTCCAAAAACATTTATTCTAATTTTACATGAAATATATGTTTTTTACCAAATCGATCATGCTGGTTTCATTTCTGGAATCAGTTTTTGCATTTAGAGGTTTTAAAATATCTTACACTGTCAATAAAATATATTTTCATAAAAAATTAGCTTCACCACTAAATTGGGCATACTTGAAAATGTGTATATATGTATAAAAAACTTTTTATAAGTATTTCAATAAAAGTTTTAATTTTGACATGAGCTGTCATTTAAAAATCTTTTTTTTTGACATATTTGATTGATTTTGATAAAAAAAATGAACAACAGCACTGAATTCAGCATACTTGAAAATGTGTATATATGTGTAAAAAACTTTATATAATTATATAAAAAGTTCCTTTTTGAGATGAGCTGTCATATATAAATCAATTTTTTGACAGGTTTGATTGATTTTCATAAAATAATGGACATCATCCCTGAATTCAGTATATTTGAAAATATGTATACATGTGTAAGAAAGTTTATATATAATAATTTAAATAAAAAGTTCCTTTTTTGAGATGAGCTGTCAAATATAAATCAATATATGGAAGAAGGCTCATTTTATACCTAAATGATTCTTATTTTAGGGAACTAAAGACTTTTTCAATTCTAATTCGTCTTTTCAATTCCAACATTAAAAAAAACTGCTAATAAAAATCATACCACAATCAATCATCAAAGGCTCCCACATCCCCTACACAGAAACAATATAGCAGCAAGTGAAGCAACACTAAATGGCAAACTTTAACAAACCTTTCTACGGATTATTTTCCTACACTCACCAGCATAACACTCAAAAAAAGTAAGAATCTCTTTAAAATATGTACGAACTATATAACAAAGCCAGGTGGAAATTTTTCCAAGCAAATATATATCAAAAACAACATCAAAAAGTTACTCTCAGTAAAATGAGAGCAAATACATTCAACAGGCAGACAAACAATACATGCCAAATAGAGGCATCAAAAATCACAAATCTTTCTTCCCTTATAAATAAAAAGCCTTATAAACAAAAGAGCAACACACTTGGACATGTCAATCACAAAAATGCAGAAGAATCAATGGAAAAGCAAAAAGCAACAATAAGGAAATTACAGCAGCATTCCATAAACAACCAATGAAATGCAAAGATCAGAAAACGACGTATTAAACAACGTATCAAAATCCTCCACACAACCAACCATACAGGTTTTAGCAACACTTCATAGCACTCAAACGAGTAAGGCATCTGAACCTGACAACATATCGAGCATATCTTTTTGGTACATAATCAACATCATGGCTTTCGTATTGAGATGTGACTTTAATAAGTTTTTGAACTTTTTCAGAGAAGAAAAGTTTTGTCCAATTACATCCTTGAATTTTTTATAAATAACCGTGTTTTGTATCTCACTGTTTTTTTGGAGAGGAGAGCTTAATTAAGAGAATTTCAAAAAAAAAAAAAGTAACTTTCACTTTGAGTTTAGGTTATCAAACTTTCAAATAAGTTGGACGAATTGCAATCCAAACTTTGAAGTAGAAAACTACTCAACTTTTGCAAGTATAGGTCTTTTAATTTTAGCAAGTCATCATACATTTTGAACAAATGATTCGTGTGAGAAAATTTTTTCAGATTAAAACTACTTTAATTTCCTTTGTAATATATCATTTTGAGAGTGTCAATATTGGAATTGGATTTAACAAATTACAAGTCAGATGAGGAAGAAAAATAGTTTTATAATCTTACTTTTAAAAGAAAAAACTTTTTTGTATAATCAATTACTGCAATTGTCTTATTTAGCGTTTATATATAACGGATTCACATGATCATAGACCAGAATTTATATACAAACGAAGAAGATTACTTGATAACAATATTTATAGAAATGATTGAAAAAAAGTACAGGATCAATACAAACTTTTTTTCGATACAATTATTAAATTATCCTTACTTTTTGTTTTTTAATTAAGGCTTTAGTATCAAATTATTTGTAAATTTTTCCAAGTTTTAGAAAAAGCTTTTTCTCATTTTAAAATCATATTTTTAAAAGTTATGAAATGTCAACAGCATACAATATGTCTTCAAAAAAAATCGAACATTTGTGCAAATCATTAATATTGATTCCGGAAAACAAGGGAGCTAAAATTGATCCTTGTGGTACACCACTTATAATAATACCTTATAGATCAGAACATATGTTATTAAAAAAAATTGTCTCCTATTTTTCAAATTGGAAGATATAAAAATACAGGTTTTCTCAGAATATAAATGCGAAATTTGTGAGGCAATTTTAGACATTTTTTTTATAATATTGGAAAATTTGAGATCGGTCTCAAACTGGAGATGGTGAAGTCACTGTCTTTTTTTGAGACAAGTCTTTCACTTTAGTAAATTTGAGATGCCAATTTAATATGGTGAATATTCATTCCAAAGCATCCCTAGATTTTTTTGATGTGCACTCCTCTACTGCATTCAAAACGTCGAATGGCTCAACATGATTGAAAAAAAGCTCGAACAATTATTATAGAGAACTTGAACATTGCAGATGGAATAAAAGTTCATTCAACCTGATGCAATCAAAAATATTTTCACAAATAAGTACACTATCGACTCAAAATTTTAATTAGCATATCCTTAACTTGTCACTCAATGCAAACGTTATTCCACACATATGGCAAACTTAACCCTCATCCTTAAAAACCTGGCGAATGTAAAGTTACAATTTACTAGAGTGAACAGTAGGAGTCGACACAATCAACATTGATACGTTCATTAAAAAAGTCATAAATAGGTCAATATATCAGATTTTTATCAAACTACATATGTGCAAAGTCCTCACTCATATACATACACTAAAGCAGAACAGTACACCAGACATAACTTATAAGAATACTTGTAATGAACTATGAAAATACCATCCCATAAGCGACTCCTCTTTCTTTCGCTATGAATCTGTTATGATTTAAAAAAAACTGGAATATACAATTTTTGGAAAAAAGGTTCAAAAATGACATTTTAATTATTTCCTGAAATTATAAATAAAATCTTGCAAAATAATTAATTAAAAAAATAGGTTAAAAAACTTTGAATTTTTTTTAAATTTTCTAAAAATTGAAAAAGTCGAGATAATCGGTTTTTTAGAAAGGCTTTTACCCAAAAAAAAATCAGCCTAGCTTTTATTGGTCTGGACAAAATGACCAACTCTGCACATTTAGGAGTACAACAAGGTACGACTTCTCTGTCTCCTATACTCATCAAAATTTTACATTTCAGATCTTGCAACATCTAGCAATAATCAAGTCAATCTAATTATATACGCTAATGGCATTACCATCACACATCTACACTAGCACAAATGTTAACCTACCTGAAGACAACTGACTGACAAGCGGACTCCCACAACATACACAAATGGTTCAAAGAAAATGACTTTGTACTCAATGTTAACAAATCACGATCAAACAATAAACAATGATTTGATCAAGACAAATAAACATGGCTAAAATTTCAATAAAATTATTTCACTAGCGATCACAAATGGTATTTCTGCACTTAAACACAAACATCCAACACTTTTCCAACACTCTCATAAAAAAATGACTTTTATTGGACGGGGACCGACTATGCTAATAATGAGATAGCGTAATCTGGAGGGGGGGGGGGCAAAAAGCAATCACAACTGGTAATATAAATATTTGAATAGTAAAAAAGTTGTAATGTGAATTTTTATTTGCTAATTAATCCAAAAAGTAACTTAAACAACATTTTGTGTATAGATACTGTAAATCATGAACTTTTCGTGGTATTCTTGTTTTCGTGAAATTGTATTAAATATGAAGATAATTATGAAAATCGATTAGGTATTGCTTTGGCAATTAAGATTTGTCCAAATTTTCGCAAATGATTTTATTTTTAATCAATTAATCGAATTTTTTTTAATAGAATTGCACTTTTCGATGATTGCTAGACGAATCGAAATTATCAATAACAAAAAGTAAAAATGATAAATCACTACGTTTAATCGATCAATAAAATAATTCACTCAATAGTATTCAAAATTTACAAGGAGTTGAATGAATGAATAATTTTTGGCACTTCTTTTATTTTTAATTTTCAATTTTGGCGGGGGTAGATCATAGCGAATGAATAATTAAACTAACGGTTACCCGAGCCATATTCATCTCCAACAATATAATCCATCCCCCAAAAAGTTAAATTTCTTTTGGAAAAATAATGTGGTCTAGTTTATGAAAGCTCAGATGCAGAATCAATACGCTTTGACACTTCTCTTTCTGCCTGTTCAATTTTTAAAGGATATCCAATCCAAGAGGATACATGTAGAGTTTGGAATTTGATTTATCGAAGATGGTAAAACCAAAAATGTTTTAAAAATTTTATGCATAATTTACTTTTATCAAATTATGATGTTGTGTGTTCCATTAAAAATTGTTACTGATGTAATTACTGAATTCATTATAGTTGTAAATATTTACAATGTGTGATATATTTAATTTCAATTTCTAGTATACCCGTTGTTAAGTTCTCAATACTTTATTTTGACTTTATGACTGTTCCATTTTTGTACATAATTTTAATAAACCTGCCATATTACGGTCATTTCTGACTTTTTGTGCAGTAGTTATTCCACTGTTAAATCTTAGTTTTTATTTTTTTTCATGCTTTTTTTTTATTGTATTATTGATTTGGATGACAAATATAATTAATAAATCTTCTTGTTCTTCTTAGCAAACCCAGCAAATTCAAATTCACACAGAGAAATTGCGTTAGTAAACTGTTAGGTTAAAATTAGTTTGCTATCAAAATAGGTAATACAAATTTATGCAAGTTAGTAAATTAAACTATACTAAAGTTTAGAATTGCTTCAACTTTATGTGATTATTTCTTCTTTTTTTGGTTTTTACATTTAAGATTTTACTAAATTTGAGACTTTGGAGCTGTGTAAAATAGAATTTAAGAGCTTTTGTCAAAAGTGCTTAACCATTAACTACTTTAAATGGTTGTTACTCTAACAATGACTATTTAAGATACTATTAAATCATTGTAAATTTACCTATTTAGTGATAAAATTCACTTTCAATGTGGTAAGATATTGGGACAAAAAATCAACTTAAACGAAATATTTTAAAGTTCTCTGTATCAATTAAACTCCTAATATTAGGATTGTTGACATAACAGAATAATATTTAAAATATTTATTTTTAATAAAAATAGAGTAATATTACTATAAAAATGGTAAAGCTTAAATTTTTACCACATTTAGTGGTCTTCTATAGTTGTGAAATTAGCTCTTTTTATTTCCAGTGTATTTGAAACTTTCCATAATGTTTTTACCCTTTTCTGTTTGATTCAACAAATTAAATATAAAAAATATTCAGAACAAGTTAAAAAAATTTCAAATAAAAAATGGTTTCTTTAAAATATCTTGATTTTAAAAATCCTGAATCTATAAATATATATAATTGATTGTTTTTCTATTTATTATTTTTAAAGAGTACCAAAAATGTATTGAGATTTGAAAATTAAAAAAATTGCTATCTTCAGTGAAAAATTTGGAATATTATAGCATTTCCCAAATATCAATTGAAATCAATTAAACCGCACAAAAATATAATCATCAAATATATATCATTCATATATCACGTAGGCGTTAATTTCGGCCTATATGTTTACTAAAATAAAACTTATTTTTCAACAAAAGCTTTTAATGTTTCAAAATTAATTTTACACAGTTGTGTTTTAATCTGAAAATATTGGCCATCATAATATTGCAAAAAAAATTAATAATCTAATTTTCTATTTTACTACACAGACTATCTATTAACATGATTTCTGTGTGTTCTTTCAAAACTCATCAATCAATGCTTTACTCGAAAAAAAAATCTTTGATAGAGGAATTGGATGAAAATTTTTCAAATTTCAGAAAGTTTCTTTGCTTTTTTTTCTCCAAAATTTACATTAAAAAAAATAAAAAAATATAAAAAATAAAAAAATATAAATAAGTTATAAATAAAATCTATTCATTTCCAGTTTAATCTTTGCTTTTAAAGACATTATATTTGTGTGCTTTTCTTTGATGCTTCAAATAAAATCTTTCTTACTTTTGGAAGAAGTTTATGCTGAAGAGATATTCAAGTTCTACATTCCTTTTGCATTCATCAGTTAAAAAAAAATCAGTTAAACTGTTATGTCTGTAAACGTTTTTATACTAAATTTTCATCTTTTCTATACTTTCTTGAAGTTTATATGGACCTTCAAACAAGTTTACTTCAAACAAATGTACTCGTATTCTTTTGATATGCTCATTGCTTATAAGTACTCATTTTTTTAATCATTTTCAAATCTATATAACTTTTTTTTCTATTTGAAAATAAATCTTCTTCTTCTTCATCTTCTTCTTCTTCTTCTTGATCAAGTACAGCATTGAATGGACAATGTTTTATGCTTATTTCCTCTATCGAGTAAGCTTATTGTGAACTCTCAATAAATAAAATGGATGGCAGTAAGAGTTTATATTCGTTCACCGCACATATGTTTCTATATTCAATACTAGAGTAGAAGAAAATAAATAAAAACTTTTCAAAAAAAAAAAAAGTACAAATCTATACATTAACTCTAGTATCATTATATGAAATGAATTTATTCAACTTTCAACTTTGAATTGCTCTAAAGATCATAAGTGACTGCTTCCAAGGCAGAGATAAGGAGTACAAAGTAGGGATGTAAAACCAGTTTTATAGAAACGGTTTTACCCGGTTTCCGAAAAACATTTGAAAAACCGGAACCGTAGTCTACGAAGTGGTTTTAATATTTTTCATGTATTCAAAAAGCCTCAGGAGTTCTTGGATGTATAGAAAATGTTATGGAACATGAATGGAAACCTATAGAAAGCATATATGAAAGCTTACAACATGTACAATACACTCTAAAAATGCTTTGCACTCAAAATACAGCAGTGTTAAAAGTCGACATTTTGATGAAAGTTGTTTATGGTAAACTTGAAAAAGGCAACAAATCGTTTCCAATTTCAAATGAGATTTTGAAATCTTTGATGTCAAGATACATCCCAAGAAGAAACAAACACGTGCTAACGTTAATGGCTTATCATAAAAATCCTCTAATTTTTCAAGAACAAGTGAATAAAATTTTTTTTATCATCATCTCGTACAGCAATAAAAAAGTATACTACAAAACTCTCTAGAAGTCATGTTGAAAACTCCAGTAATGATATCAGCGCAGATGTTTCCTCACATGAGAACGATCTCGTAAGTGAATATATTAGCAAAATAAACGAATTTGAAAATTTTATACGAAAAATCCCATCTGAGTCAGAAATTTTTTGTTTAAACAATGAATTTGAGCTTTATGAAGCAATGGGAATGAGGACAGAGAAACTAAGTCTACTTTATAACGCCCTTTCAATTATTTTTCGGTTTTTTAACATCTCTAGTTCAAAGTTACAAGTAGTACAAATTGTTAAAAAAATAAACAAGTCATACACAATCAGCAAGTCGATATATCCCTATGATTTATTCCTGGAGGAGACGAGTTTAATGTTTCATGTGAACAATTGAAAAAAGAGGATGGGAAAAAATATCTTTGATGTGTAATTGTAAATACCCCTTATAATATTGTCTGAAGCAATCTTCAAGTTCTTGTCCAATGAAAGCATGTATGTTTTTTTACACTTTACGTATCGTATACGCAATTTGTTTCCATGTAAAAATTACATTCCATGGAAAAGAAGGATGAAAAATGTGTTCTACACATATATATATATATACATACTTTTTCCATTCATCAAACTAAGTGCTCAATCTTGTTTCAAAAGCCTTCCAGCAAAAAAAGAATTGAAAGCATTCCTCCCATAAAAATTCTTTTGATGGAGAACAAATGAGATTGCTCTATATCAGCAAATAATTTATATTGCTTGGGAGAGGGGGCGTAGAAATTTTAAATCATGATTTTTACTATTTAGATAATAAATTTTGCAAATATTACAAATTTATTAATTCACTAAATCCAAAATCTATATTATTGAAATTTTTGTAAATTCAATATGATAATTATTTATTGATTTTTCAATTAACTGATCAATCAAAAAAAATCTGTTCCAAGAGATTTTATTACATTATTCATGCTTTTAGTGGAATTCTTTTAATAATGCTATTTTTTCTGATTCACTCCTACCATATGTTAGATGAAAATATTGAAAACTTACCAATCATTTCACAGAATCCATTTGATTTTCTACTAAAACCTGTACTGCATCTGCAGACGTATCTTGGATGAACAGCTTCAACACATTCTTCGTTTACCTAAAGAAAGTGAAAATACAGCGAAATGTGTAACAACATATGGGAAGGGGGCATATAAGTATTTTATAAACCTTTAAGAAAAGATTTTTGCATTTATCATCATGAAGAAATATTCTAAAGTGATTTGTTGTATTGATTTGTGGAACTTTTTAATCAATGATAAAAATAACTAAGCATGATTTTACATGTTTGCAAGTTTAATTGTGAAACATTAATAAGTTCTAAACATAAGTCGGATAAATTTTATATTGATTTATTGAAATACTTTTCATCTTTTTAATGGATCTATTTATTGGCAATATTTTCAAACGCGATTTTATGTATATTTGATTTTACAACCCTATTTTCTCTATTTTTCAATAAATTGTAATTTTGAAAATAATTTTTAGATATTTTTATAGAGGAAATTTTTTTTATATTAAAAAACTGAAAATAATAAAAACGATGTAAATTTTGCATAAAAAAATCTTCAAAAATATATGAAGCTTGGCGAAATGTTTCAAATAGATGAAGCAAAAATAAATTATTCTGAATCAAATTTTTACCATTATTGCGAAATATTTATCGTTTATAGATAGAATTTTTATCGTTACAAAACTATCAAGCAACTTCAAAATCTGCTTAGATTATTTTCAATGTTGAATAAATATTTCTATGTAAAGAAAAATTTTCACGTCTTTCAAATAGTATTTTAAATGTATGCCAAAGTTTGATGTATTATTTTTAGTAATTTTTTTATTTTAAACTGGAGTGATTTTTTAATAAATTATTTTTAATTTTAAAAAATAAAGAATATAATAAATCTATTAAAAGTCAAAAATTAAGTCAAATCTTTAGAATATAAATTCAAATTTTTTGCTAATTGCTCTGGTCTTTTTGATAAACCAAAATTTAAAATTTTTATTAAAATTTAATAAAATAAAAAAAAATTATTATTTTTTAAATTAATTTTTTTTTGTTTAAGATCCGCTCTACTGCTGTTATTATTGAAAAATATTATTTAATTTTAAAGCAAACTAAGATTCGAAAAATTATGAAGAGATGAAATTGGATGAGTGATTTTAACAAAAAATTAACCAATCAAATTGCATCAAATTCTTCATAAAAAATATATCTTATTTACGTAAAATTTTTTTAGCTTTTTTGGATTTTTGCAATTAATTTTCGCCTTTTCAAAAGGACAAAAAAATGGCAAAAAGACAAATTAGAAATTAGATTTTACAAAATAATTTTATCAAGAAATTTGAGAACTTTATGTTCAAAACTTTAAAATGACAGAACAAATGAATATTGAGAAGAGAATAAAGTGAATGATTTAATATTACCTGACAGTCATTATTTTTGAGATTGGGATTGCAAGTTGTTGTAGCCAATGATATTTCCTCAAAACTCTCTTTGATTGACACATCTTTGGTGGTTGTATTGAGTGTACCTTCACCCTCCACCTGTTCTTCTTCTCCTTTGATTTGACTAATGAGGAAGTTTGAAACTTCTTTTCGACTTTCACTAAAGTTGGAAGCATTTTCATTTGATTTGATTGGTTTTTCAACGACACTTTCTGTTTTCTTCCTATTCTGCAAAATTGAATCAATTTTGGAAAAGGTTTTTTGGTTCTCTTTCAACATTTCTTTTGACGATAATTTGCTTTCTTCGCCTGTGTATACTTGAAAATTGGAGTTTGAATCCACACTTTTGGATCTATCTTTCGAAGATGAATCTTCAGAAGAGTTTGTTTCCTTCAAAATATCATCACACTCCTTGTTATTCTTAATGATCTTTTTCAAGACTTCTTCTTTTTCACTTTTATCCGTAGTTTTATTAGATTCCTTAGCTTTTTGCTGAATCGGTTTCAACAACTTTAGAACAAATGTCACATTCTTTTTGTCATTGATGATGGCATCTTGTCGTCTGTCTTTCCAGTTGACTAAAGTTTTTTTAGAAGGACTAACTTCCAGCCTAAACTTATTTAATCGTGTCAGAATTTTGTTCTCATTGGAATCAGCATGTTCAACTTGTTCTTCGGTCTCTTGCAGATTCTTTGAAACTATTTCAAACACTTCTTTTGCTCTTCTTCCAGTATTAAGATTTTCTTCCCGATCTCTGAAAGAGTTCGTTGAACCTCTTTGGCGCGGAAGTGAAGTAGTTTCTGAGTCAAATTGTTTGTAGTACTTGTGTACCACTGTGTTCAAATATTCTCGATTTTTCTTCCTTTTCTGATCTTTTGACTTTTTTCTCTCCAAATTTTCACTCTTGCGTTCAATGCCTACATTTTGCTCTTCTTCATCATCGTCATTTCCTTCGTTTATAACTCTCTCTTTCACCCTTATTTCCTCATCATCTCCTTCATTTTTTTCAATCTTTGAATCATTGACGTTGATTGCGGAAGAGGTTAAACTATCTTCTGACTTTCGATCAGTAGCATTCCTAACTTTTTTCAAAGAGTTCTTATTTTTTTTTATTTTAACTTTTCTTTCATCCAAATTTAATTTTGTATCCTTTTGCCCTTCTTCATTCACTTCTTCTTCTTCTTCATCATCCACAATTTGCTTCAAATCATGACGCTTCAAAGTTAAATTTTTGAAAACTCCAACAACATCTTCTGATGTTTTTTCTTTGCTTTCAACTCCATTCATAGGAGCGTTAGGTGAGATTATTTTCGAGTTTACTTTTTTAATAGTGGAATTTTTTCTTAAATTTTTATTTTTTTCACTTTCTACAATTTGATCCAAAACTCTCATCTTCGTTTTGGAATTTTTAGAGTTTCCTTCATTTTCATCGTTTCCTAAGTTCTTTCCTGGAACATCATTCAGCACTTTTGATTTTGAATCTGGAATCTTGTGAATATTTTTTTCGCCATTTTCATCTTCTACTTTCACGCGAAGGGTTGACTTCACTAACAGAATTTTTGGAGCATCTTTTCCATTTTCAAGGTTCGTAGCATTTTTTCCATTTCCATTAACTTTTCCAGAACTCTCAGTGCTATACGTTTCGGTGAAGTGACCATAATTTGACACAACTTCTTTGGTTGTGACATTATAATTATTTTCTAATTTGTTAGGCCTAATTTCTTCTTTCGGCTGATCCAAAGTATTATCTTTTTCGATTTCCTGTGAAACCTTTTTCACTTCAATCAATTCCAATGTTTCATTCTCTTTTCGTTCTTTTTTGTTTATAGGTTTCGTGTTCTTCTGTCCACCTTCATTATTTAATCCTTCCAGGAGTTCATTGACTTTGACTTCTTTGGGAGCCTTTGTGATATTCACGTTAGAAGTATTTTCTGCTAGAGTTTCTATTGAGGTTTTAATTACGTCTTTTTGATCTTCATTCGCCTTCAAGAACTTAAAAAGTTTATCCTTTTCGTCTGCATGTTTTTCATCCTTGTCTCCTTTTTCTTGAAGTAGGGTGAGGATTTTGATGGATTTTGCGCTATTCTTGCTCTTCTCAAAGTCTTTGAGAGATGTCACTGTTGAAGTGCGATAAATCGGGCTCAAACTACTTTTAAAGTAGAAGAATTCCTTCTTCAGCTTCTCTTTGGCGCGTTTTTGATCCAATGGCTTAACCTTCATTTTGTTTGCAATCTTCTCCTTGCTCTTTTCCTTTGAGGCGAGCAAATTCTTGATCATTTTCGTGGTTAACACGCTCTCACTCACATCCGTATCTTCATACAAATTTTTGGATCTCTTTTCTGTTGCAAGAACCCTCTTTTTACTTAACTTCAACTTTTTCAGCATCAGAGCATTTGTATCCACCTCTTTTTCTTCTTCTTTCTCTTCATTTCCTTCTTGCTCTCCTTTTTCTGAATTTGAAACTTCACTTTCATTTGAAGGGAAAGAAGGATTTAGACCGCGGTCAGATCTTTCGCAATTCATGATGAGAGTTTTAGAATTTTTTCTGCAGTTTTCATTTTTTCGACAGTAGTGGCATTGATTTCTGCAAAAATGGAAAATTAAAAATGATTAAGTCATTCTGTGGCAAAATTACAGGACAGCTCAATAAATGCCTTTAATTAATAAGACTATTTCTCCAAGATTTAACGAGCTGAAGATGTTAGCAAGACATTTCTCGATAAAACTGTTTTTTAACCAATTCAAAAAACTTTTAACATATGTGTTCTTAAGCTATACTTTTTAGCATTTGCACAATCAAATATCCCTCACATTTTTTATATTGATTCATTTTATTTTTTTACTTTTTTTCTCGCTTTCTCTATTTCAAATGTGCATTAGAACAAATTTTAATAAAAATAATTTATATCAAATAAGCAAAATATTAAAAAAAATTTTAAATATGTCTTACCATTAAAATTTTTACAATGTATTTCTATACTTATTTTTAGCGATTCCATTTCAATTAAATAAAGAAGAAGAAGAAGAATAATAATAATATATTTAGCTCTTAATCTGTTAATATTTTAGCGCTGAAAAAATTGCTGGATTTACTTTTTTAGTTTTTTTTTAGTTTCCTGTATTGTATCCAATCAAAGATGAGCCTCAATGGTTGTTCTAAGGTGTATCTCTCAACTTAACAGTTGAAGATCATGGGTTCGATCCCCAAGGCTCCCAACTCTAAAAGCAAAATCACAAAACTGTGATTAACCATCTTAAGCATAATGTGAGCATATAGCCTTACGGCTGAAAGTGCTTTGATTTCTCCAATCAATCAATCAACCAACCAATCAAACCTCGGGAATGGAATCATTTTTTCATTTGTAATTTGTTTTTACAAGTTACCGTGATGAGATGTCTAAATGATTAAATATTTTCAATTTTTATCTTATTCAAAAAACTTTTTTTAATAATAATAGATTACTTCTTCATATCGTAATCAGTTTCTCCCTTTTCAACATCTCAAAATGCACTATATTTTTTGAAAGATAAATTTTGTGGGAAATTTCATATTTCTGTTTAAGCAATCTTTGATAAATTGTATCAATTATTTAAAATAGTTTAAATTTTTATCCACTAATCGTTGTGATGCAGTTAAAAAATGGAATAGACGTAAAAACTGCATTCATTTCTTAAGTTTCAATAGTATGATTAGTCAGCTTAAAAAAAAGAAGAAAAAAGCTAAGAGAAATATTAATATTTGAATTCAATTTTTTTTGACATTTGCTTACACCTATAAAAGTATAGAGGAAAGTACTTTGGAATGAATTTTCCATGCTTTTTAATTAATCTTTTTCAAAGTTGCCAGTTGTGGATTGCTTGGCGGCTGTCTACAATTATCTACACGCCATCTTTGATTTCACCATCATTTTCTTTTTTTTTACAAGTTCTTTAACAAATTCCAAGAAAACCTATCCATTCTAGATTTTGTTTTGGATGATTTTAGAATGATCGACTTTGTAGCATGGGCAAAATTGAAAAAAACATTTTTTTCCATTTATAACTACAGGAACAAAAGCAATTTCTCTTTGCTATTCTTTGATCCTACGTGATTTCAGGTTAAAACTACCTACATCTACAAAATGAGAGATTGCTGACATCTTAGAACCACATCCTTAAACTTACATGCAAAATAAATTTTCTTTCTAAAATATTAGAAGATTAGAAGGAAGGTACTTTTTTTATAGAATATTACGCCTCTATTTTACATTTCAATTCTTCCACTGTGTGTGCCAGGGGTTTCTTTTCATTAGATCTTCAAGGTGCGTTAGCTCTTCTGAAGTGAGAATGCATCTTTTATGACATCCATGTTTTTCTCTCTCTCTCTCTCTCTGACTTTCTTCAGAATCTTTTTACTTTGTATAAATGTTTTGGCGGATGAATACTTTATGGATAGAATATCGGGTGCTTGGAGAATAGTCAATGCATCATTATTTACAATTTTCTCCAACTTGCTTCATCTACTTTTTCAAGGTAATCACAATTCACATCTCGTATTTATACTTTGCTTTGGCGAACCGATCCTAATCCACTCTAAGTTTTTTTATAGGGAAAAAATTAAAATATTTTTCTCCATCTTGTAAATTAGCCTACTATTGAATTTGTAACTTTCATTAACTTTAAATTGAATTGAATTGAAATTAAATCTTACTTTTAAAGTTTAGGTATATTTGCTATTTCAGTATGTGATAGATGTTGGATGTGCACAAAATAAGTATAATATATTAAGACTTGAAGAGGGAATCAATGTAACATATGTTGTCGTTTTTTTGACGGACCCAGGCAAGAGAAGGGAAGCAAACTCTTGACCTGATCACGGGATCCCACACTCTATCTACGCCAGGAGTCGGCAAAGTGGTCGATAACAGATCTTTACGGGTCGATAAGATAGAAAAACTTACCAAATTGTGCTATGCTTGTTTTTTACTTTATAGTAGTAATAAATCTCCCTTTTCTTTTAAAATATAGTTTAGCACATTGTATAGTGTAGGATATATTTTTTTTTTTTTTTTTTTTTTTTTTTTTTTGGGGGGGGGGGGGATTTTGGGGGGGGAAAGTCCCCCCCCCCCCCCGGGGGGGTTTGGAAAAAAGGAAAAGGGGGGTTTTAAAATAATTTAATAAAAAATGATAACAAATAGGTTTGTGAAATGATTTTGAAAAAAAGTTAAATCTTGCAAAATATAAAATAGAATAAAGATGACTTTTCGAAAAATTGAATTATAAAAAGATATTTACTTACATGAGTTATAAATATATAGAAATCATAACTAATAGTGAAAATGTATTAAAATGCTAAATTTAATGTTTGATGAACTTATCCTGAAGGAATTTGATAGAATGAGTCGATCTATCACGAGAGAATACTGTTTTATATAAAACTTTGATTTGTGTTCTTACAAAATTAAACGTAGTAAGTATTGAAGGATCTTACTTCAATACTGAAGGGATTTGAATATATGCCCAATTCTAATTTAAAATAATAAAATCTTCATTAATGTAAAATAGCTTATGTTAGCAAGGCATTTCAGAAACGGCGAGAGTAAGGTTGGTTAGGTACTGGGTTTCGATAACTCAAGGGCTTGGGTTCGATCCCCCATCAAGCCTACTTTCTCATCGTTCGATATAAGCGGCGCCATTGTGTCTTCTCGATGAAAACACCCTACGCTACTCTTACCTTTGTTAAAAAAAACTTTTTACTCTGAAAGCGGATCATTTAAGCATGTTGGTAGAAATATGACAAGGAATTGATCAAACTAATGTTTCCACACACACACACACACATATGGCAAATAGAGAAATCAACATTGCCGTTTTGAGATATAAAATAATTCATCACTATCTTGAATAAAATAATACCCATTTTCAGGGCTAAAAGGGCGATTTTTTCGCACTTTCCACAAATAAATAAAAGTGATTTACCTGAAGCAAAGGTTATTAATTAAAACCATTGGCGACTTGCACTGACAATACATCCCGCCAAACTGTTTGGAGAAGGAACACTGCTGATTAACTTGGCATGTTTCCTTTTCATTCATCAAGCATTCATTTTTTCTCCTAAAATTGACAAAAAAGGAATTTAATAAATTTAATTATGTCATAAACAGTTTGTGTTTTTTAAGACATAATTCTTTGAAAATAATTCGCTTTCATCTCGCGTTGAACTAAAATATTGTGAAAAGCGAGTGCAGCGCGATAGGCCATCACACCACAGATAAGATCATCGGACAAATAAAGCAATTTTTTATTTCCAATCAAAACATTAAAAAAATGCCTTTTGACATTTTTTTACCAAAATAAAGTTAAAAAAAATTTTTTTTATTATTTTTTTATATTTTTATATTTTTTTTCGAGGATCGTCTGTGATTTTAATCGGTAAGGTCTCTCTAACATCACAAAGTTCATTTATTTGATCTCATCCAAATATATAATCATTTTTTTAATGGTTTTATTTTTTAGGGCATATTAGTGAATTTTAGAAACAAAATGTACAGGTTGCTATACTTGTTCGATTTGTAGATCAGATATTGTGAATAACGTTTTAAAGAGAACAAGAATTTATCAAAATTGGAATGAATTTCATACACAATCTTGCGATTTTTCAGAAAAAAATAATTAAAAAAAATTAATCAATTTTTTATAAAAAAAATAAATAAAAAAAACTCTGGAATCATGAATTAAAGCAAGGTGTATAGATATGGTGTGGAAAGTATTGATAGTTTCCTAAATATAATGATTAATTGTTACGTATTTTCTATGGGTGTACTTACAATGGGGTAAAGACATATATATAACTTGTTGTTAATTCATCTTTAAATGTTTACTTGAAGTTATAATTCATAACCTTTTCTTAAAAACACATTTTATATTCGCTGTCAAAGGGTAAAAAAATGTACTTATCTAACCAAATTTTAAATGGCATTTCGTTTTTACAGACTTTTAAATCCTTTGTTATAAAAAATTTCTTTCGTTAATTTTGGAAAAAAATCGCATTATATTTTTTACATTGATAGTGGTAATGGTAATGGTACCGTAGTATGTTTTCATCGAAAAGGCACAATTGGCCGCTTGATGTGGGATCGAACCCAAGACCTTGATTTATCAAAACCCAGTATCTAACCAACCATACTCACGTCCCATCCACAGTAGATGTTTTTATGATTACTTATTTATCTTTAAGAAATTTTTCACTCTTTCTATAAACAAACTAATAAATTATATATAAATATGCAAAAATCAAAATATGCCATAGAAAATATTTTTTTAATCTCATGATTTTTCATTGGGTTTGAGAAGTTAAACAATTTTTTTCAATTTGTTCAATTTTGGAAATGTTTAATTACCTTTCTCAATATGTAAATCTTTTTTTGCAAATTAACTTAAAAACAGGTATTTTTTATTTTTTTTAACATGTTCATTATTTTTATATCACATTACTATAAGCAGAGATATGTTTACTGCCCAGTGAACATTTTAAAGTATCTTCATTATAAAAAAAAGATAATACAGCAAATTTGCTTCATCTGAATACATTTGATACAATATTTCTGCTGTATAACACCTTTCTGTTTTACGCGTAAAATAGAAGTGATTTTTGAGTTCATTGCATTGATGAAGAATTCTTGTTTGGAATACCTTTTGTATTTTCAATGGAGTTGCGTCAGGCATCATTCAGGGATTTGTACAACGCTCTATATTTTCGCAGTCTCAATGCAGAGTATGCGAAGCATTTATTTGTTTCAGAAATCATATAAGTAAGATTTCTGGGTAATCCTTCAGATGTGGCATAGGAAGTAGTAAAAAAATTTACTATAATAAATGATCTAAAGACCAGGTAGCTTTGTCACGCTTATATCATTAGATTCATCTATAAGTAAACAAAATTTACTGTTACCGACATCTTCAAGTAAATCTGATTCAAAATGAGGGTAAAGAATATTGTTGATCAATTTGGAACATTTTGTCCTGTGCAATTTTTGAGTTCCATTATCAATTTGCTATCAGCTACTTTATTTTTCAACATATCTACAAGATGATCACAGCTAATTTTATTGAAGAGTGGCAGCACATATATAACGCTATAATTTCTTCAAGAAGTATAGAATCAAGAAGGGTTTTTTTAACGAAAGTATCTATTTTTTTCATTTTGAAAGGTTCAGAGGCAACGTGTTTCTTTGTCACCATATGCTGTTTCAAATCTTGATATTTAGCTTTTATCTCACATTTGCATCTTTTGCGAAAAGCTTTGCAATCATCTTCAACAATCCTAGAAAGCCAATCTTTGAAATCTTTTTCCTGGAGCCACTCATTACGAAATTTTTGTGCGTAAATATTTTTTTCGACATTAAAAAAAAATTAGTCCGTAATAAATGAAATTATGTTATTATATATCTATATTTTGAAAATAATTTTTTAAAAAATTAAAAAAAATTTTTTTTTAAAAACTTGCAAAAAAATGATGAAAAAATAGTCTAGAAATTTTTTTTTCATCCAAAATAATCCAGAAAAAAATCTATAATCTAGACGGATTTTTTTCAAATCTAGACAAAGTCAAATTAATCTAGATCTAGATTTAAATAATCCAAATTGGCATCACTGAGTCAAATGGAGCAAGCTGCTTTCTGCCCACTCTATCAAGAAATCGATAAATCAAAGGCAATCAATCAATAATAATCAATATTCAGTCCTTTGAAAGCACATTCATTGTCTTCCAGACACGTCTTTGCGAAAAATCTAATAACTTCGACATTCTTAATTCTGCGCGTCGTATTTCGATTGCTTGCCTAAGTTGGGTGAAGCTTTTCTTTCGACATCAGGATCCCATAATCACAGTGTTCATTGAGACAAATGTTCCAGCCTGTCAAGCGGATCCTTACAATTATCTAGCACAAAGACTCTTGTTCGAAGTACGTTTGAAAGTGTTCTCAAAGATTTTAAGTCATAGAGCAACCCAAGACAGAGGAATAAATGAAGCACGGGGCTACAAGAAACTCAACTTCTCGTATCTTGTTTTCATTGCCGTTCAACATAGCAACACACATATTGATACCTTCAAAGGAGCAGAATCAGATGTACTTTCAAAGAGAATTGCCATCATACTTCTAGCTACTACCCTATTAGCTCTCATAGTTTGCAACCTTAGCGGAAACCAGAAAAAAAACTTTCATCCATTTTACACTTTTTAATGGGTAATGAGTAGTCACACATCTGACGGAAGTTTATGGATTCCTTCAAAAATTGGCCATCATGGTGCGAGTTCCCAAATTTGGGTTCAACAAGCAATTTGCTTAGCAGATTTATCCTGAGAGGGAATCTGCCCACATTGATGAGTTATTTCCAAAAGTATCAGAAGGAAACATTCAAATAGAAGATTTGTTGGACCCTTATTGAAACTTGATTCCAACGTGAAATTTGTCTTGGAGATGGGGTTTTCCTTTACAACTTTTCTCAATTTGAAGTTAATCAAATCTACATGATGAAATTATTTATCATATATTACTTGTTAAATGCAGTAACACATATAAACAAAAACATACTTTTCTTATCTAATCATTACTTGCCTATACAAAAAACTAACCGACCCATATGTTAATGTTTAGCTCCAACGAGTCAGTATTGCAAGCACTTTTTTTAATTTTAAGTGGACCAGAAAAGGTAGTGAGATAGCACATATGTTTGTTTGTTCAATTATTTTCTGTGTATACTTGTCTGAAACCTTTGCTGAGTTTCAAGATAATGATAAATTCTGGCATAAGAAGGTTTTCTAAATGTATGACCGTTAATTTCCTGGTGATTTTCACATAGAGAAAGATCATTCACAAACTCTCTGAAGAAATTATGTGGATTCTGCTCCCGAATTGCGAATAATAACATATGTATTAGTTAAAAGCGAAAATTATAAAACAAAGTATCCTTACAGTTTAACGCACACATGTGTGTTTCCAAGACATCCACGATTTCGTTGTATGAATGCATCAAGTTCCGTTTGACAGATGGAGTTTGTTTTGATTCTTCCCGGTTTTACATCGATTCGTACGTAGAATGTTAGGCCCGAGTGTGAATTTGATCTCGGTTTGACTTCTAAAACTTTGCAAGATTTAAATGCAGATCGAAGATTTGTGGAGTATATGCTTCTTTTGATCTATAAAAAAATTATAATAATAAATTGATCGTTATCCATCCTGTCAATCATCCTTATTTCACATTTAATTGGTTAATTTCAAATGGTAAGCGAGTAAAGATAGACAAATATAACTCTTGCTACATGATATCTCTTTTTAGGAATAGACAATTCTTCACAGCTTGAAAAACACACAGATTATATTGACAAGCACAAAGGAGTAACTAAAATGCCTTCAAACGGAAAAAATACTTCGAAAAAACAAGATATAATGAATATTTTTAATAAACATCCATTTTCAGATTTAGAACCGGCTTTAAAATTTTGATTCTTTCCTTATAGCTTACAATAGTGAAAAATTATCACTAAAAAATTCCCATGTGTGGCTTTAAACATTTTCTCGGCTCTAGCGACGAGAATTCCATTTCAAAAACTTTTGCCAAAAGATAATACGCAGAAAATAAAGAAAATGTTTAAAACACTGAACTTTAAAATTTTTAACGTGTATATTTTTTCTTTTGGATGTGTAAAAAAATTAGTGTTAATTTGATTGAAATTTTTCCTTTTTAACCTCTAAAATTGTCTTTTTTAACTTTAAATTACCTTTTTTAAGTTCTAAATTTTCTTATTTAAATTTGTTCTCAGCTATCAAAAGTAAGTTGTAAAGTTTGTAAAAGTTATATTACACAGGTATTGCTAAAAGGAGCTGAGATTACTTGTTTTTATGCTGAATAAAAAAAGTTTTTTGATATAATTATTTTTTATATCAATGAATATTGCCTGAATCCTCATATTTTTTCCTACAATAAAAAAAAAAGAAAATTTTAAATCAAATTCAAAAAAACTAAATAACAATTTTGAAGTTAATGAAATTATTTAGAATTCAAAAAGTATAATTTAGAACTTAAACTCGTTTATATGCCAATTCAAGGTTAATAACTTTAATCCGATTTGTGGAAGATTATGTGAAAGTTTACCTTGTGTTATAGCTCCTCTACTTCTAAAGTCTTTTTTGATGAAATGAAAAATTGATAGAAATGTAATTGATCAAATGATAATAATGAAGATTCTCATGCTCACGGAAAGACAACAACTAATAAAGTAAAATTCCTTACCGCTCTGCACACTGAATTTTCGCTTCTAAGAAACAAAGTTGAATCACGAATCTCGTAGCTCTCTTCAAATGTCAATCTTCGGTAAGCAATGTGAATGAGATTGAGTGTTACATTGCATGAAGACAGTTCTGTCAAAGATAAAAAAAACCACAAACTATATAAAGAAGGACGCGGTTGAAGTGCTTGGAAATCAGGGACAGCATACCATATGTTACGTTTTAAAATTGTGGTATGTTTCGAGAGATTTTTTTGTAAAAAAATATACAAAAGAAATTGAACTACGAAAGTTATCTAAGTTGGGAGTGCTTTCTCTGTTTGGTTCAAGTCCCTTATTTGAGTGTTACCTTTTTCGGTCAATAAGATTTTGTGATTTATTTGTTCTCCGCAAACACATGTAGTAGTATAATCCAAAAAGAATGTCATATATTGTATATATCAGTGATATAAAAAAGATTAAGTACCATATTTAAAACTATTGAATCGATTTCTGCTTTTTGCAATTATAAATATTTCTGATCGCAAAAACGTTTTAAGTGATTGATCTATGTAATTTTACATGCATTTGTTATATTTAACATTATACATATCAAATTTGATCTTTTTGAATTTTGCTTTACAAATCCTATTATTTCAAATTAACTTTGTAAAAAATCACCTCCTTAAATGAATGATATTGATACATACTGATGCTCGATTCGTTTGATTTTCCTTGATATTTTTTGTAAAGAAGAAATAGAAGCACTCAAACAAATATATAACATATCATATATATGCAAAAATGTTTTGGCTACGCTGTATGTTCTTCAAATGATTCAGATCTTTTTATCAAATAGAGCATACATAGCTTTTTTCAAAGTTAAAAAAAAGATGTCAAAGTTAAAGAAAGTCTGAGATTGGGTAAAATAAGTATAAAGATCAGACCAAAGCAAGAAGACCTTTACGTATTGTTTATGAAAACTTAGAATCAAAAGAGAAGGTGATAGCTTCTTTATACCTTTTAAAGAATTCCCCAAGTAATTTTAGACATATTTTCATATCCAATGATTTGAATCAAGATGAAAGGATCAAGTTAAATGAAATGCGTCAGAAGGCTAAAAGTAAGAACACTGAAATTAACTCTGATTATCATTTCATTGTAAAAGGGGATCCTATTTGTGGTATCAGTATTGTTAAGAGGTATTTTCGGAAAAAAGATTAGTTAATGCTTCTAATAGTTTTGGTTCTTTTTTAAATTATAAGAGTTACAAGTTCTTAAAGATTTTTTATACTAACGCAAATCAATTATTGTCAAAAATAGATGAAATTAAAATAATAATTAAAATTTATAACTTTGATATACTTTTTGTTTGGTTTTAAAAAAAAAACCCGATAAAAAATTTTACCCCAAATTTTTTTCCCAAAAATAGATCTCAAAAACTTTTCTAGTGATAACTTAACAAATAGAAGGGGGATAATTTGTTATTTTAAAAGCTATTTGTCTGTATACATGCTTCCATTTAATTCAACTGATTTGTTTGAAAATTTGAACATTAGAATGTGTTTTAATAATCAAGTAACAACTTTCAGTTGTTTTTATAGAAGCCCTAATGCAGACAAGGAAAAAACCACGGAGAAAATAATTCATAGAATAGGTGAAGTTAAATATAGTTCTAATTCAAGAAATTTAGTTATTTTAGGTGATTTCAATTATCCTAGGATAGACTGGGATAAGTGTGACGCTCCACATAATTCTCCTGAGAGTCGGTTTTTAAACTTCGTTCAAAGTAGTTTATTGACACAAGTTATTCGGGCACCAACGAGAAGAGATCCAAGTGGTAATGAAAGTTTGTTAGATCTATTAATAACCAATGATGAAAATCTCATACAGAGTTTGACTATACTTCCAAATCTTACAAAAAGTGATCATTATTGCGTGTCTTTCACTTTCTCAAAGGTACATCAATATCGAAAAGCTGTTCCAAAGTATAAGTTCAGTTCTGCTGATTATTTTTCTATTGAGAACAATTTTAAAGAAATAGATTGGAATATTTTACAAAAAAATGATATAGAAACAAGTTCGAAAATTTTTAAAACTTTTTTGAAAAAACAAATTGAGCTTCATGTACCTAAATTAGAAGATAAAAAATCTTTTAAATTGTATATGAATAAAGATGCAATTTTTATTTATAAAAATAAAAAAAGATTATTTAATCAGTATAAAAAGTATGGCAATAAAGATAGTTTTGAACAATATAAAAAATGTAGCAATCATCTTAGAAAATTTACCAGGCAACTTAGAATAGATTATGAGGTAAAAATTTTAAAAGAATACAAGAATAACTTAAAAAAAGTATGGAAGTATATTAATAGGAAGAAAAATAATTTAGCTATTGAAACAATATTGAGCGAAAATGGTAGTATAATTGAAGATGAGTTTTTACCTGAAGCCTTTAAAGAATACTTGTATTCCATGTATAAAAGAGAAGGTAAACTTTTGACTAGAAACGTTGAAGTTAAACTAATTTCACAACCCTTTGATAGAATGACTATAGAAATATCCGAAGTATACCATAAGCTCAAAAGTCTAGATGTTTCTAAATCACCTGGTATTGACAACATTTCACCGCTTTTTTTTTCAAAAACTCTGTAATGTTTTAGCGAAGCCTCTAACAGTTTTATATAATAAGTCTTTAGTGGAGCGTAAACTACCTGAATCATGGAAATTAAGCTGCGCATCACCGGTTTTTAAAAAAGGTGAGAAAAAGCTCATTACTAATTATAGACCAATATCAGTCATTAATATAATTTTCAAAGTGCTTGAATCGATTATAAAGGACAAGGTTGTTGACCATCTTGAAAAAAACAATTTGATATCGCGGCAACAGCATGGCTTTCTTCCAAAAAAATCAACAATAACAAATCTAATTGAATTTTCTAATGAATTTTCCCTTGAAATGAATTATCAGTAAAACTGTGAACATTATCTATTTGGACTTTCAGAAGGCTTTTGATACTGTCCCCCATGAAAGACTCTTGTTAAAGTTGAAATCTTATGGTATAGGAGAAAACCTTATAGAATGGTTCAGGGACTATATTTTTAATAGAAAATTTATTGTTCGATTGAATGGATTATGCCCATCAACTTCAGAAATAATAAGTGGAATCCCTCAAGGTTCTGTATTGGGACCTGTATTTTTCTCTATGTTTATAAATGATATTTGTGATTATCTAAAATCAAATATAAAAATTTATGCTGGTGATATAAAATTATTCAAGGGTTCAAAGGGTGAAGGTACGAAGAATATACAGAATGATCTATACAAAATATATAGATGGAGTAAAGAATAGGATATGCAGTTGAATATAAATAAGTGCTATCACCTTCAAATTGGGAAAAAAGAGGATGCCAGTTTTTATATAGGCGGAACTAAGCTAAACCAAGTTGAAAAGCATAATGATCTAGGATTAATCGTTGATTCAAAGTTTTGTTTCTCTGATTATGTATTCCACGTTGTCAAGAAAGCCTTCTATATTCTACACATGTTGAACAATACCTTCATCTTATCTGAAATCGAAATTTCTCTGTATTTATACAAATCTTTAGTCAGACCTGTTCTGGAATACGCAAATGTAATTTTTGGAAGTTCATCAATTATCAACATCAGAAAAATAGAAAAGGTTCAAAAAGTATTCACAAAGCACTTGAAAGGAATGCAAAATTTATGTTATATTGAAAGACTTCAAAAGATTGACCTGCCTTCTTTATATTATCGAAGCCTGAGAAATGAAATGATATCAATATTTAATATCGTAAAAGGAAATATGAAGATTGATGAGAAAGTTTTGCCTGGATATTCGAAGAGAATTTCCAGATCACACTTGCTGAAGTTTGCACCTGAATCCTTTCAAAGTAAGTATAGAAGCAGATACTTAATCCAAAGAGCATACAATCACTGGAATGGCTTACCTAATGAAGTTGTTAACTCAATTACTCTGAAAGAATTTGAAAAAAAACTCGATGAATTTTGGAAAGACAAAAGATTTGCCGTTCCTTGAAAAATACGCTATATTTGATGCAATTCTCATAGGCTGCTAGCCTCTTTAAATTGCTTAATAAACTTATGTTATGTTATAGCTTGTCTTCTTCCATTTTAAAGATGGCACCTTTTATCATTGTGATTTGCGCCTATTTCAGATTCTCACTTTAAATTGGCTGATTCTCTACTATATAGGTTTTAATTGCTAAAAAAAAGTTCTTTAATTATTGCAAATAATTCGAGACCAGTTCATTTGATGACGCAACCCCCGTTTTTGAAAACAATTGGGAAAATCAGTTAACATAAGCAGCATAAGTGTATTAAGCAGAATTGCATCAAATATAATATACAAATAAAATACAAATCAATCAAATAATGAGATATCTTTTATCTTTCCAAAAATCATCAAGCTTTCTTTCAAAGATATTTATATATTCAAGGAATCGACAACTTTATTCGGCAAAGCATTCCAGTGATTATATGCTTTTTGTGTTAAATAGTGTTGTCTATAATTGCTTTGGTAAGAATTAGGTTTAAATTCCAGGGAATGTGATCCGGAAATTCTCTGTGAGTAGAAGATTACTTTTCTCCAATCTTCTAATGTAACATAAACTTTTCATTCCTTGCAATTGTTTTGTAAATAGTCTCTGAATGTTTTCTATTTTTCTGATCTTCATGCTTGAAGAATTTCCATTAAGCAATCATTTTTGAATTACCCACTACTCAATAAGACCTTTCGGCAGTCAAGATGCAACAATCATTAATGTTTGAATTTTTTTTCTTGCATATTGAAGTTCTGTTTTTAGCAATTGATTTTTGTCAATGGAAAAATCAAAGTCAAAGTTTTAAGTTAGAGAGACATTTTAAATTATTTGGATAAGAAAGTAATCAAAATTTCAATCATACTTCTTTTTTCAGATTTCTCCTATCGCATCCAGACGAAGAATATTCTGGAATGAACATATTGCAATTATTATTAATGGACAGATGATGGGATTGTAATGATCAAGAATCAAATCAGGAATCCCGGAAAATTAATTGCCCTAATCTTTAATCTAAAGAATTTATCCACTTATTTAAAAATTTCATTATAATTATTTTAAAACTTAACAAAAAACAACCTAATATATTTTAAAGTGAAATGTGTAATTAAATTAAATTCTGTTATAATTACGATTTCTTTATAAAACTTCAACGAATTTTTGGTTAAAACGCAAAATAATCGTTTCTCTTGCGAGTTTGTATAATATTCAGATTACAAAAATTACTTGATAAAACTAAAAAATATGGATGCTTACCAACCTTTGACTGGGAATTAGAAAAGGTGTATGCTATTGTTCAATTCCAATGAGAGAAACTAATTATATTAGAGAAACTAATTAGCAAACTTCTGATATGGAGTTTTGGTAGAAAAGACAGTCAGTCAGCTTTGCATTCTATAAGAGTGCGAATCAAATATCTTTTTTTTACACTTATCCTTTTTATAGATCTTCTAATCGAATATCTTGTTTCAGAATTTTAAGTTTAATATGTATGTATTTTTTTTTTTTAGTTCTTGGTATCGCATCCATGGGGAAGTATCATATTCCATAGCTAGTATAGAATAGTCAGGATCGAGAATCGAACCCAGACCATCTGGATCAGGACCCTACGCTTCTACCACTAGGCCATCTGCCGACGATAAGTTGTGCAATGAAAAATCAATTTTTAAAAGATTTATAGCTTTACATTTTTGAGTAATTTCAACTTCGTTGTCGTATGCTGAATTTCTCAATATCTCAACGGTCCGCTCAGCATTATTCGGTCCTCGATAATATATAAATTTATATCTATGCATATATAATGAAAAAATTACCTACAATGTCTTCTCCATCCCAAATATTGATGCCCTCAAACTCTTCTACAATGCAAAATGACAATTTAATAATAACATATGTGAAAAAATATAGATCAAACTCAATTAAAAGTAAGTTATATCCTTTTTCTTATATTCAAACTTAAAATTAGCGTGCCTTATCGCGTAAGCCTTCATTTTACCTATTTAAACAAAGTAAAAAAAAATTTTTTTTCATAAAAACAGTTTTTTTGCAATTTTTTTTATCCATGTGAATATCCAAAACAAACGTGTAAAAAAGTTCAACTGATTCTTCATAATATATTTTCTAATACTTTGTTTTCTTGGAAAAAAAATATATGAGACAGAAAAAAGGGAATATTACTATTGCAGAGTTGGCAAACTTTTTAATGAAAGCGTCGCTTTAAGAATTAGGCTTTAAGATAACCAAATTCTTATTTTTTTTTAATAAACTTTAAAATGCAGAATAGTATAGTAAAATAAACAATATTTAAATTATGCTAGATAAAAGTAAAAAACAATATATTTTTAATTAAATATTTTAATTAGTTTTATTGATTCAAGATCTTTGGAGTATGTAAAAAAATATAAGTATTTTTCATCATCAACATTTGAATTTTTAAAGTAAATTTATTTATGAATTTGTAATCTTGAAAAATATATTTAGTTATAATTATAGATTAATTTTAAAAAGCTTTACCGGATCAATATTTATTATATATACTTAAAACAATCTATAATTTAAAAGTAACTATTAATATTAACTCAAATACGAAAAAGTTATACAGGAGAACAAAAAGAAACCCCATTTTAGGCAAAATACTTGTAAGTAACCAATCAATGATCTTGTAGTATATATGAATATCTCAAACTTTTAATCAATCAATTTTTTCGCCCGCAATGATACTTCAGATTGTAACTTTAACGACCTCATAAAAATTTTTTGGAGCGCCCTTACTTTCTACACCTCTGCTATGTAGGATAATATTTATAGTATAAAATTTTTGACTCGTAACGCCTTGTGTCAAATAGCCTAGCATCTTGACTTTACTTTTCTCAAAATTCAAAATGGCTAAATTTAAAAACCCAAAACCAAAATCCTTAATCTAATCTGAGCTATAGTTGTTTAGCTACAATCCTAATTTGTTGTAACTTTGGAGTTTTCAATCTTCAAGATTTGACATTTGGGATTATTTAGATCCACCCCCCCCCCCCCCACATTTGACTAAAAATAATTTCTTGTATAACATTTTAAGTGAGAAAGGATATTTTTACCATTTGCCTCTTTTCCAAAGTTGTCAAAAAGTGTATCTTCAAAATCCAATGCTACAAAGAAAAAAGATGAAATGGAGAAAAAAGATGAAAACTAATTTGCAAATTATGTTAGAATAGAGGAGAGCTGTCTGAAGTGGTGCCGCGAAACAGATGGGTTCTGCAAAACAGTTTTGGGGGTTCCGTGAAAAAGTTCGGGGTATGAAGTGTATATATAATAATAGGATATATCCGCGTTTATCCTTTTACCCTACACATTTTTTGGGTGCACAGCTCATAAATTATTAACTTCATGAAATAGTATCAAACTAAGTAAAATTAATTCTGCTTGTGAAAATTTAGGGTAATATAGTGGAATGCCAAAGTCTAAACTTTCAGAATTTTACTTTTCAGAATACGCGTCCAACGGAATCTTTTCCTAAAAAGAAATTTTTTTCAAAGAACAATTCGTCAAACGGATATTTCGTCGCCCTACAGCTGGTCGAATGAATTTTATCGAAAGACTATTTCGTGGAGCCAACGTTTCGTCAAATCTGTAACTTATATATCCTATCTTTGACTAATGAACATCTCATATTCCTTGGTTTATTTTTATTAATACAAGACTAATGATATAACAATATATATAATGATATAACAATATAAATAATCATAACTATAGATTAACAAACAAGAAAACATATAACTATATTATATAAAAAGAAACTAAACAATTAACTAAAAAATTAATTAAATGAATGCATAATTAATAATAATTAGCTTAACCCATTTAGTACGAATGTTCGGAAAGGAAACGTAGCCGAGCTCTTGTTTTAAACAGGATTAAATTGAGATTACTGAAGCATTTGCGATCTCTTTGGGTACATTGGCGCACTAAATGTGATAATGTCCAATTAGCACTTACTAAATATTTAACTAGAATAAAATCTGTGTTTAAGGGTCAAACATGAGAGCCATTGAAAATGACCGTTTTAGACGAGTAAACTTTGTATCAATATAATCACTAAGAGAAATTTTCTATCAAAATGGGTATCTTTTTTTTTATCTACAAAAGACTGCTTCAACGACAGGTCTGTGCGACAAAGTTTTCATTCGACAAATAGCATGTTGATGGATGCTGTCAGTCATAAAACAATATGTATTAAAAAAATGTTATCAAATTTTGGAACAAAGGAGCTGAAATGGTAGAATTTAAAGTCAAGGTATTTTCATATCAAACGCATCATATGGACATTGCACATTCTTTCTCTTACCGACATAAAATTCAATGAAGAATGTATTCCGTTATCGAAAAGCATAAGAAACATACGTGCGTGTTGTGAAGCTTTTTTGGATTTCTTCGCACCTTCTGAATTTGCTACCACTGAGAGATACTTGCGCTTGTACTGCTGAGCTTAAAATCAAGTTAAACCGATTCAATTATAGGCATAATTAAGTCAAGATCACAAATCTTCTAAATTTCATTCAATTCAAGAATAGCAGGTACATATATAGATTTCGTCTCCAACCAAAAAAACAACATTTCGTTGAAAGCCAATAAAATTTACTCATTATTATAATTACCATTTTAAGTTTATAATTTATTAATGATATTTTTTAGTTGTCGTTATCGCATCCATAGGGAAGAATAATCTTATTTAGCAGGAATCGAACCCAAACCATCTAGAGATCAAAACCCTACAATCTTACCTATACCACTAGGCATTGGATGAAATTTTATAAATATATTTTTTATCTTTTATATTGTAAAAAGTATATTAAATTAATTTTTTTGATTAATTTTCTTCCAATTTTGTTAAACTCCTATTAACAGATTATTGATTGAGAAGTTTATAAAAAATGCATTTCATCCTTTTGAAAAAAAAAGAAATCATTTTGACTGATGGTGTAAAACAAGCTTTAGAATATTCAAAAATTTAATTTATTTATCAACCTGTCAAAAAAGTTTATTCACAAGCTTTCATTCCATTTGATCTCATATTACCTACAATATATTTTTTAAAAATAACAAAGCGCCATTATGAAACATTTCAATTATAAAATTTTCATTTATATGACTGCGTTTCACTGCAATTCACGCAAAAGCGTTCCAAAAAAAACAGCAAAAAACAAAAGCTCTTTTTCTCACATTTTTCAAGTTGAAACGAATTAATCACGCTAAATAAGATCGATTCAATCAAGTGAAAGAGTACTTGAAGAAATCAAAATATAGCAACAACAATATTATAATTAATCGCTAATGACATCAAAACATATGCTAATGGTGTTTACTTTCTCTAAAAGACTCCCCACATGTGTCAGGGAATAATCTTGATAGGCAAGTGATAGGTTTGCGTATATCTCTAGAAGAAAAACAAACAGACTTTTATCTACTCCTGTTTCTCAGAGAAGAGACTTGACCTTTTTCATTAGAGAGGTGGTTGCGTGTGGAATTTCCTTGAATTCAAGGCCTGAATTTGTAATCATGATCAGGATGGAACATGTGTGAAAGTGCTAGCAAAAAACTCCAAACTGATGCTGATGATAACAGAGGAGATGTGGGTGTGTGATAGATAACAACAGTAACAAACATAATAACGTGGAAGAAGAACTCTTTCTGATGAATGAATAAGTAAATAACACTTCGTTTTAATAAATACTGTAAACGATGAAGTTTTTGCTAAAATATAACTCACGAATTTATTATTCTGAAACTCCTCCAGACCCAAAAAAAAAAGTCTAGCAACATATAAAGATAATTTTGAAAATGTTATCAGGTTTTGTTTCTCAGAAAATTAACACTACGCGAACTTTTTTTTAACTCACAAATCGAGAAAATTAAACTTCCACCAAAATTTCTTGATTTTTAGTAATTCAGTCATTTATATCGACAATATTTGTTGTTACAATGATTTTTTTGAAGTTTTGTTTAAATAACCCTAGTGTTCTGTTTGATCAATTCTTCTTCCGCATCAACCAAGTAAAGTAAGTCCACTATTCTGTGGCAAAATGTAATTTACGTCTCCATTATTAATGTTATTTTAAGTCTTTACCAAAATTCTTTTTTTTTTACTTATACTAAGTTTATTATAAATGTTTCTAAATGGAAACTTTTTAAAAAATAATGCGAATTTTTTTTTTAATTTTTTATTTTTTTTATTTACCAATATAAACAAGGAAAAAAAAGCTTGAGAAAAGCTTACATTTTAACAGATTTCAAAAATAATCTCAATCTTTCTTCAATTGATAAATCTGAAAGTCTTGATTTCTGATACAGAAAACTATAAATCCCAAGATTTCAGGATGCAAAGAATTTGCATCCATGAATGGACAAACTTTTGGTGAAAGGACCTTATTTCAAAAATGTACACATTTAAGATCCCTTAATAACATGTAACGGTAAAATGGGCAATACTTTAAATGATAATTAAAGAACTGAACAACGCTGATAATAAAAAGAGATAATTTCACAACTATAGAAGATAACTAAATGTGGTAAAATCAAGTTATACCATTTTTATAGTAACATTAGTATCAAATTAAGAGCTTTTGTTAAAAATTTTTTTTTGTTATCTCAACAATACGAATATTTGGATAACATGTTGATGATGTAGAGAACTTTTGTTTTAGATGATTTTTCAGTCGTGAATTTACTACTAAATTAGTATATTTACTAAGAAAGAAAGAAAGAAAGATTTATTCAAGAAAAAAATGCATAAAAAAATAACAAATTATAAAGTGTAATAAAAAAAACCTTTCCGATGGTGCAGATTGGCTCAGACACTTATGTAATAAACAATAAACAATTACATCTAACAGTATATTTACTATGTTTATTTAACCAAAAATAGTTAAGTTATTCATTGTTACAGTATAGCGATTTTAAAGTAGTACGATTTGTTTTCAGTAAATTTATTCTTTAATATTTTAAAAAATTGTAGGTAAAATTTCTTTGAAAGATTTATTTATAAAAGAGTGTATTTTTTTCGTCAAAATCTTAATTTTTGGCGTAAATTTGTTCAAACATCTGTAAGAAAATGGAATCATGAAATGAATGTCGTTAATCATAATATTTGTCTTTAAAAAATTACGAGATTCAAGTTTGTTATTCACTTGAGACAATAGATATTCATTCTTGATAATTCAAAATAAGGATACAACAAAGAAAATTGTAAGCCATTTTGGTTAAAATAGTTTGAATGGTATTATGATCAAATATAGTTTGGATATATCTAAAATTTTCAAATCAATCCAAGTTTTAACTGCAAATTAACTGGCAATAAATCTGATTAATTTCATCTCACCGGAAAACATTAAAACATTTGGAGGGCCGCATAAAGCTTAGCCTTTATTTGATATAGGGATCTATTATGGAATAAAAAGTTACACAAACATTTTTTATTGATCATTATAATTTTTGAAACAAATTCAAATAATTTGGCTTTATGAAAGAACCGTGAAAACTCGCAATTCATCAATAATCGTTGTGTTTGAGGTTTTAGACCGAGAAATAAGTTTTTTTCAAATTTTATATTGAAAACAAGGATGTATATAAAATGGAAGTTTGGAATAGCGAGATTTTTATCAGCAGCAAATTTCTTCTCAAAGAAAGGGTAAGAAGGGTGTTCAAAATTAAAATGAATCTTGCGTATAAAGGTATGCGAATCTTTTTGCAAATTGAGTTTTTTTATTCGTCTGTCTTAGGTTGCTGGGTTAGGAAGTTTTAGAAATAAAAATTTATTGTAAAAAATATTTTTTAAATGAATTTTTAAAACAACTTTAAAATTTAGCTTTCAAAATTTTATTGGCCTTTTTAAACTTAAAATGTAGCACAAGGATGAATTAAATATAAAACTTTAGTATCAGTAAAATTTTAACTTAAAAATGTTGGCTGTTGGCGCTCTTTTAAATACGACACGATGAGGGATAATGACTGATCTAGAAATCGATACGAACTTAGTTTTTGAATGAGAAGATTATGTGGAATCATATCAAAAGCTTTAGTAAAGTCAATAAAGAATGTTAAAACAGCAAGGCCGGATTGAAGTTTATCAATAATTTCATTAATAAAGAGACATTTTCTCTAAAACCAAAGTGAAATTTGTAAAGCAGCTGATTTAAATTGAAGTAATTGATTATTATTTGGTTATATAAAAGTTTCTCAAATACCTTCGAGAGGTTATCACCTTTTTTGAAAATGGGAGAAACTTTAGAGAGCTTAAAGACTTTAGGATAAATTCCGAACTCTAAGCAAGAATTAAAGCCTATCGCTAAATACTCAGCAATGTATATAAGTTGATAGCCAATTTAACATGCTTCATAGAAAAACCGTGGATATCCGCGCAATTTTTGTTCTCAAAAGAGTTGACAACTACTAAAACATCTTTAATTGATATCTTATGAAAATTGAAGTAATGGTTTTTAGCAAAGCTGAAGGTGAGTGAGTGGATTGAAATCTTGAGCATCATTCATAACATTGGTAAATGTATCAGTAAATATATTTGAAATATGAGTAATATCCTGAATCAAATTTCCTTCATGTTTAATTAATATTTTCGTTTTGGTTGACTTATTCAAAAAATTATTCAATTTTTTCCAAACAAGTTTGGGATTATTATTAGCATTCGAGAAAGAACTTAAATAATACTCATTTTTCAGCTTTTTGAAGAATTGTTTAACTTTATTTCTGATATATATGTAGTTTTTCCTTAAATTTATCATTTGAAGATTTCTTCATTTTCAAAAAATTTTTATTTCTAAGTTTTAACATTTCTAGAAATTCTTTGTTTACCCAAGACTACAAACCATTTTTATAATACAGATAATAATTTTTCTTAAATGTAACTAATTTATAGCCTGAATTTAGAAAACTTGTTAATGTTAGGGAGGATTTGAAAGAAGAATTTAGGTTGGTCAGACAAATTAATTAAATAGTTATGCCAATCAAACAATTTAATAGACTTTATAAAGAAAGTTTTGTCAAACAGTTTTTTGAACAAAGTACTATTATTTTTAAAAAAAGATGTCAAAACTGGTAAGTGATCGGAAACATGGAAATTAAGGTTGAATGATAGATCAATATTAATCATTTCTGTTTCTGTTTTAAAATTTTTCAAACATAAATTTGTCAAATTATAAAAATCTAAAAACAAATTTTTTATAAAGAATTAAAATTAAAAAATATAAATCTAATACTCCATAACCAAACTGAAGACAGGCTCCAAAACTTAATTTGGAAAAAGACCAACTTAAATTGGATAAGGACGAACTTAAATAAAAATGGTATATATACATCTTCAAATTTAACACCTATCTCTAGACCAAATTTTAATTTTATTATAAATAAAATATTTGAAAATTGAAATTCACTTGACAAGATAAGAGAGAACTTCAGAATATAAAATGCCGAATGGTAAAAATGTATACATATGACAGATGATACAATGTCTAAGATTGTGTTTCTAAAAAAATAAACAATCAAAACTTTGACAACCTATAGTAACTAAACAAGCCTGCAAACTAACAATGACTAGTTAACCATAACTAGCCTAACTAGTTAACTTAGCAAACTAAATAACCGAGTAATAGATTACTTAACTAAGCGTAATAAGTAACTAAAAATTATCTATTTACCACAACTAATCTAAAAGTTCGGTCTCCCTATTCTTAACAAATTAACCTGAAAACTTTAACTAATTTAAAAATACAGAAAGCAATTTTTAGGACCATATGTGTACAAAAGCACATATGTGTCTTTTTTATCAATGGTTCTTCAAAACCTCTCTCAATTTCATCGTATTCTCATCTCTTGGTTGGCTTCTCCTAGCGGCTTCTTGGCCTTTGGTACTGACCTTCAAAAGTGGACTTCATTCGAACTTGCTTGCCGATAATTTTTTTCTTTCTACTTTTCTAGAATTGTTGACCTTGCTGAACTTTTGTAAAAAATACATATATATACTTACTTTTTTATTGATAACAGTGGATAACGAATGTCCAGCAAAATCTAAAAATGTTCAACCTTCTTTAGTATTTTGGGAAAAAAGAATTTATCAGCTTTTAAAACACATGGGATAAAAAAGGTAAAAAAAATATTTTCTCCAAAATAAATCAAAAAATTTTAAAGAAATAAAAATAAATCTCTCAAATTTTATTAAAGTACTAATATATTTCTGAATTTCTGTTTCTGTAAACTTTAAAAAAAATTTGAGTGATTGCAAAATTTATAAAAATGAAAATTTGAAAACATATAGTTAATTTTTAAATTATATCCATATTATTAAAGGTAAAAATATTTCATTTTTCTCACTCTTTTGTTTTATCATCTAAAAAAGTGTATAAAGTTAATGATATCATTGTGTTACGTGTTCAAAAGACATAGGTAAATATACATAAAAAGCATGTTTCATCTAAAAATTCAAAATGGGTTTCAGTGATTGCCAAGATCACAGAAAAAGATATTTATGATTTAATCACATGAATATACTATACCTACATAGACATAATATCGCCAGAGGAATTAAGGAATGATTATGAGAGATGGCACATAATTTGTTCTATTGTTGGTATGGAATAATGTTTTTGAAGCCTGCTCGCTCAGTCTCGATTTCTACTCTTTCATTGCGTATATAATGACATTTTTTTAAATGGAGATAATAGAACAGTTTGTTGTGAAAATTGATTTTTATTTTATCTTAAAATATAGGGTTAGGGAAAAAAATGAGAAATTGTTGCCAAAAAGCTGATCATATTATCAAATATTTCTTCTTCGCAGAACAAATTTTAAAAGTATAGTTTTTTTTCCTATTCGAGAATCGGAATCAAGAATAAATTCTAATTTGGAGGAGATATTCAAAAATGAGAGTTGGAACCAAAGTAAGTCAAAAGATTTCAGTATTTGGTAGAATAGTTACGAAGATAAAATGCGATTAATAATAATAATAATTTGGCAAAATTTTCGTGAAAATCATAAAAAGAAAAAATAGGATGTCATTACTTGCTAGGTTCATAATTAAAGCGTGCCCCGTGTCATAAGAAGGAGGAAGTCAAGATGCGGAACACAATTTCCACTAAAAGACACAGTTTTGTCGGTTTTCGCTCTGCTATGATGAGATAAATTAGAATTGTGTGATTCGAACCAGGAACTTGTTAAGATATATCCTTTTTATACTTTAAAATTGTTTTTATTTACTTCAAGTTCAGCATAAATATAGACGAAATTAATGGGAAAAAGGAGGAAGTTAAAGTGAAAAGCAAATGTGGAAATGGTACATAAGCAAGCTGTCAATCAAAATCATTCAAGTCAAATCAATTCTTTGATTGGTCAAAGAATGCTTGAAGAAAATATTATTACGTTGTTCATAGGTAGATTTGTGAACGTGAGTGGATGATTTTAAAAAACAGTTTCAAGTATATTTCATATGGTTTGGTGACAATCGAGCCTCTACCCAATTCAGTCTGTGCCCAATATTTTAATATAAACATATTCAGAGGGCGAATAGTTTAGAGAGGGCCTTAGGGCTGAATCGTTCCGCTTCTTTCATACAATGTTGTGACAGCAAATCATATGCGCTTGATGACGTGTTAAGGCACATTTGTTCTTTTCATCGAAAATCACTTCTGCACAACCTGTTGCAAGTGACGTTGTATTCTTGGACAAAAAGATACTTTTAAAAATGTAGTTAGGAACATCTTCATCGAAATCAATAACTTGATGACTTTTATATATCAACTACCAACATGTGTGATAGTTTTTTGAAATGGGTTACTATAATTAACTCTATCATTGATCTTCCAACTAACTCCAATACTGACTCTAAGATTAATCTTAACACAAATTCAACAAATTTTCGCATTCACCCAATTGTGACATCAGGCCCGTAGCCAGCGAGGACAGGAGGGGGCTAAGCCCCCCCCCCCCACAACTCAGATTCAGAGCCCCCCCCCCAACCTAATATATTTCGATATCAATAAAGGGTTCAAAAAATGGTTTATTTTTAGACTATATATAAAAATTTGGTACTTATTAGTTATCTCCCTCCCACCTTAAAATTTTTTCAGTAATTTACTAAAAAATTTATTTTGAATGGGGAGGGATAACTCATAAGTACCAAAAATTATTTTTGTGAAAATATTTAGCCCCCCCCCCCCCCCCCCCAATTTTTTCCAGCACTCCCAATTGAAAAGTCACTACGGGCCTGTGTCACATGCGAGAAATTTTCTTTCAGCCAATTGTCGTACACCATTTTGAAATAGCTATATGTTTACATAACACCGGGACCAATGGGAGACGTTCCTGCCAATAGCCTATGACTGCACTATATAAGCAGCCGCGCGTCGGATTTAGTCATTCTTTCTTTCTCTCTTGCTCTCGCTCCATTCCAACTCATCACACACCCTAAAAAGCTTTATCTTCAACAAATCCCCAAGACAAAGCTAACAAATCTTCAACAAAATCTAGAAGATAAGTCTTCAACCAAAATTTCAATGGACAAACTCCAATCAATCAAAACAATCAATTACAACAAAGCCAGCCTTTGAAAACATCATTTTTATATATTTTAAGTTATATTTTGTAAATAAAATTTATCTTTTATAAAAAAAAACTATCTTTTTTTCTGGACTTACAATAATATTGCTGAATTCTCTTAAATTCAGTATCTCTTTTTGGGTAATTTCTGGATAAATTAGTATGTCCTTATCGTATTTTCCTTTAAAAAGATTCAGAAGAAAAGGATCTTTGAAGGACTTTTGACAAAAATAATAATAATCAATACTCTTTCTCAAGGGCGTATTTGCGTGCTAAGCAACGTTCATGATAGAAAAGAATCAAAAGTAGCTCTCTGAATATTTTGATTTAATGAGTTCTTTATCTGAAATTCCTTCCCACGATACCTTTAGCCGTGAATTTGATTTCGCTACAAGTAATGAAAGTTATTCTTGTTCTGACAATCATTTTTTTGTAGCAAAAGAAAGCAGAAATACAAAAAAAGTAACACATAAAAGAGATCAAAATCTTTATTGGTAAAAAAGGTGCAATCTGGAAAGTTGTTACAGATTCTTCAATGAAAAAATGCAAATACAAAATGTTCTATGTCATTTCAAATCTAGTCGGATATAATATTAAAAATCAAAAATTATAATTCAGAATCACCTTTATCAGCTTTTCGTGTTTTGATTCATGAAAGAATATTGAGACATATTCAAAAATGTACAATTCCTGGAGCAAAGCGTGTTTTGAATGATGATACATGGAATTTTTCATTTGATGACCTTGATAAATTTATTGGTTTGACAATAACCAAAGGTTCTTCAGGAAATAAAACATTTCTTTTGGATAATCTATGCGAATCTAACTGGGCAGTCAATATTTTCCACAAAACAATGTCAAAAAATTTCAAAGAAATTTTGCACTTTCTTAGGTTTCATGAAAAATCTTCCATAAAATCTCGAGTCAAAAGTGATGTATTTTGTATAATCTTTTTTGTTTGGAATCAATTTATAGAAAACTCCATAAAATCTTATGCTCCATACCCAAACATCACTGTAGATGAACAGGTATTACTCGGTAAAGCAAGATGTAAATATATAAAGTTTATGGCAAACAAATGAGATAAATATGGTAAAAAGTTTTGCTTAGATTGTGATGATTTTTTCAAATGGTTGTCTTTATGCCCGGAAAAAAATTGAAAAACCCACCAATGCATTCTCCATCTGGATACGTTGTTTTGAAATTGAAGAATCCATTCTAGGACAAAGGATACAATGTAACGGCTGATAAGTTATTTTGTTCTGTTGATTTGACTTAACGCCTTTAGATGTCTGCTGTACTTTGGTTAGTATGATATAAGGAGGGGTAGAAAGGGAATTCCCAGTGTTTTTATACAAAGAGTTTGTGAAGAACTTTGTGGAGTTAGAGCAAAAGGTGGGGATGAAAAGAACAATGGGAAATGAGAAAACAAAAAAATTGGAAAATAGACAGACTTGAAATGCAATAAAGAATGCAAAATCTTCTATAAAGATTTGCAATAAGTGTTCAAAAAATTTTTTTTTTATATTGTATTTATTTAAAAAAATAATTATTTTACGTCAATTGACACATTTGGGCGTTATGATAAAAAAATTTCGGTTGTCCTAGTGTTAACTAAAATGAACATATCCATACTTAAAATTTAGACGTTATATAAAATAGATCATACTAATTCGAACATATGTTCAAAATTTCTTTTTTTAATTTCTATATCATAATCTTAACCTGGTATAACGTGAGATAACTCTGCGCCATACGCTGAGCCAAAGTCAGTAAATAATAGTCGACCAGTAATTCCGAATCTTTTTATAGTTGCGAAGCCATTTTTTTTCTTAATCTAATTTGCGATTGTCAAATTTCTGAATGTGACTACTAGCAAGATTCATCAAAATTTGAATGATTCTTTGTGTATTTATATCTATGAAGTTTAACTTGCTTGAATATATAAATGGAGATTAAACTTGGATTAATATTTATTGTTAAAAAAAAATTTTTATCATTTTTTTTTTATTATTTTTTTTAGCAATAAATTTTACTTATTTATCCAAGTTTAATCTTCATTTATTTAATCAACCAAATGGAAAAACCTTGTTCAATTTTGAAATATTTGTTTGAATATTGCATTTTCTGTCAAATTCTTTTTTAATTGTTTCTGCACTGCGTAAATCATATTCATTATCAAGTTTATTTCTTTACTCATGTGCTTTCTCGATGAAAACACACCACGATATCTTTAACTTTTCAAACACTTTATTGAAAGTAAACTTGAAAATGCCATATGGTTTCTTATGGGAACAGAAATATTCCTAGCGTATGTGTTGTTTTATAGAGAGTAAAATTTGAAACTGATTTGAAAAGATAAGTAACAATAGTGGAGAAGTTAGAGAAGAAAGGCGCAATCACTCCTCCGTTCTCCTAACCCTAACCCCTCTGGATTTCCCACTGTACTACATAAGGTATAAAAAAATAAAGCAAAAATGTAATAAAAAAACAGATTTAGATTATTGTTGAAAGTGTATTGAAAAAATTGTTTTCATATTTTATAGTTTAATCTTTAGTTTATAATGACATTGATGCTCAAAGACCAGACAAGATTTTAAATATCAATGAATATGTATAGATTAAAATAATAATAATAAAAATTTTTAAATATTGTTCATTTTGACTTACAAACAGTTAAAAATCTTTCAGAAACTTTAAGAAATCGGACAAATTAACCCAAATGTGTTTTTTTTTTGAAAAAAAAGAAGCAGGCAAGATGAAAAGAGTTTATCAAAGTCAAAAAATTTCTTATTTCTCCTTGATATCAAAGACAAAAAATTTTAAAATACATTTATGACAAACATGTATCCAATTGAAAAAATTTTTCCTAAGTTAATGGCATTAAACGTTTAATCCCAGTTGTTGTCTCGACCCCGAGCTTCTGAATCACCTAAATTTTGTAAAATATAAAAAAAAACTCAATCCGTGCGTATGGACCTCATTTTTGTGAAACTTCCGGAAAGTTGGTTGTGTTGATTCTTAGATGGGGAAGTAGTGAATATCGGAGAAATGTTATCTTTAACTATAATGTTTTAAATATATATAAATAAATTGATTAACTATAATGTTTTGCTAGAAAATATGGGAGAGGGAGGGGTGCAACTTAGGCGCAAACTAAGGGGGGGGGGCTTGGCCAAGCCAAAGAAACACCACTGGATATATTCACTATTCTAAAGAATCTATTAAAAAAAGCTCAAAAATATTTTATAATTTTCTTTTGAGAATTTTTGCTGCAAAAAAGGAACCGTTTTGTGGTTGTTATTTTGAAAAATGGTCATTTCAAAACCACAAATTTAGAATTTCCTCCTATCAAAACCTACTTTCTTATGCACAATTCCTTTGACCAAAATAATTCATTTATAAATTTACTTTCAATTAAATTTTTTCCAAATAGAAACTTTTATATTATTCAAGATTTGTTCATTTTATATAACAAATTTTGCATTTCCTCAAAAGTACATCAATTTGACAAAAAAACCCATTCTCAAAACGTTAAATTGATTATTCCTTTCCATTAAAATTTAATTGATTTATTACTTGAGATTTAAAAAGATGAATTGAAAAAATTCTTTCAATGCATGACAAGCTTGGATAAAAATAGCAAAAAACGGTGTATAATCTTGTATACCGTCATTATTTCCCTATTTGACACTTCCTTTGATTCGCCACACATGTTATATGATGTTAAGAACAAATTAAACGATTCTCTTAACCATAACGTTGTTCTGTAGATTAATTCTAGGGTAAATAACGATTACATTTTCATTTATTTTATGGAATCAATTCTACACACTCCTGCAGAATTTGGTTTCATTGCTTGTTTTTCTTAGATGCTAAGCAATGAAACGACCAAAGTTTTTATAGACTTCGCCAAAATTCTCAGAAACTTCTTAATAAAGATCAAGTATTTTGAAAGATGCCGAATTTTCCCAATTTTTTTTAGATATTTTCAAAACTTTTCACACATTTAAGTTCTTCAATTCATCTATTTTTGAAAAATATCTTTAAACTTTTTAATTTTTTGAACACAATTGATTTTTAAAAGTTTTACCAAGTTTTTTACAGTATTGAAAGTTCATGACAACTTTGAAATTTGAAAGTGGAAAGTCATTCATCCCTTGAAAAAAGATGGATTTTTTGCATATTTAGGTCAAATTAATATATGCCTAGCGTATATGAACATATTTTCAGCAAAAAATAGCAAGAAATTTTTTTACGAAAGTTGATAACATTAAAAACTGTTTTCATGGAATTACTATTAATATGGAACGCATAATTATTAGCTTGTGTCATTCAAACTACTTTCTTCATTTATATACGTATATATTATGTGATGAAATATACAAAGTATAAAACTCTCACCAAAATTCTATATAGTAGTGTCTAATACTCAGTATTTGTGAAATTTAAAATCATTTTTCCAATCAAAATTTTCATAGGAGAGATACAACCAATTATTTTTTAGATTGGTAATAATACGAAACGCTAAAGGTATCCCATTGGAGCATTTCCCCTGTCAAGATCTTTCATTTGGATTGCCAGATCACGAAATAAATGTCTACATTTAACAAATTGTTTATGTTTTACAACCAAATTAATTTAAATAAACGTGCTCTTCATGAACCAAATTTTCTATTCCTTACAGTTTATGTCTATTAAAGAAAATTTTTAACACATCTTGGATAAAAGATCATCACCGTGTAGCACACTCTTTGTTCCTCGGTTCTAAGTCTTATTTCCTGGTTTGTCTTATCTCATTATTATAAAAAACGGCATTATTTTATCCGAACTTTGGGTTTGTTGCCAGAATTTTGGTAAATTTAAATTTTCAATTTTTTATAAAATATAAAAAATATACCCATATACATTATACATCTATAAGATTAGAAGGGCCAAAAATTCTATTTGGAAAATTTTTTGAAAACATTTAGAAATTATAAAATACATATGTGAATGGTGAGTTGTTCTATACTACTCAGAATTTGGCAAAATGTTTTTGTAAGTCTAAGACGCGACAATTCCAAAAATTAGTGATATCTCGCACCCTTAAACTAGTTGAATATTCTCATTTTGATTTTAATCTAAAAAAAGAGTAAAAAAAATTTTTTTTATCTTATGATGTAAAATGTATGTCTTTATCAAATTTCTATTTAAGTTGAAATTTTATGTCTCCAATTCAATTTTAAGTATGAATGAAACAAAATAATTTTTAGTTTATATGATAGGCAAGTTAAATTTTGAAATCTCAAACGAAATAAAGGCAAATCTGATTTTGTGACACTTTGAGAGAATTTTATGGAGAGATTAGAAGTGATTTTACTTTTTAAAATTTTCTCCACAAAACTTTTTTAACTGGTGCTGTTAGTTTAAGTTAAGATTTTTTACGAGTCTCGTATATTTGATTTAAACGAAGTCTGCTGTGTATATAAATTTTATAAAGTAGCCGGTCCAGTGGTCATTTTTCTCTTCGCTCGAAACATATGATGATTGATAAAGATACATTCTATATCCACGGCAAATAATGAAAATGTGCTAACTCAACATTGAAACGACAACGCAATCGTCTAGTATAGATGATTAGTTTTGGCTAACTTTTTGAGTTCTTATGTCAGTGGTCTGGACCAAAAAATGACCTAACGAAATATTTGTAAACAAATAAAAAAAAGTAAAAAACTGAAAATTTTTAAAGCAATTGTGAAATGGAGAAAGTCTCGATTTTTTTAGAAAGAGAAAGAATACTTAAGTTTGAAAACAATAAATGGTAAAAAAAAAATTTTTAATTTATCAAATCGTTTATTAATAAAGCATGAAGAAGAAATTTATATTTAATATAAATGACGAAATTTCCTTACCTTGACTTAAAACGTGCACCAAATTGCAAAAGATAAGAATTGTTAGGAAGCTAAACCATTTGAATCGTTCTTCCATGAAACTTTATTTTTTTTAATGATTCAATTTGATTTTCGCAAAAAATGATCTTTAGTAGCTTTTAGACTTTGGCTTATTGTGTGAGCTTTGATTAGCAGCTTCAAATTAATTGACTTTTGCGAATAAAACGATGAAACACGAAGCTTTTACGAGAAGGTAAGGTTCATGATGATAGTGCATAACATATGGGATACGTAGTAACGTTATCTACGTAATAATCGCTCGCCTCTTGTAGAAGGATAATGCACACAGGTAGTAGGGGTGGTGGAAACCGAGAGATGATGATATGGGGAGGGAGGGAGATGCTAGCTTATCTGAGAACCTTAAAAGTTTTTGAAAGGCCTATACATTACTATACATTTATAATTCATATAGAAGGAAGGTGGTTTGTAAAAGGGTGTTTATGTTAACATATGATGGCGTATACAATACATATTACATATGTTTACTGTATTAAATGAGGATGAAATTTCGATTTCATCACTAAGAGATATTCTATGTTTTCGCTGAAAGATGTAAGTAATATTGAAATATGATGATGATAGTTTTAATTTATACGCTAGGCAAACACTGCAAAGTGATGAAAAATTTAAGCTTCTTACGATATATCTATCGCTTCTGAGTGGAATCACAACACACACACACACAACGAGACTTGTTGTGTTTTGTAAAGCTTTTGTGATACGAGAAAACTGCACCTTTTTTCAATTCATTATCATCAAATTTCTTTTCATCGTAGCAACATTTCAGGGCTGTCAGTCAAGACAGTCGTCGGCGTTAGTCTCTTCAAACCAAGCCTGTGCTCATTATCCTACTCGATAAACATATGTATTAGGGTTCTTGATGCCTTAGTCTGCAACACATATTATATTATATATATTTTTCTTAAAAGAAACTTTAATTATTTATGCTAAATAAATTCAAAGTAGTGTTGTATATACACACACACACACACACACAAGAAGATGAGAATGAATGTGTTTAATTAATTTTTTCTTAACTTTTCTCTCCCACATACACCTAGAAGTTGTGTAGGTAGTATTTCCCTCATCCATCCATTCAATTGTGGAATGAATGTGTACTATTTTTAAATCGCTTATTATTTTATCACATTACAAATAAAAGATTTTTTCGTGGACTTTCCCAGTAGAAAGAAAAGCTTTTGTCAGTGAAAAGAAAGATGGCATTATTGAAATTACCAGGCTAATAAATATTCTTGAACTTTCGCGCAAAAACTGTGACAACATATGCTAACAAGCCTATATAATATATAATACCCCAATGCAAGAAGGATGAGGTAAAAGAAGATTTGACTCCTTCCTTCCCACACTCCTCCATAGGAAGATTAAAAGCGTAACAGGATTTTGTTCTTGCGGAACGCTGGTGGTTATCTAAAAATTGGAATATTTAGAGAAATTTATGGGCCATCTTTTTATATTTACTTTCCCAAAATTGACATCTCACAATCCATATGTTGGCATAGTTAGTTAGTTAATTAAGTTGTTTGTAGCGTTCGCACCCATCCTTTCGGATATCGTGGCCCGCCCGGAATGCTGAGTCCAAGTCTACCTGGACTTTCCATCCCACTAAACGCCTACCGGCCCTTGTTACAAAAGAATAGCTATACCTTGTTATATATGTTATTTTACACGAATTTATGTTACAATATATAAATACATCTGAGTGAACGATACTATCCTAACGCGAACGCTCCCAATTTGGAAACAAACTTATTGTCTAGTGATAGCTTGATTACTAACCACGTAGAATCGGGTCGCTAGAGCACTACCTAACCGTAAAAACCTTTGAATTCTTCAGAGGAAGAAAACCAGGGTAAAAAACCGGCACATGTTGTCATTTTCTCAGCATTTATTTTGATGCATGAACATGAACGCACCGAGCCTCATTTATTGCCATTTTCTTGCAACTTGAAAAAGTATGGCTTCCTAAGAAAGATGAAAAATTTTGTTAATATTTCATTTGAACGGAAAATAAAAAGATGAAACATTTTGAAATATTTGAAGTATAAAAGAAACACTCAACAACGTTCTACTTTAAAATTCAGGGATGCTAAAACTTTTTCTCTGACGCGCTAATTTTAAAGTATAGATATGTCGCAAGTGTGTTTACAATGTGTGTTGATCTTTGCTTTTATAAACAAAAAAGTATATTCAGACAAAGTTTATTTTAATTAATGTAATGCTGAATGAAATATCATTCTTGCTCTGCACAAAACTCACTCTGCTTCCTATAAATAATTGCAAAAATAACACATTGCACAATCAAGCATAGGGCATAGAAGCTGTCTAGCTATCTTTTAATTTTTTGTTTCTTCAAAGTTTTTATATCCCTAATCTAGAAGGTTTGAAGACGAAACAAAAATGTGAAATATTTGACAAATAAAGGCTGTCAAATCAAAAAATCAATGCAAGAGAAATTAAAATGACATCATCAAAAGGAAATGCAAATTGCTTTTGTCTTCTGTCAATCACACGTGTGTGTGCCGTAGAAGAAGTATTATCAAGATAACTTCATGTCGTAGTAAATTTTCGGCGTTTCTTTCTATACTTTAAAATGTCAAGCACATCTTGACATAACGAAAGTAACGAATATGATTGCTAACTTAGAATGAATGTTTAAAAAACTAAAGATTCCAAGCTAACCTCATTTTATTCAATAGATTTTAAATATCTCCAAACTATGTTGTGAAAAGTAAAATTTTATTTAGTTTTTTTTTTTAATTATGCTAACCCTACGTATGTTAAATTTTAACGCAAAAACATGCAAGATGTGACAAAAATTGATTAGCTTTTATCTTTGGCGAATTAACATTTTTGGAAATCTGAAGCTTGAGCTAGGTTGCCTCTTTGCAACGTCAATACTAGTGAAACTATTACGTCACAAATTAAACAAATAATTCAGAGAACGGATTTGTGATTGACAAATCCAGGAGATTAATTTTTTAGTGCTGTAAGAAAAGACAAGAATTAGAGAATAAAAAAGTTTTACCTATACATACGGGTATCCCTCGCTAAAATTCGCTTCACTCAAGTATGCAAATTAATGGTAAAAAGTATAAAAAAATGAAAGAACTTTTTTAAGAGAGAAGGTAAATAGCAAAAATTAAGCTAATTTTGCTTTTGATGAAAAAAATTTGATTAAAGTTTCTTACATATGGCATTTTTCATAAAATATTCATGGCATTCTTGACGATAGCAATCAAGATATTTATAACTTGAATCTTCTGGCTCAAGATGATATCCATTATTTCTCGTTTAAGTGAATCAAAATTTTGAAGCCCTTTGACACGCTTATTAAAATATCGATTCCTTTTTGCAATAGTTCTTCGGCTTCGGATTCTTCTATACTAAGAATCCTAGCTCTCTTTGTTTTTCTATATCTAACAAATTTTCAGTGCTAAATTATTTTGTAGTTGAGTCTAATAAATCTTCAGTGATTACTTTATCGACTTCTTCAAAGCGAAGACTTTCACCAATCGAAACAATTTCTTCTAGTAAACAATCACTAGAACCTAAAAGATTCAAAGAATTATATCATCACAATTTGGTAAGAACTTTTTCAAAAACCCCTTCATACACTTTTCGCTTACCTGTTCTCACGCACCTCTAGTGACATATATTGCACGTTAAATGCTAAAATCTTTGCAGAATTTTTGGAGCGTAATTGCTTTTTCATTAGTGATTTTTTCAACAGCTTGAGAAACTGACTTTCTCTGACTTTTTGTTAAAAATTATCTGATCTTTTTTTTCAAATTCCCTGACCTCACAACAAAAATTATTCCATAAAAAACACTTTATTAAAATAAAGCACTAAACTTCTTAAAATTCAAAAAAAAATTCTGTTTTTTTTTTACAAAATATAAATAAAATTTATCTGCATAATGTTTCCTGTTTTGTAAATACTTTTACAAAAAGTGAGATCAAAGAAAGTTTCAAAAGCAAAAAAATTATTTCAAAAATTCTTAATTTTTACAGTTAGAGAATATTTTTCGGGTAAAAAACTTTTCAATGCTTGATTTTTGGATCATAAAATTTCACGAAAAAAGAAGATTGAGGTAGGAAATCCACGCAAATTTGATTGAAAGAGAAGAATATTGTTATTAAAATTTTATTTAAAAACAAAAGAATCAAAAAGTGGATGATAACTTTGAGTAAAATGGAGTTAAATATAAAAAGTGCGTCGGAAAACGCGAAAACTTCGCTAACGACAAAAGGCGACGATTTTGAGAGTTTGGAGAGGAATGCATTCATTTGCAGGAAGAAAGTTCGTTGGAGAGCCAATCCAAACCTTCGTAAAGACCGGTTCCTTGTGTGGCACACGTTCCTTGAACATACCACTAAATAAAAGTAAGATATTTATATTGTAACTCACATTGTATACATATGATATGATATATATGCAGACATCCCAGCCCGGAACCTTTCGAACCTTCAGAATCTTTGGAACCATTTTGGAACCTTTTTTTAAATATATTAACTAACAAATTTAAAAATTAATATTAATTTATAAAATAGATGAAAAATTTGAATTTTTTTTTGTTTTTTTTTTTACTTCTCCAGATTATTCCATTTATTTATCGATCGAATACACAAGTTTAGGTAGTACAAAATGTCATTTAGTTAGATTTTAGAAGTTTTATGAAAATTATTTTCTAGTTTTTGAAAATTTCATTTATTTCAACTCAAAGCTAAAATCTTAGAAAATTATGATTTTTGTCATGATACAAATTTTGAAGTATAATAAGAATAATTTGAATTTCACTAAATTTGCAATTTGTATTATATAATTCTATATGATTTTTAATCGTATGCGTATGAAAACAACATGATGTGTTCATTTTAATATATTACTTTGTAAATTGTAGGTATATTGAAATATAAAAATGTATTACAATATTATTTTTTCGTTATATTAAGTTTTTTTTGCAAATATAGACTAAGTCTATTACGCAAATGGATGTAAGCATTCAGCTCTGCACACTTCGCGATTCACGTTCAAATCCTGATATATTCAATTTTAGGCAATAGTTTTTATTTGAGTGTTTGCTTGTGAGATGTTCATGATAAATGTAAAATCTATTTTTTATGTCGATGATATAATTTAAATTATTGTTTCAATCAATTATTATTAATCTATTTGATGAAAAGTTTATTAATATTTTTTGTTCATCATTTTTAGATAAACTTTTAATACTTATTAATATTTACAAATGGAACGAAATATCAAGTTTAATAATGATTGGCTTATAAAAGAAGACGTATCTAGTAAAGCAATTATCTATGGTGTGTGCAAAAAAATGGTGAGGGAAATTTGTAAATCCTCCATAAATACAAAGAAAAAAGGAATTCAAGGACCAATGAAACACGCTAATACAGAAAAACACAAGAAAAATATTGTGGAACGTTCCAATGCTTTTCAATATACCTTTGAAATTGTTTCCAAATCAAATGAAAATACATCTACCTCCATGATATCAGCTATAACAAATAATAATAATCAATCTAACTTGAAATTGTTTTGCAAACGAGATGAAGCAACAAAAGCTGAACTTATTTGGATGTTTAAAAGTATTACGTTCAAATAATGATTTAGCTGAAACATTCCAATACATGTTTCCCGGAAAAATACCAAAAGACTTTTCACTTGGTCCAACAAAATCAAGTTACTTATTAACGGAAGCGCTGGGTCCATATTTTAAGAAAATGATTTTGGATGGTGTGAAGGATATGAATTACGTTGTTTCATATGATGAGACAACCAATTCAGAAGATAAGAAAGAGCTTGAAATTATGTTGAGATTTTGGTCGAATACTTCCAAACAAGTTTGTTCTTTTCATCTGGAAATTGTGCATTTAGGCCATGCATCAGGTGAAATTATATCAGATTCAATCATGAGTGTTCTGGATACAAAGCATTTGAGATTGAAAAATTTCATTTCACTTTTCAGTGATAATTGTCAAAAAAAAAGGATTCATGTTGGTCAAAGAAGCAGTCAAAACTTGCAGGGGAAAAGCTCTTCTCAATGTTGGAACATGCCATCTTCATGTTGTTCATAATGCTTTTTCCAAAGGTCTCAAAGTTTTCCACCAACATTTACAGATTTTTCAAAGAATCGCCCGCTCGTTATAAAGATCTTCATATGATCGAACAGGAATTGCATTTCCCTGTTTCTAAAATGAAGAAACATATCAGATAATCGATGGATTACTTTAGGCGCCTCTGTTGAAAAACTAAGACAGATGTTTTGATAGATGAATGGAAGTTTCTACAGGCAGAAACTGTTTCTGAAAAATATATTGAAGATAGGATTGATCATTACTGGCACTATCTCTTTTCAATAAAGGCTTCTGATGGATTGCTAAAATATTCTGTATTAATGAGTGTCGTTAAAGCTGCTCTATGTGTTTGGCACGGAAATGCAGATATTGAAGGACAATTTTCAATCTCAAAGAGAATTTTGACTGATGACAAATGTAAGTTATTCTAGAAGTCTCTAAATGCACATATGGTTGTGAGAAGTGGATTGCAATATTTTGAAAACAAACCACACGCAGTGCCATTAACATCACAGCTTCCTGATTTGGGAAAGACAGCATATCGAAAGTATAAAGAAGGAATAGAAATGGAAAAAAAAGAGCAAGAAAGACGAAAATTAGAAAAAAGAAAATGAAAAACAGCAATTAAAGGAAATTCATGAAAGTCTAAAGTCAAAAAAAGTCAAAATTGAGGAAATTGAAAAACATTTTGAAGGAAAAAGTTGCAAGTTTGAAAGTATTCAGAAAGCCCCAAACCAGTTACTTGATAGCGCCTCAAAGAGACTTGAAGATGCCATCAATCAGACCAAAAGAAACGAGGAAATCGAAAAAAACAAATGAATTGAGTCATCTAAATTCAAAAGTCAATAAGCGAAAGTCTGGACTCATCGATCAATTTTTGAAAAAAAAATTAAATAGTTTTCATTTTGTCTTTTTATTTATTATTTTTAATAAAATAGTGTTTTGATGTTTTTTTTGTATTTAAGCTTTTTACTTGGAACTTTTTTTTTTGAAACATTCGGAACCCTTTTCAACACCAAAATGTGCGGGGATGTCTGTATGTGGCATTGAATTCTAGCTAATCAGATGCGAGATTTTTACGCACTTCATTTGAATAGTTAAAGTTATTCATGAAATGCTAAAAATAATTGCTTCACTTCTAGCATAATTTAATTGGTTAAAACTTTAAAATTATTTTAAAAAATTTTAGGCAATCACATCAATTTCAATTTTCAAAATTTTTCAAACGGAATTATCAATTAAATTGTTTCAAATTTTATCATTTCATAAATATTTTTTTAATTTTTTATTTACTTATTTAAAAGGCACAATTGCGCCGTTTGTATTGAACTATGAGGAAAGGAGGCTTGATGCGGGATCGAACCCAAGACATTGAGCTATCGAAAGCCAGTATCTAACCAACCTTACTCACGCCCTCTAAGTTTAGATACTGTAAAAAGGTAAAATTAATTTTCACCATAACTACTCTTTTCAAAATTCTTGCTTTTATAGCAATTTAAAAAAAAAATCTCTAAGAAAGTGTAGTTATGGAAAAATAGTTTTAATCACATATGTGCATGATGAGTGCGTGCAACATACCTTTGTAGCAATACTTTATTAAATGTGTATTTTTTGAATATCTCGACTCTACAACACATGCTTTCATTAATCTAGTGAAGTGTTATTCACAATGCCTTTTGTTCATTCAAGGGATGCAGTAAAGGTCATCTTATACATCAAATCAAATTTTATCCACAAAATAAAAAACGAACAGCCAAAAATCGAATCCTATATACGCTCAGAATTTGGTTGCCATACTACGAGAGTCTTGTGTTCTTGTATTAAGAACCCATGCCCTAGTAGAGGAGAATTTCTGAATACACACACGCACACACACTAGAGCCCAACATGGGTTATAAAAATGTGCCCCCCCCCCTCAGCGTTTAATTATTATACCCCCATTCCGCACACGCAATAAAAAAAGGCTTATAACCGTCCCGCACTCAAAATTATTAAACCCACAATTTTAAATTTAAAGCCTCAGCCGCCCAACTTAGCAAACAACTATTTCATTTTGATAAAGAACACAATTTAAATGATACCGTTTTTTATACAATGAATATTTATGTTATCGAATTTAAAATAAAATATCATTGACGGTTTTGTGTTTTAAAGCTGATCGATCTTCTTGCAGATGTGAGATGGCCAGCAAGACGGAAGTTACGCTCGCTTCCCGCACTTGTAGTCATAATACATAAAACATTACGCGCAACTACAGAAAGTGTGGGAAAATTCCTTCAATATAATGCATCGCGTGTGGGTACTTAAAAATGCACTCTTTATCTGCAGAAACAAAAGGAGCTTTGATACGCTTTTTTAAGAATCAATTCGCAAATAGCTGCAATTTTACAAGTTCCTTGAAAGAGAAAAAAGAAAGAGTTGAAGTAACCTTTTTGTTTTTGAGGTCATTTAGACCAAGTTTTTCTGTCAGTTCAGATAATTTGATAGAATTGGGAAGATCTTGTTTGTTTCCGAAAACGAGAATGATGGATTCCTTGAGATCGTCCTCTTGCAACTAAAAAAGAAAATGAACAAGTGAATCAGTAAGTTGATATAAGAGAGAGAGAGAAAAAGAAACATCTCAAATGACGTTAAATACAGCGTGAAAAGCAAATTATACGCAAATAGAAGAAGGAAAAGAAACAAAACCACACTTGTTTGCTAGTGTTAAAAGTTAGCTCTTTGTTTTAGTTACTTTCAGAAAATTGTCAACAAACTGGTTGACTATTTTCACCTATTCTAAGTTTTTTTCACTAAAATAAAAAGGTATTCATGGAACCGTAAGCCGTTAACCCCAGGTTAAGAACTACTGATCTAAATCTATGTTTCTGAACTCTTTTGCTGGTAACGGAGCCTAGCATATTCATTCATAGCACAAAGTACTCATCACAGCACTCTTTCATGCAAACAAACGCTAACCTGAACTATTGAAAATTGGATATGTACGCTAGTGATTATATATTAACACAACTTATTAAAATAAAAATTTTGAAAATCAAATGAAATATCAAATGTAAATAAATCCAGTTTTTTTTTTCATTCTACAGGTATATATGATTTACGCTTTGATTTACTGTGAAAATTTTTTGTTCTGATCATATCATATTTTATTGATCCTGGAGATAAAAGAGCATTCCAATTTCTTGACATAAAAACTTAATTGCGGGCATCACCGTAAAGTGGGCATGTGTCTTTCTAATTATCCTAGCAGTTCTTTTATCTACACCTTTGAATATCCATTTTTTGTAGACATTTGAAAATCATTATTATGTCAACACGTTTCTTTCTTCATCATCTTTTTATTATTGAGGTAAAATATGATTCAAATGTTTTCATTGAGGAAAATTTGTTTGCTGGCCGCGAGATTTCACTATCTCAATATCAGCGTAATCAGGCAGTCCAAAAATACTTTTATTTGAGACTAAGTGAACAGTTTCCTCCTCAAAAATACGTTCAGTATTAAGGTAAACAAACCTTAGAAAAGATTTAACATACCCTACATTTATTAATGAGAAAGGAAAAAGATTTAAAAAAATTTTTTTGCTTAATTTTTAACTCCATTTTGTCACAGTGTGAGGAACAAGATAATTCGAAATATTTTATCCTCGGTATAAATTAAAATTTTGGATTAAAGGGACGGGTATCCATCTCAAGAGATTTACAAATAAAGGATTCAAAAGTCGACATGGATAGGAATATCAAAAAAATAAGTTATAAGAGAATATTTATGTAACCGGCTCTATCAAAAGCGAGAAAATGCGGTAATGTTTCAGGTTTCCAACCTGTTAGCAAGAATATTCTAATTACACGATATCTTAAGTAAAGACGAAGATTTGTATTTAAAAGCGTTAATAAACGCAGATGACTTTATTTTCGTTAATTAATTGTTTTTTCGTATGCTAGTTGGCTTTTGAATACAAACCTTCTTCTTGTTAAAATTACAGAAAAACTATTAATCCATTTGGTCCCAAAAAAGAAGCTATCAAATCGGTTATGTGAAATCCAAACGATAGGACAGACAAAAATGCAACATTTTCAAGGCAAAGTATCTTTAAATTAATCCATGAATTCTGTGGATTTATATAAGTGTTGAAAGTAAGAGATCAGTGACAGATAAAACAATGGAAACAAATAAAACTCGAGATAATTTTGTCAATTTTTGGAATACCCCATTTACGGCCAATGTTCCTATTTTGGAACATAAGTAATTTCATCTTCGTCTGCTTTTTTTTGAATATAAATCGTCTGCGTTTTTTTAGATATCGTCTGCTTTGCTTGGCCTTAAATGGGTTAAAATAGAAATTTTTGAATTCATTTTAAATACATTTTTTTACTTGCAAAAATAAAAATTTTTGAGTCTGTATTTTATGGTGAACGCAAGAAACTATGAAGATTGTACTGCAAAAAAGTGTATCCATATGGCCATAAACTATTTTAACCCATTTACGACCAATGTTCCTATTTTGGAACATAAGTTATTTCATATTCGTCTGCTTTTTTCAATGACTTTGAATATAAATCGTCTGCGTTTTTTTAGATATCGTCTGCTTTGCTTGGTCTTAAATGGGTTAATGATATCTTTCCAATTTTGTCTAACATTTTACACAAAAATGAAAAAAAAATGGACACTTTATTAGTCATATTGCTAAAACTACTTTCGGAGTATAAACTCCTTTTTCAAAGCAAATATATATAAATGATAAATAGTGAAAATGAGATATAAAGAGAATGAAGATGTTTTATATCTCATTTCCACTATTTTATCATTTATATATATATGCTTTGAAAAAGGAGTTTATACTCCGAAAGTAGTTAGCAATATGACTAATAAAGTGTCTAGTTTTTACAATTTTTTTTATATTTGTTATAATTTTTTCACTGTATCTTTCAACGGGCATATCTGTCGAAAATATTGTTCATCAATCCGTCTAGCAGCCTACTATATACACTCAAAATACAAAATATATACTGATAGCTTAATTAATGCATTCTACTATAAACATATTATAATGAGCAATGTTATGCTCAAAAAATGGATTCCTTTAACAACCACACAATAACAAAATAGAGAATATTTAACAAAAAAATATTATTTCAGAAAAAATAATGATTTTGTGTTTTCTATTGTAGGGATACAATTGCTTTTGGACAAAATTTTCTGTTCACGGTGAAAGTTGTATAAGATAAGTCTTATTTTCAGACGAGAGCAAGGCTTCAAAAAAAGGAGGATAATGAAATGAGAAAAATGAAATACGATTTTGTTCAGCTCCTCTTTTGCCTCGTCGATTCGTTCTCTGTCATTGGTGTCGACAACGAAGATGATTCCCTAAAAACAAACAAGAAAGATGACACAAACGTTTGTATTGAGCGCATTGAATATTTTGAACCCCTTCAAGTCTGGGATTCAGCGAAACAGAATTTGTGGGAATGAAGGAGGAGCCAATAACACTAATAAGAGATGCGAAAATATCAACTTCCCATATGCGCCCTTATTTTGTATACATCTGTATCTGTCTGTCTATGCCTGAGCGTGTATTTTTACATGCACATGTGCATTTAAATTTATTTTAAAGAATGCGTGTCTGAAAGGGAACCGTAAAACAAGTAAAGTAGTGATTCTTAAGCTCAGAGAGCGCAGGTAACTTCTAAGGGGAGGTGTGAATTCTTAATAAAATTAAATAATTGTGAAACATGAGCAAATATTAATACTTTTATGAAACAAATGGTATAAAAAAAATATTAAAAAAAATTTAATAAATAAGCCATTACTTATTTATAATCATATTTGTATTCAGTGTTAATAAAAATAAATTAATAAAAAAACAAAAATTTAAATTCAATTTAAAAAAATAAAATTTTTTTTAATTTAATTTAAATTTTGGTGTTTTTTTATTAATTTATTTAAATAAAAAAAATTTCATTCAATTTTAAATTTAAATTCTTAATTAATTAATTTAAATAAAAAATTTTATTAACACTCAATATAAATATGATTATAAATAAGTAATGGTTTATTTATTAATTTTTTTTTTAATTTAAACATATTAATGATTAATAATAGTTATTTTATGAGAATTTTATTATAAATTAAAAATATATTTATTTTTTCTTTAAAATTTTGGGGGTAATTATGCATCTACTCACAAGCTAAAGAAGTCTTTTAATGATCTAAAATTGAAAAAGTAGAAAATTATTGGTGGAGCAAAAGCTTTTTCACCCCCTTGAAATCACGTGAGGGGTAGGGGAAGAGGGGGTTATCCCTGCCCCCTCCACTCTCCCGGATGCGCGCCACTGGTCTAAATAATCAAGTATTGTACGTTCTCTAATGATGCGAATGGAACATTTATAAATAATTCAAAAAGGAAATGCTTTTAACCCATTTGGGCTCATTTTTCCAGTAGAGAAATGCAAATGAAGTGGAATTTTAAATAGAATTCAATAGGTCAACATCATCGGCTTTGCGCGAACTAAAATTGGTCTAAAAAGTGAATTAAGCTTATTTGATAAAGTTTATTTGATATAGGCATAGGTAACTTCTTATTGAATGAAAAATAACAAATCCATTTCGAGGGACTGCTATTGCATATTAGCCGAGTTATTTCATTTCATTTCTGAAAATGCCAATGTACAAAAAATAAGACTTAGGATTAGAACATTTTGTGAAACCCACATTAACCCAACCATAGAAATCAGACGATATTTAAAAAAAGCAGACGATTTATATTCAAAGTCATTGAAAAAAGCAGACGAAGATGAAATTAATTATGTTCCCAAATGGGAACATTGGGACTTAATGGGTTAACGCCACCGTCCCTCCCTAATCTCAGAGCAAGGCGAGGAAATTTCTTTTCCCCAATAAAAGTTTAAGCTGACCAAGAGTTTCAGCGTATACTTTCATTTATAAAATATGGGAATGGTTGAAAATGAATAAATTTTAGCCAATCAGATTCGAGATTTTTGCTTAGTTAATTTGAATATTCAATATTTATTCAAATCTTCAAAATAATAAGTTCGATTCTAGCGTAATTTCATTGGTTAAAAATGCAACACTATCGAGAATTTTTATCCAATCAAAACAAAGAGTGTTTTGATTTTAATCAAAAATGTTTACTTAATCCTTTGAGGAACACAATTCCCAAAACATTATCGCATTCTATTCTTTTCCAATCAAATTTTAAATATTTAAAGCAAAGGATTTTGATTTCTTGTTATACATCAGATGACACACTGACCCTTAAAGTTTTGAAATCACCAAATAATTCGCTCACTCAAAAATTTAAAAAACACGTGCAGCCCTGATTAATGGGTTAACGACCTGAGTCGACAATTTTCGACTTTACAAAAATATGAATCGTCTGCATTTATTAATGCATTTTATACAAATCGTCTGCTTTATATCCAATCACAAAAATATTAACCAAATATCGATCACAGTTAACATATGGTGACTTTACAAAAATATGAATCGTCTGTACATAAGATATCGTCTGATTATTCTGGCCGTAAACGGGTTAATATCGTAAATCAGGAATATAGGAAAGAGATGAGGAAAAATAGACAAGGGAAGATACTTGAGTATTTTCGTAATAGTGTCGCCACAGAGGCCTAATCTTGTCTTGGCCACCAACGTCCCAAACGATGAAGGAAATATTTCTGTATTCGACACTCTCAACGTTGAAGCCTTGGAACAGAAAAGTTAGAATTGATAAAAACAAGAAGAACGAAATCAAATTTAAAAATTGCAATATAATTTAAAATTTTAAAAAATTATTAATAAAAGTATTGTGAATTTTTTCTGAAAAAAAAGAATGGCATAAATGATGTCTTTCTTAATTCCGTTTCCAGGATCTCATTTTTTATTCTTAGAAAAGGGAAAAGTAGCCCCACACTAACCTGTGTTGTAGATTCACAATAAAAAATATTCCTTCAAACATAATATGAGAAATATTATAATTTTTTTTAAGAAATACAATTTTTTTAAATAAATATTAAAAAGTTCAATTGAAGGTGGACATTTTTGAGAAAATGTAAAAATAATTGAAAATTTCATTTGAAAGGAAATAAAAATTTGAATAGATTTTTTAGAGTTGAAAAGAAAAAGAAAAAAAAAGTTTTTTAGAGCTTTCTTTTTCAATGGAAATTTTTAAATATGTAAGGAAGATGATTTTTTTTTTTTTGATTGAGAAAATTGAATATTTTTGAAAAAAGTATATCAATAAATAGAATCATTCAATCAAACTTATAGTAGGATAAAAATGAAAGTGTGGCTTATAAATAAATATGCGCACTAAAAGTGGAAAAATTCTAAAAAAAAAATGAAGCAAACTTTTTAGCTACTTTATCAGCTCTGGAAAAAGAAGCCCAAAAATATCGTAGGCCTTATGAGCGTTTTTGGAGAGAAAAGGATTCGCTAATCTTCAAATAAAAATTGTTTTTAAATTGCCAACAACAACAACAACATAAAAAGATAGATATTAATTTTAGTTATAATCCTCAACATCCTCATTCTCTTTACATCTCATTTTCACTATTTTATTTATATATATATTTGCTTATACTCCGAAGGTAGTTAGCAACATCATTAATAAAGTGTCCAGTTTTTACAATTTTTTCACCTGAATGGACATATCTGTCAGAAATATTGTTTCTTTATATAATTTTAGTCACTAAAGATAATGTTGGCAGCTTGAGAAAAATAATGCAGGAGTTTGATTACTCCCATCTTCTGCCCAGCTATGGAATCGCGGGAGTTAAATTCCCGAGATTCCGGGGCTAAAAAAAGTTCATGTAGTGTTTTTTTCGAGAGTAATCAAAATTATCTTCATTAAGTCCTATAGTAAAAATAATCTACTAAGTCTAATATATTTAATAAATTAAGTCTAATAGTAAGAACCTATTTTTTTCTGAAGGAGTTTCAGATTAACATATTTGCGAAATATCAGCTTTTCGCAAATTTCACGAAAATTTAATGAATTACAAAATTCTTCCAGCATTAAATATAACTATTTGACATTTTAATTTATGCGCCTACATGATTTCGAGTTTTTTTTCCAGGAGCTATTGTAAAAAGTAAAACTATAAATATGTAAAAATTAACATTTCTAAATATGAAAATATAGGTTTGATATGTGGATCCTAAAAAAAGATAAAATGAGTTACCGATTGTAGGAATCGTTGTTACAACTTCACCCAACTTCAACTTGTACAAAATCGTGGTTTTTCCAGCAGCATCTAATCCCACTGTTAAATGCAAAAATTTTAATTAAGACATTTAAAAAGATTAGACAGGCAACAGGTATTACCAGAGTCGGATAGCGAAACGTGGTATAGAACAAGGACGCCCAACCGACGGCGCATTGTATAATGCAAAATTGTGTATTGATGATTCCGTTAAAGATTAGTCTATTTTGATGAGATCCTTCATAAGGAGGAAACCTAAGCAGCCCCCTCACATGCCGGGGCAGAAGGGACACTTCCTTGGAATACTTCTCAATCGTTGCAAATGAGAAAAAAATTAAAATTTACTATCAATTCTAATAAAAATGAATTTTATGGTGTGGTTAATACCTTTTGTCATAGTACAAGACATTTCAAAGCTATCAATTATTTTCTATGATTATTCCTCAAAAATCGTGTTTGAATTTCTTTAAAAAATAAAATTGGTCTGTCTTTTTAAACGCTCTTCGAACTGATCGAAAAAGAATGAACAATTTTGGCGCGTATCTGGCGCAACCCCATAAAACATTAGACGCCCCTGACCTGGAAAATCTTAATGGACTATTATCACATTTTCATCCACTATGACGTAGATATTTTATTGCACGGGTTTCTATGACAAAACTATGTAACGTGTATGCACTGTTGAACGTTAGAAGGAATTAATAAGACCATATGTTATCAGAGATTTACAGCATCCAATCCGTCTAACAAAGGGGTGGTCAAACTTTCTCGTGAAAGGATCGCATTTAAAAATTTACACCTTAAGGCATGGTAATGTAAAATGGACAATACTTAAAACGAAAAGGACAAAAATTAAAAAAAACTGAACGATATGTTTTTTGCTAATATTTAAAAAGTTATTGAAGTTAAATTTCATAGAAAATTTATTGATTCAGTCTTTTTAACATTTTATTGATTCAGTATAATTACAGGATTAACATTTATTATAAACTTGAAACAACAAATATAAACCAAAAGTAATAACTTCATTATTCAAAATTTGATATACGATCTCAAATGTGAAAATTAAAACAGAAGAAAAAAAGGTTAACCAATTTGGTTAAAATAGTTTGAACGGTATTATGATCTTGTAGTTTGCATATTTAAAATTTTCCAGTCCATCAAAATTTTATGTGCATCAATAATAAACAAATTAAAGAACAATGAGTTTAAATAACTTTATCTCAGCGGGCCGCATTAAAACCCTTGAAGGTCCGCAAGAAAGCCGGCAGGCAGTTGTTTATCGACCTCTGATCTAACAGTAGTAAGTAAATATGTATTAAAAACCCATATCATTAAATCGACACGAAAATATGGACCTCAAGATACTTTAAAAAAATTTACTTCCAGGTTTGATTAAGGAACAAAGTAAACTAAATTTTATTAGATACCACACGTCAATTCAATTCTATCCCTTCTAAATTTCCGACTCTACCAGTCCGCTACTTCATCTCCAAACTCCGGCAAACTATTTTACATAAATGCCTAACATCAAAAATACATAAGACACTTTTATAAAGAAAATTTTTTTTTCAAGTTAGACACTTTTATAAAGAAAAAATTATTTCAAGTTAGATTTTTAAACCTCTTTTTTGAAAGTATGAAATTGTTAATAAAAATCGAGTTACTTCTATATCTCGCGTGATCCTGTTATTAAGCGCTTGATAAAAGAGAGTAATCTAATAGACCTACTACACTAAACTTAAATCTTCAATATTGTGTTCAAAAACTAGTTTGAGTTAAGAGTTCTTAAGTTTCTTAAGAAATTTCGTAAATACAACAAATTCTTGGGACAAATTTTAGATAAATTCAAATAAGCATTTTTAAGTTGTAGGCATCATAATCTTGCATAACAGAACATATGATAGAGATGTCACAATCAGGAATCAAACGCCGTACAACTTTTCCAATTATGCCAGTCACGAGGGAAGGGGAATGGCGGACCACCCGCCCTCTAATATCTTTAAGGGTGTCAAGATGTTCTTACGCACCTAATAATTCTAGACTGGAACGGAGTATATAAAAAAAATAATACATTGGCCGGAAAATTTTGACTTACAATTTTTGAATAAAAAACCCTACCCTCTTATGTTAAGACCCTCTTTATGCATAATTTATCAATATTATTTATTTTGTTCAAGGTAAATTAATTAGACATAAAAGATTTTTCTTTATATTTTTAAGTGTTATCACTATAATCGATAAAGTTATAATGTCTAAATTCAAATTAAATATTTTAATATCAGTGGGATAACTATGGGGTGTCAATTTTTGCATTCAGGAAATATTAACATCTATATTTTGATAAGTTCACAATTAAAAAAAATTAGTTAAGAATAATGGAAAATTTGTCCTAGAATTTTATTAAAATTACTGACTGTCCTACTGTGAACGTTTTGGAATTATATGGTTTCTAACTATTCTAAAATATATCCAAATTTTAGAAAAACCATAGAATTCGTTACATATATCAATTTCATATAATGAAAAAAATGTTTCTTTTTCTATCCATTTCGCAACTATGAATAGAGGAATTTGGTTTGATTATTGACAAATGTAAATATTTAGAAAGGGCAAATTATGCCTTTTGGATAAGAATTTACGATAATACATTTACCAAATTTAAATATTGAATAAGCTTAAAATATTATTTTTCAGTCAAATTTATGAAAAATGTTTAAATTAATATCAGAAATAAATTCTAGGTCACATTATGCTTTAAGATGGTTTATTTTTGTTTTAAAGAGTCGGGAGCAAAGAGGATCGAACCTGGAACTTATTTAAATTTAAACAAAATAAAAATTAATATTTTTAATTAAATACCCATTAATATTCTAACTTTCTTCTTAGTAAATAGTCGATTAAATAAGCCAGAAATTGCAAGACCCATTCAAAAACGTGTTGGGAATTTTAAATTATTGGTTTAGAATAGAAATTAAGGCGAAAAAAATTAAATTAAAAAAATATAATTAAATATAATTTTTAATATTGCTCTGGAAATTAACAGCGTATTAATCATATTTCATGGAACTTAAAGATAAGTTAATGGGACAACATAATTTAACTTTTTTAATTTTTTAAAAAAATCTATAAATAACTTAGATAGGAGATTTTTAAATTTTCTTCCTTCTGAAATTCAAAAATCATCTTTCTTATAAGTACAAAAATTTTTGAATATGTTTTATGACAACCACTGCAAATTTTCAATATATATATTTATTTTCATCTCGCTAATTATTTTTATTTATTATTAAAAGTTTGAAATCTTTTCGGCATGTGTTTATTGTATGTTTATGATTAAATATATATATATATGTTTTGATTCGGTACATTCTTTCACTTATCTTATCATGAAAAAATCATATACATCACATGCAAACTTCCCAGCCTTCTCTGTCCAAGTTCTTCTTATTACACTTCACAATAAACATAAAAGACTGTTTCATCGTCTTTCGAAAAACCGCAAAAATATTTATTCTTTTTAAATATATCGTTGGCTCCCCTTACTTTTAAAATAGAAAGATAATTTTTATCAAATTATGCACATACGAAACTAAAAGTAAGGGGAGCCAACGATATATTTAAAAAGAATAAATATTTTTTGATTTGAACATTTTTCGATTCTTTGATTATTTGACAAATATAATATTTAAAATCGTGCAAATGGCAAAGTAAAGGTAATAACTTTTGTAACATCGTATGAGGTAGCAAAATATGAACAGAAAGTTTCAAATTTTTTGATTTTTTAAAGAATATATTTGTGATTCTTTGATTACAGAATTTTATTTTGATTATTTAATAAAATATATTATTTAATATCGTGAAAAAATTGCAAAAATATAAGTAATAACCTATCTAACATCCTTTCCTCGAATGAGGTATATCAAATCTTACATCTAGCAAAATATGAACTGATAGGTTGGAGATGAATCATCGCGGTATACAGATTGGAGATGAACCATCGTAGTATACAGGTATAATGTATATAGGTAATAACTTATGTAGCATCGTCTCCCCGAATGAGGTATATCAAATCTTACATCTAGCAAAATGTGAACAGAAAATTGAACATTGTCTCCCTAGTCATTTGTACATGGAATAGAAACCATCGTAGTATACAGGTTGGAGATGAATCATCGTAGTATACAGGTTGGAGATGAATCATCATAGTATACAGGTTGGAGATGATATATATATATATATATTTATAATGATATATATATATATTCACAATATATAAAACATAATCACATAATTTACAATCTTACATTTTCTACAAAATGGCCGTAAGTTAGATTTCTCCATTGTGAAAAAAATATGTATATCAACGCATAAATTGTTACAAATATTATCAACTTAAAAGTTCTTTTGTGAATCTTTTGCTAAAAAACTATTTTAGTAGGCACTTCTTTTTAAAAGAAAGCAACGACATAAAAACGTCATCAAATAGTATTTTGTTATCGAGGTAAAAATCATTAAATTTATTCAAAATAGAGATATTTGATCCTTTCAGTCTATTATAAATTTTCAAAGGTTTTCTTAAGCTCCTAGTATAATATATGGGATTTTTATTATATTTAATCAACGAGCCAAACACATTTTGTAAATGACCATTGAAGTTTTTATAAAGAAAAATTCCTACTCTCTGCTTGAAAATTTCTCAAATAAGAACAAAACTTCTCGTCAGGCTTTTTTGAGGAAAAAAATTCGAGATCATCTTTCATCCAAGGCGTATTCAATTTGTGTTAAAGGAAGCACTTAAGTCTCGAAAACCACAATTAGCGAAAGTTTTGATCAATGAAAAGTTTTAGACTCAACAATCAAAGTTTTTACTACCGTTTACAATATGGTAAAAAACTGCAGACCCTTTTCTGATATCGAGTATTTTGTTGAGCTTCAATAAATAAATGGTGTACAAATGGGTGTTGGGCATTGCCTTAATCACCGGTTACAGTTGGTACTGCATGACTCCGTGAATGATGTATAAAGATTAATCATTTTAAAATATTCATTGATAAGATCTATAAAATTTTTCATCAGTTAAACAAAAATCAAAATGAGCTTTTTAAAATAGCAAATTTTAAAAATAGGTAGGTTTTTGGTCACTAGTTTGCAGCTTTTAGTTTGAGGACTACTATTGCTCTATGACGTGGCTACCTTTCTCTTTATAAGTTTTTTTCAAACGAAGGCTTTTTAGCGATGGCATTACGATTATCGAACAAAAGTTTTCTGTATGATTTGGCTTTGATGATTGATATTCTTCAAGAAATCTCAATATTGTCCAACGGTTTGCAACCGAGAAATATAACGGTTCAAAAAGCAGATAAACTTATTAAAAGATCGATCAAAGCTTTTAACTTGATGATTAAAAGTAAGGGTGTTTACGAAAAGGAAGCAGATAAACAAATTATGGAAGAGTTGAAAGAAATTGAGTGGTTGGAAAATTCTAAAATAGTTAGAATTCCACGTCAAAATCTTCTTCAAAAAGTGATTGAAAACATTGAAAAGCGTATGATGAGTAATAACTTTATCAAAGCATCATCTTGTTCGATTGAGATTGACCACATAATCCTCGAGTTTTCATATTTTTTGGATCCGAATTCATGGCAGATCGAAGAGGTGGTTATTCCATGGAAAGAAGGCGAGGAAAGTCTCATTCATTTCGAAAGATTTTTTTGTCATCGAATCGATCTCAATGAATATTGAGATTATATTGAAAATTCATTAATTTAAACTAAAACTTTACATGTATCCGACGTAACAGAGAGCATAAAAAAGGCTAAAAATATATTGAAAGTCGTGGCTGTTAGTACAGCGGAAGCAGAGAGAGGCTTTTCAATGATGAACAATATATGTTCCGAAAAAGAGCCCTATTGTCAGTTCATAACATCTCTAAACTGATGATAATAAATTTAATTGTCATGCCGTTAAAAAATTGGAAGGCAAAAGATAGAGTTATAACATGGATGAGAAAGAATCATTCAGCAGATGACACAAGAGTAAAAAGAAAGCAAGTAGATGAAGTCAATCAAAATCAGGAGGCAATCTGGAAATAATTCGATTAAGATTATAATTCTGTTTTTTTTTATTTTTCATTTTTTCACAATATTTTTGAAGTATTAAACAAGTTTTGCGTACAAGCTTTTTTTACTTTAAAAGATGAAATTTTTCATTGTATAAGGGTTGGATAGATACAATTAAAAGGTGTAGTAGAAAAGCCTAAAAAATATAAATTTACATAGGGTTTTCGATCGAGTAGTTTGGAAAACTTGAAAAAATTTTCCCAGTAGTATTTGAATCCCATCCCTGTGTGTTTCCCATTTTTTTATTCTATTAAAAATTTAAGGATATTATAAATCTTTCTGAATTGCTGAAGTATTGAAATTTAAAAAAAAATCCCACTTGGCTTTTAATTTCTGAAAAATTTAAAAAAGTTCACATGGAAAACAAAAGGTAAAGTCTAGATTAGATAATATTTTGTATGTACTCAGAAGATGATTTTTTATTTTTTTTTAAATGAAAGTAATGACATGGATACCTTTTCAAAGAGATGCACATTATCATTATAAAATTCATTAACTTTTTTTATTAAAGAAATACTTGATCCTTTTAGTCTATAGGTAATTTTTAAAGGTTTATGAGAGTTCCTAGTGTTATGTGAAAGATTTTCCCTATATCTTATCAGTGGCCCGAAAACATTCTGTAAACAACCGTTGAAATATTTATAGAGAAATACTCCTACCCTTTGTTTAAAAATATCTTCCACTTTCAATAATTCATTCTGAATAAAAATCTCTGAAGTGTGGTCCATCTTATTCATGTTAAAAATTACTCGTATAGCTCTATTTTGAAGAATTTGAATACGTTTTTTCCCAAAAGGAAACTAATTTATGATGCTATAATTAACATAAGAAAGGAATAATTGCTTATAAATCAAAAGTTTAATCTTCAATGGGGAAATATTTTTAGTAAAAAACAAAATATTAATGAGTCGATTTAGATCGAAGGCCAACTGATCGATGTGTGCCTAAATTTCATTATATTATCAAATAATAACCAAAGTATTTTTACATTTTTTCCTTTAACAATAACTGTGGACTTTAAAAAGTTATATTTCATATTCTTATTGGAAATTATCATGCACTTGGATTTCTTTTTGTTCAAAATCAAATTATTTTCAGAACACCAGTTGTAGGGTTGGTCTATGTTCTTGTTCAAGCTATATGTGTCGATAACTTCACCATTTTTTACTTTAGATAAAGGGAGATAAGCGCAGATGTCTTCGGCAAAGAGCAAAAACTCAAAAAGATTTGGAAGGAAGATAATGTTGTTGATAGCTATGCTGAAAAGTAAGGGCACCAAAATCGATCCCTGCGGGATACCATTTTTGAGGGATAGCTTCTTAGAAAAAGCATCATTCACTTTAACAATTTGATACCTATTAATAAGGTATGAGTTAAAAAAAAAACGAACTTCTACTAAACCCACATTTATTCAAATTCCTCAAGATTGATGAGTGATTAACTCTATCAAAAGCCTTTGACAGGTCAAAGAGAAAAATCACAGCGTCATCCTTTTTTTCTAAAATTTCAACTGTCTTATGAATCAAACAAGAGTGGAAAGATTCCGTAGAATAATGTTGGCGAAATCCAAATTGATAATCATTTAAGTAATTTTTGTGACTAATAATAGTAATTTTGTGACTACTTTTCGTGACTAATAAGACCTATATATAGCTTAAATAATCAAAATTCCATTCTGAATTCCAAGTTTAAATATAATCATAAATAAAGAGTTTCTTGTTATAGATATTATTTTATGTTTTTAAAATATTTTTACTTTTATGTATTATCTAATTTTGTAAGATAAACTAAAATGGTGGAATATAAAATTAATGATATTGTTTGGTAAGTCAAATTTAATATTCTAAACATAATAATATATATATTTTCATTAACTTTATTAGATTATATGTCTATTATATTTGATTTTAGGGCTAGAATGAAAGGATTTCCACCTTGGCCAGGCATTGTAAGTTATATTTATTAGATTTTGATAAAATTTTCTAAATTTTACAAATATGTTATTAAATTTTTTTTCTTTGCTTAGATAAGCGATCCACCAAAAGAAATAAAAGCTCCTTCTATGGCATCCAAAAAGAAAATGTTTTGTATAAAATTCTTTGGAACCAATGATTAGTATGTTAATAATTTTAATTTATATGAACAATAATTTCTAAAATTGTTTACACCTCTATTATATCCATAAAATTCGCTTACAATAGAAAGCTGGGAATTTTAACTGATTTCATTAAATTTAAATTAATATACATTATGAGTTTTATGCTAACGTTCACTTTATTATAATAACCCGTTAACGACCAAAATAATCAGACTCACACAATCATATTGATTTAGATTTTTCTAAAACAATATTTAAACAACCCACTTAAAGTGGTGCCTGTTTATTATTAGATTAAAATAAGGCTTAGATTCCTTATGTGTGTTATTGGAATAACAATAGGATAAAAAATATATTTTCTTTACTATTTGTAGTATAACAGCAAACTGTTGTATAACCTGTAAAAAGTCAGTTAAAATTTTCATATATAAAAGAAACCTCAAAGATTTATTTAATCTTAAATTTGGTATAAATATTTATTATGAAAAGGACCAAAAATTGCATATTTTTAACAGAAAAAAGAAAAAGTTTTATTTTTATTCAAAAATTGGTGAGCTTTTATAAGTTTTGTAACTTTTTCAGTAAAGTGTCTTTTGCCTTTCTTTCGCCATTTTTGAACAAACTTTGAATACGTTTGCTTAATATCTTCAATACCTAATCCATAGTCATCAAATTGAATGCTCATTTGCAAAATCATTCTAGTATTAAATTTTCATTGGTTCCTTATTAGAATATATATACCGTTTTTATTTTAAATTTTATTACATCTTTTTTTGTGAAACGAAGCCGCCATTGTAATCAAGTGAATAAAAAATAAAGGGCTAAAAATAAAATTGAAAAATTGTTTTGTTTTTTTTCGTTGGAACTTGCTTGATTTTTAGCGACCTTAACATCTCCCTCTTCTCAGAATGCCCATTTCTTAGAAATTCTAAATATTTACTTTTGTATTTGTTCTTTTACTTTTTCTTTTTCAAAGTGCGTGGCTTCTAGAAGAAACTGTCAAACCTTATGCAATATATCGAGAAAGGTTTTGTAAAGCTACTAAACCACATCTCTTAAAGACGTCTATATCCAAATCGGAAGATTATTTCAAGAAACTTCCAGAATATGTAATCATTTATTTCCAATTCACAGCTAATTTTCATTTTTTAGTCTGTAATTGAGGAAAATCTTTTTCTTTATTGTATTATGAAGGCTACAACTAGTTGTGCCTCTAATCAGGCCAGTGTCCGCGCTACCTATATAATTTTGGGGCACGTGCCCCCCCGTGTATTAATATTTGCCCCCCCCCCCCCCCCCCCTAAAAGTTTTGGTTTTGCCCCATGCACTTTTTAAAGGAAAATAAATAAGCAAAAATTTTACACAATAATCTTATATAAATGCTGGTGTATGTGTATGTATAATATGATATTTCTATAGGTTTTTATACAGAAGTACTTCATGCTTTTCAGCAAAGTAATATAGGATATAAAGTAATATAGGAAATAAATTTTTTGCAAATGTGTTTCTTTGCCCCATTTCAACCCCCCTTGAAATTTAGCTTTAGCGCGGGCACTGAATCAGGCTAATATGACGGGAGGGAGGGCAACAGAACGTATAAACGGGCTTAACTCTTTCTTTCTAGAATTTTTCGTCGTCTGTGATTCCTGCTTTCCAAGCGTTTTTAATATTATTTCTCAAGAATTGCTATCTCTAAAATTTTGTTCCATTGTCTATGCTTTGAAAAATAAACCTTCTTTATATTGCGATTTCATAAAAAAAATTCGCATCAATCAAAATATGTGGCATAAAAGATGCCTTAACTTGGTCTGTGTGTGTGTGTGTGATTATTCAATTTATATAATATATATCGGGTAAGTTTCGCTTGAATATCTATAAGTATATGTTTATGATAATAGTGAATTTTGCTTTTGTTTACAGTTGTCCCTTATTTTCTCACTAGTTTCGAAGTATAAACTCCTTTTTCAAAGCAAATATATAAATGATAAAATGAAAATAGTTATTGGAATAATTTTTTTATACAATTTTTTATATTTCTTATAATTATTTCCCCTCAATGGGCATATCTGTCAAAGATTTTCTTTCTAAATATGATTTATTATTAAATATGAAATAATATGGATAAAAGCATTCGGAACTGAAACCAAACACACTAAACAATTTTTCCATGACGTGTAGAGCTTAAAAATGAGTTTTCGCATATTTTGTTTATATTAATTCAATTTCAAGAAATTATATTTCACATTTTTTTGTTTAAATTAATCAATCTTTATAATAAGTAATCATAATTGTAAATTTTATTCTACCCAATCAGCGTTCTTCCCATATTTCGCACAACTTGAAAATGCGAACAATTTCTTTGACATTTTCTTCTTTTTCATATATAGTAAAAGTGTCACGTATTCCAGCAATCCCGGAAATAAGCTATTGGTATGGATTCTTAAAAAATAGATCGCCGGTGCTGTGGTGAGCATACTGGCATACTGAGGTTAATTTGGAGCTCATCACATTGATATTGTTATCCAAAGGATACATGCGATGCATGCTAATTCTCACTTAATTGTGTAAAGCGTAAATCTTTAACAATTTAATTTGTAATCTTTTTGTTATATTATACTAGTGTGTAGTAAGGGGGCGTGAGTAAGGCTGTTTAGATACTGGGTTGCGATAACTCAAAGTCTTGCGTTCAATCCCGCATCAAGCCTACTTTCCTGATAGTTCGATACAAGCCACGCAATTGTGCCTTCTCGATGAAAATGGAAATAAAAATTAATACACACACCTAAAAATCTAAAATTGAAAATTGTTCAGTTAAGAAAATATACTAAAAAAAGTTTACTAAAAAACATCTTTTTTTTATACCTGTTCTTAATCTTTTTTGCGCCTACCGAAAATGTGTTCAAGTTAAAATTACCACTATTCATATGATTTTTTTCTATTGTTTATTCCCACGTTTTTAATTAAATTATAATTTGTAATGGCAAAATTTATTTATAATATTGATGCAAAATAAATTTAAACTACATCCGCATCACACAAACCTGTGATTCAAAATTTTTAATAATTTAGTATCGAATATTCATTTCGAAAAAAAGTATCCTGAGGTCGCGCGGACACATCGAAAAAAGAGAGGAAAATTGTTAACTGAAAAAGTGCAAAAGTTGAAATATGGATAAGTTTCTAGAAGTGGCAGACCGAAGAAAACTGGGAGAGAAGTGGTAAATGAAGATTTAAGAATGCTAAACTGCTATAAAGAAGTCTTTGCAAATAAATTTTAAAAACTCTACGAGCCAAATTTGGCTAACGATCTTTAGGTTTAAATAAAGATAATTCGTTAAGATATAACCCAATAATAAAGTGTTAAAATTCGATTGCGAAAGTTCCAATTAGTGTTCCTGATTTTCTTTTCTTTTGGCCGGAATTTACGGGCTTAATTTCCGTGAAATCCGAAATAAATCGTGATTTTTTTGCGATTTCAAAGTATCTAAATCATGCATGGGCAACCTTTGTTCACTTGTGGGCCAGATTATGCTTTCCAAGAGTAGCCGCAGGCCAGTAGCCCTAATTATAGATTTACAAAATATGTATGCATACATAGTTATACTTATTATATACTATACATATAAACATTTATTAAACTATTGATTTTTATCAATATGATTTTATATATTGATCGTTTACTTTTCATAGAAAGGTTCAGGAAGAAAAATAGTAAACGCTGAAAATACTTATTTAATATTTTTTTTCAAACACATAGTTTAGTAGAATTATTATTACATATGAGAAAAATTATTTACTGAAACACATTGTTTATTAATCTTGTAACTACATGTAAGAAAAATTGTAACGAACCTCATTATTTATTTTTTATTTTTTTTTTTGTATTTATTTTTTTTTTGTTGGAAGCGGGGAGGGGGGTTTTTTTTTTTTTTTTTTAAGGGGGTTTTTTGTCCGCTTTGTTTTTTTTTTTATTTTGAATTTTTTATTTTTAAAAAATTATCCCAAAAATTAAAAGTACTCCGGAAAGGGAAAATTTTTTTTTTCAAAATTTTTGATTGTGTGGAAAGCTTTTTTAATTAGAATTTTATAAAACTCCAGTAACGAATAATCTCCTATTTTTCGTCTCAAATCTTCATTTCCTTTAAGTTCAACCAATTCCAGCTGGAGCTTGCTCAAAATTCATATCAAATGGTGAAGAGAAAACACGTAGATTCGTTTCTTGTGAACTGAAATCTTGAAATATACTTATGAATTCTTTGTGAATTGATATAAGTTCACAGCATATAAAGTGCAGTCCGATTTGCACCAATGTAGAGAAATAGAAAGTATTACCATTTCTCAGCTGTTTTTCCCACAGTTGAATTTTGTTTTGGAATGTTCGGATATGACTGTACAACTGGTGAACAAATTGTCCCTTTCTTTGCAATTTTGAATTCAAGCCATTCAGGTATGAAGTAAAGTCAACAAGAAAAGCAAGATCCGGTATCCAATCATCATCACTGAATTCAGGGATAGACTTGCCTTTCTTTCCATAAATTGGAAAGAATATATGGATAGATTTTCCAGAATTCACTTTAATTATACCGGTACGGACTTAAAGTTTTTCAAAGGTCTCCGCGGGCCGGGTGAAAAGCCTTCGTGGGCCGGATTTGGCCCGCGGGCCGTAGGTTGCCCATGCATGAATTCTAAATAAATGAATGTCAATCAGAAAGATTTTTAAATGATATATTTACCGAGTAGAAGTTAACATATAAGTCATGAAAGAAATGCGTATATCTTTTATGAGAAAACCATCATTTTGATTGTAATTTTTTTCCAGGAACATTGTCAAAATTTAATGAGAGAAACGAGTATCTCTGGGAACCTGGAAAGAAATTATAGTTCCGATACGCGATGTTATGTTTTACCTATATCGAGAAATATACGGAGCATATTATGTTTTATATGCAAATCTTAAATATACTGTATAGGTTTCATCTTTTATTATTTTTTACTTGAATAAATATCAAATCACATATATACATATGGTAGTAAATGGAACTATAAAGTAGAAATATTTGATTAGTCTAGTGTTGTTTTTCTGTTTGCCCACATGTTAGCTTATAGCATTTATCCTTCATTTCAGCACCACTCTAATCTCATAAAGTCCATACCAGATCTTCCATCTATTGATGAAGAGATTTCGATAATTTTTTCCTATCCGCTCCTAAATTCTACACCTCTTGACTCTGAACATCGTTTATCCTCTTCAAAGGTAAATATGATTTCTGTTCGACGTAGTTTTATTTCAAGCTAGCTTTTTTGTAACTGTATATAACTACGCTATATTTTTACTTTTTGATATATTATCTCATTAAATTTCATAGCTATATTGTTACTGTCGCATGATCAGACATTTTATACACTACTTAGACAGTTCATGTAATGTTTCATTGGCTCTTGTTTGTTTTGTTAAATTGATTGACGTATTTTAAACCAAAATTGGGAAATATACTCTGTTATACTAAAATTTCAGTATAATGTGTATATTTCTTTAGTTTTTATCTGTCATTCAATCAAAGGTAGATTCCATTGGCTATTTTCTTTTTGTAACTCTGTCAATCTTAGGGTTTTATTTTTTGTCACATAGACACATTATGCATACGAAGTATATATTTCTGAATATTTTTAATAGGGACTCCAACACAAACTTCTCATAACGCACATTTGTATAAATGTATTTGTCTCTATGGCTATGTGTGTGCGTTTCCTAAATGTTTATCCGAAGCTACCGAAAGATCATTTTTTAATATTTTTTTAAGAGGCTGACTTCTATTTTTTACAGTTTAATCCTTGGGGTATTGCTGCTGATTTTTTGATTTCATAACCTATCTCGTCTTTTTCATCTTAAATTAAGTGGATTTAATTTGGGATTTCAGTTTAATTTCTGAATTTAAAGGTATATAAAGTAAAAATAAATTATTAAAATGTTGTTTTCTTTTTTCTCCTTGCCTTCAACATTAAATATTCAATTTATGCGATTTAAAGTTAAAATCTCTTAAACCTAATTTTTGAAAAATTCCAATAAGTAAGTTGAATTTTTTCGATTTTTTAAAGGTTCTCAGACAATTTTTTTTAAATCCTTTCTTTCTTAAAGTTTTGGGAAGACTTTTTTTCAAAGAAAAGTCCCCCAAATGAAAGTTTATGATAGTATAGGGGGGTATGTTTATCCTTTTTTGGAAAACCCCGTAAAAAAGTCGAAAATTTAATTTATGTAGATATAAAGCTTAACAGTATAATTTATGCAAAAATTATTAAACTAAATTTTTGTATCAATGCGTTACATTTTTTAGCATTGAAGATGAAGTGTTTGGCACCTACTAAAAATAAATTTACAGTCTCTTCTGCATTCTCCACATCTGCACTTTCGTTTCGTGATCTATCATTATAAATTGCCGAATATTGAACAAAAAAATTGATCTTGGAGTGCTTGGATGCCATAGTGTTGATTTAAGTTAGTGATATACCAACCACTCATTTTTTATCAGTCACTCGAAGTACCAATACCGAAATTTCAAAATTTTGAACTTCTTTAGTTAGGGTACCATCATAATCATTGCTTATGTTCTCAGAATCAGAACTGTCTGGGCATCAAGCTTATAAAGTGAATTACTTCACTTGTTTCTGGTGCTCTAATCTCACTGTCTCCAATAAAATATTTATTTAGATAGTGGGATTCAAATGTTTTGCCAGCCGGTTCTGTTACAAAAAAGTCAAATTTGTCAGCAAATAAACTGATCAATTTTGATTATTTCTCAATAAAATTTTAAAATAATTGGGAAACAAGCATCATTATGATGATGTTGTGGGTTCTTATTTTACTGTACGGTCTGTACTATATAGATAAATAAATATTTTACTGTTCGCCAAACTCACAAAATTCCGTGAGGCGGTTCTAACGAACCGGTGCGAACCGGCTGAATCCCACTACTGTATATAAGTACATACGTATAATGGCATTCCTAGATTATTATTATCTCAAATTCCATGAGCTATCTTCTGTTTTGCTTGGAAAGAATTTACCGATGAATTTGAAAGGTCAAATCTACAAAGCTTGTATCAGAGCAGTAATTGCTTATCCAAATATGAAGCATGAAGACTCTCTAAGAAGGCATCCTTCAAAGAACAGAAAGAGTTATGCTAAGAAGGATGTGTGGAGTAAAAATTCCAATGGGCAATTTGTAAGAAGAAGAAATCTGAGATGCTTCAACCATGATCTCGGAATTTTGAAATTAGTGATAAGAGAATTCCAAGGCATCTAAATATCACTTTGAAAGAAAATCAAAGGCTTGGCATGGGAGAAGCAGATGCGTTTGATAGAAAGACTAATAACTATATAATTTAACTAAGTTATATAAATGATGAATGGGATGCTAATATACAACATAAAATGAAATTGAATCTCCTACAAAATTTATTTTTATAATCCAGTGGTCATTTTCAAGTCCATAAGAAATAAATACAGTCAACCCACCGTATTCGCGGGGGTTCAGTTCCAAGACTAACCGCGAATAATGGAATTCCAAGAATACTTGTAACCTTTCTGAAAGTGACTTAACTAATTTTAATCGATTGTATGTAGCAATTTCATCTTTTTTAGACTATTAATTTGAACATTTTAGTATCTTACTTTATTTAGATATTATGTACTCAAATTTGTCTATACGAAAATTTTGAGTTCTTTTGTTTTATATAACTTAATTTTAAAAGATTATTTACAGAGTTGGCAATAATTGTACAGAAATGGAATAAAAATTAAGCTGATACCAAAAAAATTAAAACTCTGATTACTTGAGTTTTCTTAACACTAAATTTAAAAACATTTGTAGCTAAGATGATAAAATGAAGTAATTACACAAATTTTATTTATGCAAATAAAGTTTACTAAACAAAAATAACAATGAAAACGAAAATTTTAAAATAAGCTTTTTTGAAAATAGAGATTGGACAAAATAGAGGATTAGTTATATCTTCTCTGATGCTGCTGCATCTTCCATTTCATCATCTTCAAGAATTCAATCATTAGTGAGGGTGTAAAAACATAGTGATTAGGTAAAAAAGAAAAAAAATGTAAATTTAGCGAATTGGTAAATATTCCGCAAGTAGTTACATCTCTGCAAAGAACCGCGAATGACTTACACTGTGAATGCTGAATAGCGAATAAGCAGGGGTTCACTGTAATACATAATTTGTCTGGTACACATATTATTTTGTATATAAAAAATAAGCTCTAAGAATTTATGGATAGAAAATTTTTATAGTAAATACAATTAAATAAAATTTTGCCCCTGACCGCAAAGAAACGTTGCCTTTTCTCTCAATAATTTTGACAATGTGTGCCCAACTTTTAATATTAAAGTAATTGCCCAAATACGGCTTAGTTAGGGTTATTAAGCATTAGAGGGCTGAGTAACATTGGTTAGATACTGGGTTTCGATAACTCAAGGTTTTGGGTTCGATCCCGCATCAAGCCTTCTTTTCTGATATTTCAATACAAGCGGCGCAATTGTGCCTTCTCGATGAAAACACCCCACGGTACCCCTTTACACATTTATCATGTTCCAAAGGGGGTTATGAAATTTTAGTGGTTCTTTATTGCCAGCCAAAAAATTTTTTCAATATCAAAAGAACATATGAAACAGAATTTTCTTAATCTTTTGGATTCAGCATAGAATATGGATTTAAAAGATGGCGTTTTCTAAGCTTTTATTAGGGCATATAAATAAACGGTATAGCGTATCTTAACGATTAATTATTATAATTTTGAAATCATTATTTATCGCGACCAAAATTGGGTTCTGTAAAATTATAATCTTTTTCTGGCTCACTCAAAAAATGGCTTAATGAATCTTTTAAGTTGAGATTGTTTCTTTTAGATTGTTCAATTTAGATTAGAAACAATCATATATTTAATGGGATTGGAAGAATAATAATAATTTCTAGTGTATAGAATTTCCATTTGTTCAACAAAAAAGAATCAAAAATAATATTGTAATCAGTACATTTATCATAAAGCTTGCTACTAAACTTATTGAACAAAAACTAGGAGAAATAGTTTATCTTTTCATTTAGACGCTAATTTTTTGCACTTTTAAAGGTAAAAGAAAGATATATCTTTAAAATATTCTTATTTACATTGCGACGCAATGATTTGCAGTATGCATAACATATAAAACAATATTTCCTTATAATCACTCACGTTCACCATTAACTACAAATCGAAAAATAAGGCATCTTATTTTTATGTTATAAAAAATATATTTAAATTGAATTCAAAAAATTGATTTAAAACACTCAAAAATATCACAAAAACAGCTGCACGATGAATCTTATGTGGCTTCTATTTTTTTTAATTATTATTATATTTATCAAAGAAAAACGACTTATCATTTTTTTTTCATATCATAAATTTGAACCAAGAAATTCCATTTGTAACTTAAATTTTGGTTAGCTCTTTACCTCTCCTGTTCTGCCTCAAACATGATGATTTGATTCCAATTTTTCAATTGTGAGCCTTCATTTTTTTGTTTAGAGGAGAAAATCTTCAAGCAATAACATCAACGTCAGCACTACCACGCGAAACAATCAGAAAAATAAGAGCAGTGAATCCAAAGCAGACAAAAAAGTTTGCTTATTTTTGTATCCACCATCTTTTCCGATTCCACATATGTGAATTATGTATTGTTTTGCGAAAGTTTGATCCCAAAATTATATTGAACATACATATACTGTGTGTTTATTGTGATTAAGCTCAATTCATAACACCTAATTTTTCACTAACAAAAACTTTAGCAAATAGAAAAGTGCTTTTTGACAAAAGTCTTATATATGGCTTTCAAAGTGCTTAAATTTCAAATAGGTATAACTTTGACATATGCAATTTCAAGTTCTTCTTGATTCCTAATAATTTCAATTTTTAATAGCTTGATAGCACAAAACTGAAAAATATTGGCGTGCCGGCATCTAAAAAAGTGATACATTTGTGAGACTAGTCACAATTTTCCTTCTAGACAAAAACACACTTATCCATTGTTCTGGAGCGTCTAGAACAGAGGTGAAGGATCTGTGGCCTTTCTAGTTTTTATGGACCGCTTTTGACAGATTGATTGCATTAGTTACAAATGTCTCATTATGTATTAATTTTAATTGAGAGAAAATAAAAAAAAAATGATTTTTTTTATGTAGTCTATTTCAAATTGCGATTTAAATTTAATGTATGAAATAACAGAAAAAAAGATAAAAATCTTACTATTTCACTTCCAATACCAAAATAGGTATGTCTTATTTTTCTAGAATAAATAAATAAATTTTAGTGACATTTCATTTCGTGTTTTTCTTCAATCTATTGTTGTGAGTCAACATTCTCTCACTTGACATAAATTAAGAATTCCTATCCAACTCAATTAACGTTACTGACTAAGAACCACTTTGATCGAATCTGAAACAAATTCCCTCTCAAAATAAAACAAAATCAAAAAAGTCATTAATTGCATTAAAATGTTAAAAAATTGTCTTTAGTAACACTTTGTTAATTCTAAGTTGTTCTTATGGACACATAATGACATATCGTAAACAGCCTTTAAAGATTCCTCCACCTCTGATCTAGAACAAAACCAAACTTCTTATAATATCTCCACCATTTCAAACATTTATTTCTCAATCCTGAGTTTATACATTTTCCCACAAACCAGAATTATTTATAACGGGGGTGTCAAGTAAAAGGAATATTTACATCTCTTGCTGGCCGGATAAAACGTCAAATATACATAGAATTTTTAAGCCAAGGAAGTTATTTTCGGACATTTAGAAATAAGATATTGAAAATATATATCTTTATATCCTCTCTTTTACTTTAATTGTCTACTTTTTTTATTAATAATTCTTTCTGTAGTATATATTGTATTTTATCTTCTTGTGATCGAACTTTTTATTTTATTTACTTTAACAACTTTTTAGTTTAACTGTTAGCTAATTTTGTAAAATGAACATTGTTTTCCTTTTTGGAAATTCTTTCAAATATATGTATATTTTCATGTTACCTTTTTTGCTGCAGAATCAAAGGCAACAACAACCACAAAAAACAAAACTCAACACCGCTCATAGCAGCAGGAGACCCAAGAAGGAGGTTAAGAAGAGGCTTGGTGGTGTTGCTGGGTTGGAGTCGACAGACGCTAAAAAGGTGAATTCTCGAGAATTGAACTCACTCTCTCCCAGTTCCTGCGATTCCAACAACCTCTTCGATCAATACGACTTTCGTGATGAACCTGATGTATTTGACGCCATTTTCATAATAACAATAATAATTTCCTTTAATAAGCTGGGGTCGGAAGTGGCGTGATACACTACCCCTCATAGAGATTTGTTTTGTCCCCTCCCTCTTTTACCTTCATAGTGATATATACATATTTTTTACTCTCTCTCTATTGTCCTATCACCCTCTCCTCTGAAATCAGTTTCTGGTGATCATCAGCTAGATTTATGGTAATACACACAATAAGACGCATAAGCTTTGGAAATAGGAGAAAAATGAGAGATTTGTTAATTTTGTCATTAATCAAGGAGTCAGTATGATAATGATTGCCCAAATATTCTTCATGTCTTCCATAGTTTTGCGTCTTATATGAATATAAAGGAATGCGAGTAGTTTCCTTCATCGCTTCTCATACAGGAAAGAAGGATTCTGCAGGAGTAGAGATCGAATATAATATTGATGTAATGAAATGCATGAGCTGTGTAATAGATTTTGACATTTTGATCAAATGTGCATAGGAAATGGAAATGAAAATTTGGAGATGTTTTTGAACACTCTGAATACTCGGCTATGTAGGGGTAGAGTTGTACAATTTTGCTTTTTTAAGGATTTTTTTGTTTTAATTTTTCTGAATATGAATGAAGGCTTCATTAAATATTGTGTACGCTTTAAATCAAAGGTTTCCTAATTTTTTGCCAGTAATCTGTGTCCTCAATTGCTTCTCTCGAACTATGGACAAAAAAGGCCCTTCTTGTATTGAAGCCAAGTATTTGACCGATCTTACTCACGTCCCCCTTTTATAAAACTTTGGGTGGGTGGAATTTACATAGCACCAACAATTGAGTATTGTAAATCAATATTATAAAGTTAGATGTTTTCTTATATTTTCCCACTTCACAGGCATCAAATGAAAATTCCTTCAACGAACTCAAAAGCTACTTCATAAAATCCACACCTATCGCCAATAACATTGATGGCGGTGACAATGCTTCAATCATTCACGAAAATAATACGGAAAATGATGGCTTGTCACATGGGTCCGCCGTACTCACGAATAACAATGGCCCTTCGTCACTTCAAAAATCTCACTCTGAACACCTTCAGGTTTTCCCGCATCCTTAACTTTCCTTTATTGAGGACCAAATGTGTGCACATTTTTTTACACATATGTGAAATTTTTTAGAAAAAGAATATGAAGTAATAATCTCATTAGAGGAATATGATTTTTCATTATGCCATTTATTTATTATTGAGTTGGAGCCGAATGTATTTTAAATATAATGAACAAAAGTTCCATCTTTATGATTATATGGATTTTTCCTTCTTTAGTCCAATCTGGAAGTAACAATTGGCTTTGCTATTCGATATTTTTTTCTCCGATATCGAAATCTTGGACCAGCACAAGATATATTATTGTTTAGTGTTGTCATCATCATCATCATCATTTATTTTTACAGTTCTTTCATCTCAAATGCGGCCTTCCGTTTTTAGTTGTTCCTTCTATTTTCATCTTTGTCACTTTTTTGATCCAGGTTTCATCTTCTCTTCTCTCTACGTGTTTCTTGCTAGTTTTACCTCCAGACTTTCAACATCTATGTAATAAAGTTCCATAATTCATAGGATTTTGTTGGAGCAGAAGTTTTATTGCCGAATGCCCTTCCTGACGCAAACCCTCCTATATGTAAAGTATATGCAAATAGTTGATAGTGGATTTAAATTATTCGTGAATACGATTACATCAACCGAATTTACCTTTTTGAAACTACTTAAAGTTTTTCAACTGCTTCTGTTATTCTATTTCATCTTTCATCACATTTCTGACTTAGACAATCTTTCACTTAGTGCCCTAGTACAAAGAGATTCCAAAAATTTTTAACTAGAAAGATGAGTTTTTATATTTAGTTTTATTTAGTCTCCAAAATTCAAGAAGTTCCTCTTCTAGAGCTAATAATAATTCTTCTTTTTCATACGGAATAATACTTGAAGTTGTATCGCTATCAGAACCTTCCTCTCAATCTGATTTCACTATTTGAGCCATTTGGTTTCAAAGCTGGAGTTAAAATTTTTTTTCAACATCTTTAGCTAGAAAAAAATGAATAAAAATGTCTATAACATATTCATTACCTAGAAGGAATTGATTAAGCTTTTTGAAATGGCTAACTTAAAAAATATAAATAATTAAAAAATATTCTTGACCAACGTAAAAAAACTGCATGTATGACTGACGGCAAACACTAAAATCAATAAAAAGCCCCATCATTTTCCTGTAAATAAACAGAATCTGAGTGCAATGCTAGAGTATATCGATCGATGATATCAATGGGAATTGGGAATGTCATAAAGTGATACAGTGTATACATGTCTGCATATATAATAGCATTTACTTTTGATATCTTCATTTTTTCAAAAATAGATATTTAAGTTCTCAACCTCTTTTCTCTTATGGGCCTTTTTTCTTCAAACTTGTCGATTTTTTGTGGACCCCTTATTTTTTGCCCAATCTTGAGCACTATTTTATATTTGTTTATTCAATTAATTTTATATATGTATGTATATATAGCTTTTTAACCCTTCTTATCTGTTATAAATTATATAAAATCAAAAAGTGAAATTTTTTGAAGGGAAAACTTTTTTGAATGGAGGAAAAGAACATGACTGTGAACGCTTTAAAATTAATAAAAATAAATACTTAAATTTTTTTTTTTAAAATTACTTTTAGTATCAAACTTGATCCAACAAAACATGAAAATGGGAAGGCATTCACATATAACTGAGCTTTTTTTGCTACAATATATCTACTTTTTTCAAATTCCGAACTTTTTCTCAACAAATCGTTATATTTACTCCTGGACCCTTCTAAAAATATTGTGGACCCCCTGGCGCTCCACATGGATCACACAGAGAAGCACTGTTTATCAATAGAGTTATAAAAACGCAAAGACTGAGATGGCTTGGACATGTCTCGAGTCATGACAGCCTCGAACTACTTATAAAGCATGCTTCAAAACTAAGAACCAAATTCACGTGGACGGAAAATATAAAGAAAGATGAGATTAGTTTAGGACTAAAACTTCGTGATGCAAAAGACAGGCTCTACTAGCGGCACAACATCGCGTTTGCGTGAATCAGTTTTCTTAAATTTGTTATTCATTGGTGACCAAGCTCACCCCAGCTAACTGGGACTAATTACGGTTGCTAAATAATGATGATGATGATGATGATAACTTTGAAAAATGTTTATTTATGGGATGATTGGCATTGCAATGGATGCAATAATTTTATTCGGAGAGCGTGGTTGTGTCTGCAGGAGGATGGGGGACCCGCGTATCGAAGTTTGACTATATTACATCTTCCATTTTATTCCATCTACTTTTATCATTTGCACTCTCGTCACACCGAACTTTAACAAAGGGGTACTGTTGTACCGAAAAATATATCTGTATCACTAAATTAGTAGTGAAAACCTTTAAACAGTGGCAGAATTTTCAAAGTCTCAAGTTATTCTTGTAAATAAACCCAATTTCTTTATTAATGATGGCACGACTGGCAAAATTCTGTACGACGCAAATTACGATCCGGTAAATGGTAGAAAATTGAATTAAAAAAAATTTCATTATCACCAGTAGAGATACTTCGATTTTTTACAATCTAATCTTATTTAGATCAATCACTTCGAAGTGCTTCAACATTGTGATTCTTTTTTAACTTATTTCTGCTCATACCAGGGTAAATTTTAAGATGCCTCCTTTAATTCCACATCTTCAATTACATAATAAATTCATACAAATTTATGTGAATTTAAATCTAATTCAGTTGCATATCATTTTTTCCTTATGCCTTACTGAAAAATATTTCGGTCAAAATGAAGCTTCTTACCTGATGCATCCGATATTCTGACTCTAATTTGGCGAAAATGGTCTGCATTTTGTTCATTATTTAGTCCCTCTCACTGCTATGTTCCCTTGTATCCCCGATTGAGGATCCATGTTCCAAGTCATGTGTTTGAGAAGTTCATCCAAGATTAACTGTCCTGCATTTGAATTGAACTTTCCTAGTTTAATGTATGCATGGAATTGACTAAAATACAAGTTGTCTGTAAACTTTTGACATGTTCTATATGGGTTGCAATAAGTCACGTGTTGAGAGGAGCCGTTAATGAATTATTTCTTGTGCAGTTTAAGTGAGGTTAAGAACTTATTTGCGTTTGTTTCATAAATCCTAAAATCTTTATAAAATTTTCTTTAAAACACATTTATAGGAGATACACTCAAGAAGCTTGCGATTAGGTTTCATTGGCGTTGGATACCACGTTGTACCGACAATCGTTCATACCCTACTCAATTCCGGGCACCAAGTTGGCATATGGGATAAAGTCACGACCAAGGTAAGTTTTTTGTGATGAGAAATTAAAATGTTGCATATTTGTATTTACTATTAGCTTCCATTCATTGCGCAATTTTTTCACAGAAGAAGAAGAATTTATTTATATATCATAGAAAGAAAAAAAGAGTTTATTGATTCAAACAAAAATAATATATGACAAAGTAGCACATGTGTATTCAAGCATAATTGCATAATAATTGAACAAAACGTTGATAAAATGAACAAAGTTATTGAAAATATGATGTTTGAAGGCTTGAAAAAACCGCTAAATGATCATGCATGTTAAGAAAAAGAAGAAAAAAGAAATATTGAAATGTTTTAAAAGGCATAAAGAAAAATTGTAGCTTCAAATATTAAAAAATGTGTCACTATCAATGAATAGATTTACACATGTAGCAATTATTTATTATTGCATTATATATCATAGCATAAAGTATTTCAAAATCTTTCAAGTATTTTTCTTCTTTGTGGAAAAATCCTCTCGTGAAGCTGAAAACCAGACTCTATCAGGTATATGTAAGAAGTGCGATGTGCTATGGAAGCGAATGCTGGGTTCTTAAAAAAGCCGATACAAAAAGAATGATGAGTACTGAGATGAAAATGATACGGATGATGAATGGAAAAACTCTGAAAGACAGGCTTACCAATGATTACCTAAGGCGAAAGATGGGAATGATTTGCATAGAAGAGTACATGGAAGAAAACAGACTGAGATGGTTCGGGCATTTGGAAAGAATGGACGATGTCAGATTGACTAAAAGTATCAAAAATGAAGTGGTTGAAGGAATGCCGAAGAGGGGACGCCCCAAGAAGACTTGGATGGAAGCAGTAGTGGCCAAAAGAAAAGTAAAAGCGGAAGATGCTCAATGTAGAAAAACATGGAAAAGAAGCTGCAAACAAATGGCCAACCCTGGTTAGCTGAGAAAACGGCCATGCCCGGAAGGGCGAATGGATGATGATGATGATGATGATATCATAGCGTTTGCATACATTAAAAGTTCATAGTTTGGAGGCGAATATAAAAAAAGACATGAAGAATTCATTATTTATGTGCTGGAAATTTGAAAAGGCCAAAAGCCGCTATTATGAAATGACCCACAAAAAAACTTATAAAATACAAAAAAGAAATTTGGCGGCGTTGTTCAAAAGAATGGAATACCATGTTAACTAGAATTCCATGAAATATATGCGCATATAGGAAAACATAAAAAATGAAAATAGACATATAAATGGAAAATATGTATACAAGAGATTGTTTGATATTATGCAAGGGTAATAAGAGAAGAAAGATTGATTTTGCAAACATTATAAGCAAATGATACATAAGTCATATAGAATATCGATTACAAGAAAAGCAAAGGAACAAGATATAGGATAGCTTTCAATAAGTTGAGCTTTAATAATATTTTTAGAAGAACTTATTCTCTATGTTCCACACAAAAAATTATAGACAAAAGAATTGCATAACTTTGGAACTTTGAACCGTACTGACTGTTTTGAACTTTTTTGGTTGCACAAAGGAACGGACAAATTGAATCTATCAGGCAAGTTGTAATTGTGATTTTCAAAAGTAAATTGGAAAAATTGAGCGAAAACTTTAGGAGGGAAGCCATTGATCATTTTTATATGCAAAAACTGAGAGGTGAAACCAATAAAAGTCTTCACACTGAAGTATTTTGGAATTGTGGAAAAGAGGGCTGGTGTGGCACAAATAGTTGGCATCATTTATGTACCTTAAATTAATTTCTGATTTTTCCCCAAAATATCAAGATTTTGATGTCCTTAAAGTGCAATGCAATAGCTTAAGTGTGGTAGAAAGAAGCTATTGTATAATAGAACTTTTGTTTTCTGAGGCAGGATAGACTTGAACTGTTTGAGCAGACCTAATTTTTTTTTAGAAAGAATAGAGTTGACATGCTGTATATGCATGAGCCAATTCAGTTTATCATCTTTTATAACACCCAAAAACAGTTGACAAATAAGAATTTAAAATCATGCAATTCAAGTTTGTTGGAACAGAACCCAATCGCTTTCGAATTAGAAAGATTAATGGTCATACCATTGATGCTGCACCAATCGAAAAGGAAAGAAGCTATATTTGTCAATTTTAAAAAGATCAAAATTGAAATCTCCGAGAAGAACACTGAAATTGGGATCAAAGCTATAGTTTGACATGACATATAGATTAGTGTGTAGAAAAGAAACTTTGTCAAATTTATGATTTTTATTTTCATCATTTGAATTTTCATCTAAATTAACAATGAGAGTATTATCAGATTTTGGTAAAATTATTTATGAGTTCTTCTAGTTTAGCTTTTATCTCTTTTTTACTAAGAGAGTCGACGGAGTCCTTTAGATTTGTCACATATTTAATCACATTGGATTCTTCCATATAGGAAATTTTATGAATTAGATGTAGTAAAGATTAGATAAATATCAATGAAATTATACAGTAATAGATTTTTAAAAGGAGAAGAAAACAAATCAAGAAAAAAAAGAAATCAAATAGGTTCATAAAGGCTGCTTTATTATATTCAAGGAATACAATTATGGAAGCCTTTAAAAAAATTTTCAAACATTAAATTTTTTGAGCCATTCTGAATTGGGTAGAGTTGTTAAATTTTTTTTTATTGGTATATTTTTTTTTATACCTAATTATTGATTTCATCAAAATTTAAATTATACAAAATGGAGTTTCACCAAAAATGCAGTAAGCATACCTACATATGTGCCACACACCTTATCACAACTTTGAGCATTGTTCGAGAGAATTAATTTTGAGTTTATCATCTCACTTGGTGAATTCGTAAGCTCCCATTCTCCCCTCACACATTCTGAACAGGCGATGCTCAAACGAAATCTAAAGTATTGAATTAGTACTTAAACTGTTAACGATCAGAATAATCAGACGATATCTAGTGTAAAGCAGACTATTTGTATTAACTGTTCAAGGTCTGGTTCAGGATCGGTTAAAACAGTTGCTAGTGATTCCTGATCTATCCAGTCCTAAATTTCTGTAGTTTGTTTGAGCTAAAATGAAAATTCTCCTTTGCCAAAGTCAACGCTAGTAAAAAGATTAGCAAGTTTGTTGTGTATGCATATTATTTCCCTTTAAGTGTAACAATCTTATGAAGCTTGGAGCTGTGTCTTCTGTCAGTGCTAGCGAACTTTTTACCTCTTCCGACATCGTGTTCTTTTCACTTCCCGATTCTCGCATCTTTAAAAAGGTTAATCCTTCCATTTTTTCAATATATATATTTCATTAAAATACTTTCCATCCCATGAATCATTTATCGTTAAGATATGCCTCCCTCCCCCTTCTGAATGAATGTACTTTTTTTCAAAATACTTTTTATATCTCTCTCTCTCACATTTTTTCAGATGATTTTTTCTGATTCCACATTTTTTGAATCCTTGAAAGCGAATAACAAAACCTGTTTGGGGATCGTGAATCTCACCTCCCTGTCCCTCGAATTGTCTCTCAAAATAAGTGATGTAAGTTCTCTTCCTCTTTCTCTCTTTCTCTCTTTTTTTAAAACTTTTTAAGACATTGTTTTTCTAAAATTAATCATTTGCTTTTCTTTTTCAGTGAATTTTTATATTACTTAAAGCAGACCATTTTATTTCACGTCACATTGGTGCTCCTGTTTGTGCCAGAAAGATTAGAAAAGTAATCTTCTTTTTTTAGAACGGTTTCCGATAAGAAAAGTTATATTGCTATAGCATCAAGATAACGTGCACAAATTTAGGTGGAAAAGGCATTAAGTAGTCGTATTACGAAAGGTCCAAACGACGCGTCGAAGTCTTACGACGTCTTACGAACGTGGTTGGGTAGTTGATGGGGTCAGGCGTTTTAAAGGGATGGACGCTGGATATCTAATAAAATTTAGAAGTTTTTTCTAATTCGGATTTTTTTAAGTACTTGAAGTCGAAGTTGCCTTTTTGTGAGTGAGTGCGTATTTGTGCGAATCGGAGTCGGAAATTTTTCCTCCCTCTTCAATTAGAGGATGAGGAAAATTGTAATGACACAAAGAAACGTGTCACTCGTGTACACATTTGTGAGCAGATAACCAAGGTTTCCGTTGTTATTGAGAAAAATGAAGTCTTTAAAAAGTTATTCAAATTGAAGTATTCACCAAAACATACAAAAGTTGGGGAGGAGTATCTCACTCCAATTCCAAATACGCAAAAACAACAAATTCAACGCCGCCAACTCTTCGCTTCTGACTTATTTTTTTAAATACTGACTCTGATTTCGACTCATGTCCCCTTAAAATCGCTGATTCCCGACTTCGACTCGCCGCCCCTCACAATGACTCCTTCTCCAACCTGATGGACATTAGTAAAAAATCAATTTAAACCAAAAACCTAAAACATTAAAGCTTAGGGTGATAATATTAAATGGAATTTTAAACTTGCATCCAGAAAAACTTTATAATTAATTTAAATTGAAAGGTTGCGCAAGTTCAATAAATATTTTCAGGCATTCCAGCGATTCCTATTTTTTCCTAGTTTTTACAGAACAATCCTAGTATTCCAAGTTTATTATTTTCTACTGAATTTTTTTTTGAATTCTTCTTTTTCTGCTTCCTTAAAAATCGAAATTTTTAAATGCCAAAAATAGAACAGTTTCTTTTCGAAATTTTAGTTAGATACATTTTAGTTTATAATTGTGTTGTTTATTTTGTTAATATATTTAGTTTTGTTTATTTTTTGATTAAAATTTAGATAATTAATTTTAATAAATATGCCTAGTGGAAAAACTAAATTTAACAATGCTTGGCTCACTAGACATGACAATAATGGTCAACTTTTGTCTAAATGGCGTTAGAAAGATCAGTCAAATAATTTTTTCTTGTTTATGCCCTTATGTAAAAAAAGCATTTCATGTTCAACTACTGGAGCTACACAACTCATTGGTCATGCTCATAGTCGAAAACACAAAGATAGACATTCTGATCATAAGAAAAAAAATTTTGTTGTCACCCTACCAAGAAGTTAATACAAACAAGCAGGAAATTCAAGATTTGGAACAAAAAATGTATCTTTATCCTGTGTTTCTCAGTGACCAAGTAACGAAGACAGAAGCACTTTGGGCAATGCAGGTTGCTGCTGGGGGTTACTCTTTCAGATCATGCGAACGTATTGCTGGACTATTTAAATCAATGTTTCCAGGAGCCATTTTGAAAAAATTTACCGCGAGCAAACCAAAGGTCTCATATCTGATATTAGATGGTCTTGGACCATATTTTCGAAAAGAATTTACTGCTAAAATAAGGGAATCACAGTGTCCTTTTACAATCCAATTTGATGAAACCGCAATGCTCAATACAAGATACAGTGTGATTTGCTTATTCGATTTTGGAATTACCATAAAGATGAAGTAAGTACAATGTTTTTGAGAAGTCTTATGTTTGGACATGCGAAAGCTGAAACTTTAACTAATGCTCTTATAGATGCGTTAACAGAAAATAGTTTTGAAATACCATTAGCTCAGATGATATCCTTAGGTAGCGATGTCCCAAATATAAATAAATCCATATGGAGCGCTGTGCAAAGTCATCTGAAGGCAGCTGTGTTTCCAGGACTAATACCTTTTGTTCCATGCACATAGTGCACAACTCTTTCAGGAAAGGTCTTCATGTTTACGGCGAAAATGCTGAACAGCTAGCCATCGATATTTTTCAGTTGTTCAAGACTCATATCACTCAAAGAAAGGACTACAGCGGTATTCTGAAGGATCTGGCTCAAAATGAAGAAGAACACCAGCATTAGAGCGTCTTCTCAAACATTCGAAACCTCTTCATAATTACTTTCTAACAGAACTTCCTAAAAAGAGTACGCAAGTCGTACAATTGTATAACTGAAATGGAACACCAGATACCAAAGAATTTGCCAGCTTTTTACTAGCAAAGAATGTCTTTCACAAATTCATTTTCTGGTATGTGTTGGATCTTTGTTTGATTCATTTCTTGAAAAATTTCAGAAGGAAGAGCCTATGATTCATTTACTGTATGAAGAATCGTCGACATTGTTGAAAACTTTTCTCAACAGGTTTGTTGAGAATGATATAGTTGTGAGTATGATAGGAAAATAACTTCAAGAGATTGATGTTTTTGACAACAAAAATTTAGTTGAAATTGAAGAAATCGAAATGGGTGCAGAATCTCAGAAGATCTTACGAGGTTTAGATGAAAACATGTTAAAGGAAAATTTATGTAATGTAAGAAAATTCTACCAATCAGTCAGTTCCTATCCTCAAATAAAACTACCTTTGAATAACATAATTATCAAATGTGTTCAATGCCTTCACCCCGAAGTTAGAAATCAAGACAAAGCTCAATGTTTTTTGAGATAAAAGATTCTTCTGTCTCCAGAATTACCGATGAATGGGAAATATACAGGTCAGAGCATATTGATAAAAGTTTGGTGTACGGCAAAGATGGCCGATTAATCAGAATAGATCACTACTGGAATGCTATTTTTAACCTAAAGAATGCCAGTGGTGAGATTAAGTATGCTAATTTGAAAAAAGTTGTCATGACTTGTGTCTATGCATCTCACATGGAAATGCGGATCTAGAAAGAATCCTTTCTGTGAGCAAGAAGTTGCTCACTTCTGAGAGATCTCTTTTGTCTGATGAGTCAGTTAATGGGCTAAGATTTACAAAAGATGCTGTTAGGATGCATGGGCAAGTGACAGATATCGTAATAACTAAAGATCTGACTGCGGTAAGACAGGCACATCAAAAGTATGAAAAAAGGCGAGAAGCTGGAAGGCAGAGAAGAAGAAGAAAAAAGGAATTAGCTATTCAGGAACAAGAAAGAAAAGAAAGGATTGAAAAACAGCAAGAAAATAAACGCAATCTTGATGAAAGAGAAAAAGATGTTAAAAAGAGAGAGTTAGAACTCAAGACAGAGATGGAAAAGGGTAATCAAATTTTCGAAGAAGCCAATAGAAGATTAGCTGAAGCTTTAAAATCAAAAATTTTTAAAGAGATGCATATTAGTCAGGGCTTCTTATGTGTTGCAAGAGAAAATCTTCAGAAGGTAACAAATGCATTGAAGATAGAAATGATATTGGGATGAAAAGAATGCGATTAATAAATTCATTTCTAAAAAAGTAAAAGTGAATTTTAAGCGTATACTTTCTGATTGTAATTTTTAATGCTTTATTTTTTTGTTTCATTCAGTTTATGTTTAATAAAATTGTTTCTTTTTTGATTTTTACATTTTAGCATATGTGCTCATTAATCTTTACTCTCAGTTCACAATAGATATTTAAAATTAGTTCAGTGTGATTCTGAATTAGTGATGCAAAATAATGTTATATTTTACCCTAACATTAATATTGTTCATTTCTATATGAAAATAAGATATATTTGTCATATCATGATTCTTTTTGAATTTTTCTAGTTTTTCCTAGTTTTTCATTATACTTGGCTGGACACTCTGTATAATATAAGCAGCATTTCAGTGCATTTTTTTATTTGATCATATTTTTTTTATACTTTTTCAGTCCTAATTTTTAGTGTCTTAGAAGTGAATGCATGTACTAAAAGAAGAAGACCTATCTGGTTAGTTGGGAATACATATGAATCGCTTTGTGGTAGTAAGCTTGCATCTAACAGAATCGTTTGGGTAGACTTTTACATCTTCATCTAATCGAAGGAAAGACATTGACGAAAAGTGCAAAAACAACTGTTGAAGAGCTTCTACTGATTTGGAACAAAGCAAGATTGCCAACTAAGCAAAATTATAACATTATCAAAAGGTTAAGAGAGTTTCATTCAGAGTGGCAAAATCTTAGTAAAAGCTCGCAAAGGAAATATGATAATCTATTTATTTGATGTTGCTCATCAAGATGCTTTCAAAATAATAAATTGTGAAGAAGATCGAGACTTTTTCAAGCTCAAAGAGAAAAAGGGAGGATAGGATCCATGGAAAAATCGATAGAAAGCTTACAGGTATAGAAGAACGTAGAAAGAAAAGACTAGAAGCTGAAGAAAGTAGAAAAGAAAAGGAAGGTGAAAGAAGTGAAAAATCTGATTGTGTTGCTCTAGATGAAATGGATTTCACTGCTGAAAAAATGAGAATGCTGATACCATCTCATCAAAACTTTCAAAAAGTGGAAATGACGTAGAAAAAATTAAAAAGATTATGACGCCTCAATTAGCATCTGCTTTAGACAGGACAGGTGTCAGTGACAGAAATGCTATTCATATACTTGCTGCTACAATAAAGGCTCTCAATCATGAAGCTGATCAGTGCACACTAATAGAGAATCCATTAGAAAAGCTAGATCAAATCGTGAAAACCTCACCAAATCAACAATGAAAACTTTCCATCCAGATGTGGCTCTCATAGTTCAGTAGGATAGTAAGTTGTTACCATCACTGACTTTAGATGAAAAATTAGACCGCGTTGCTGTTATTGTTTCTGGTCTGGGAATAACAAAATTCTTGCTGTTCCTTTGATTAGAAAGAGTACTTGTTTATCTCATTAAGCTACAGCTGTTTTAGAAACCTTGTCCAAGTGGAATTTACTAAATCAGGTAAGAAGCATGTCATTCGACACTACAAGCAGCAATACCGCTAAAAACTAAGGAGCTCATATTGCAAAAAAAAAATTAAAACAATATTGCTGCCACTGTGAGCTTGTAGGTTTGAACTTATCCTTAAGCACGTTTTCGACGCCTTGCTAGAAGTTTTTGAAGAGTTTCGTAAATCTTGGAAAAACATTAATAAGTCATGCCAAGAGTGCTTAAAGCCTGATGAAAAATGGATACAAATCTTATTGAATTTATTCAAAAACAATTATGTGACTTTCAACCAAAATATGATTATAGAGAACTCCTCAATCTCAGTTTAGTCTTTCTTGGAGTGCAGCAACAAAAAAATCAGAATTTGTGCTCCTGGTGCTTATCACAAGATTAAGTGGATGGCAAAATTGAGTTACTGCTTTTAAATATATTTGTTCAAATCCCATGTGCTCCACTGAATTGATGATCTTAGTCTCGAAAAATTCAAAAAAATTAACAACAGAGTAACTACAGTAGCATTTAATGTTTTGTGTCGACACCTTTGGTATTTGAGAGAGCATCTTGTTGCCTTAGCACTATTTGATTCAAGAATGAACAACAAACAAGAGAAACTAAGATTGGTTCAATTAATTGAAAACCCAGAAAATAATGCCTATCTTGTCACCCATTTTGACATTCCAGTTCTAAAAGAAGAAGATGTTGAGAAAATTACACTTTCACAAGCTTTATCACAAAAAACACAATTAATTTTTTGACTTCTTGAAAATATCCTTTTAAAAGAAAATCCAGAATCTTGGGAGGGTGATGAAAATTTTAAGTTGGCGAAACGAACTGTTAACGATCTCAAAGTCGTTAATGATGCAGCTGAGCGTGGAATATCTCTCATTCAAAATTTTAACTGATCAAAAAGAACAAAAACAGCACTCTCTTCAAGTTGTTGAGACTCATAAGAAAAACTTCCGGATATTTAATAAAAATTGGCCCCTAGTAAAGATACCGTGGGGTGTTTTCATCGAGAAGGGATAATTGTGCTACTTGTATCGAGCTATGAGGAAAGTAAGCTTGATGTGGGATCGAAGCTAAGACCTTGACTTATCGAAACCCAGGATGTAACCAACCAAACAAAAAAAAAGTATTCATATATCCTTCAAATCAATCAATTTTTTTCATGACATCTTCCTATTTTTCACGGATAACTCTGAAATGTGCGTACTTTTCTGTTCTATTTATTTGTAAATAAGGAAATAAAACCCTTATTCAAAACAATTCTTTGACTTCACTTCGTTTTCTTCAGATATGCACAACCGATAAATGCCAACAGTTGAAAACAAGTAAACACTTTTCTTTCTTACTTTCTTATTTGTATCCTTTTCCATTTATTTGTGTTATAAGTTGCGACGATTTTTTTTTATTAAAATTTTGCTTCAAAAGACACATGTGTGGCTGCGTATTTATGTGATTTATTATTTGTATTTGGGCGCGTCGCCAGACTATCAACATAACGCTTGGTGCGAGATTGGGTCGAGAAGCTGATTCCGGAGATGACGCTTTTTTATAAAGAGTGAATAAATTTATTTATCTCAAGGGAGCTTTGCTTATTTTATTCTGGCAAGGAAATCAGTGCCCGATAGACATTAAAACCAGAGTCAATTCTCCTTTGCAATGAGTTTATGCGGTTTTTTAAATCTTATTTCAATCATTTGTTCCAACTTTGATTGAGGAATAATGTTTACCTCATTTTAGCTCAATTAATTGAAAAATTTTAATGACATAACCTTTTTTTTTTTATCCATTTTCCCATATTTTGGTATGGTCTGTGTTGGTATACTGAAATAGAATTATTAAGAAGGAGAAAAAATAAACTTTTTTTTTGTAGATTTTTTCCTCTTTACAAATTCCGATGATAAACGCGTCAATCATTGTATCATCCAATGACACAAAGCCAATGACTCTTGTTTCCGGGAATAAAGAACTCTTTGATCAAACATCCTCTATTCTCAAACTCTTCAGTTCTCCAGTCTTCATGGGTGAGTCGAGCTTTTCATCTTTAATTCACTCTTGGATATCGTCTAACTCCTTTCATGCTCCAACTGGAGAGTCTTAAGTTGACAGAATATCCGGTTGTATCTTCTTTTGTTGAAATAGTAACACATAAATCCCAAAACTTTTTTCAATCGGATATGCTCATTAATCGAAGCAAAGTCGAATAAGGTAGATAGGAAGTGTTATTCCTGTTTAGATTAGAAAATTTGGAATTTTCTTAAACCCCAATTACCTGTGTATATTTTAAGTTTTCCGATTTTTCCTCTTTGGATCATTCTTCTATCAATAAATATATTTTTAAAGAAATAAAGCATAACATTTTTGATCTGTACTTATTGAAAACAAATATTCAAGCAATGTTAATTATTTTTTTGCCATATGCAACTGTAATTTCGATATCTCTTGTCAAAAAGAGATTTCAGATTGAGTTTTTGTTTGTTTGATTGATTTGACTCTGGCGTCTGGACTAATTTTGTAATTTAATATACCAATACAATACAGTAAAACCTACATCAGCGAACTTCTAAAGTCTACGAAACTAATGTAAATAGTTCACGCTTCCATTCAATCCCTAGGATTTTCAATCTAGAAAGGTTTGACTCAGAATTTTATACAACAACTTACGATAATAATTGGACGCCATTTCATTAAAAGCGCATACTTTTATGTTGACCTTAAGAATGAACTTCTCCACCTTTTGCTTCTTTTAGGAGAGGATTTTAGCAAAGCGTGTAAAACAGCCCTTCTTGTAAAGTCTCTTCAAGGCTGCATCGTGTCATCTCTGGCAGAAGTTATGTCACTTGCTGAAAAAATTGGAATTCCTCCCGTTGAATTTCACAGCATCTTAACAAACTCCAATCTAAGCAGTGGCTTGATCAAGGCCAAGGGCAAAGGTATCCACTCACTCACACACACACACACACACACACACACACACACACACACACACACACACACACACACACACACACACACACACACACACACACACACACACACACACACACACACACACACACACACACACACACACACACACACACACACACACACACACACACACACACACACCCCCCCCCCCCCCCCCCCCCCCCCCCCCCCCCCCCCCCCCCCCCCCCCCCCCCCCCCCCCCCCCCCCCCCCCCCCCCCCCCCCCCCCCCCCCCCCCCCCCCCCCCCCCCCCCCCCCCCCCCCCCCCCCCCCCCCCCCCCCCCCCCCCCCCCCCCCCCCCCCCCCCCCCCCACACACACACACACACACAGAGACACTTTATCTATGGATGTGTTCAATTTTCTAGACATGGTAGAAGGACTATTTCCTGCGACAGTTCCTCTTGAAGAACAGCAACGCGATATGAAGATGACGGTTGATGTGTCAAATCTGTACAACTGCTCTGTTCCCCAGATTTCTGCTTCACATGAAGTCAATTCTTCTTTTTTCACGTTTTCTTGGCGCTTACTCAGGCAGCAGTTGTTTCTTTAAGTCGGTGGGGCAAATAACCGGGGCAAATAATTTTTGAATTAAAAATCCTATTTTTTGACCTTATAATCAAAAAATGTAGACTAATTGCTCAAATTTTTTGGAATGTGAAGTTTTTTCAATTTAAAAGTCTCGTTTCTTAGATTATGTTAGTAGAGTAGCAAAAAAATTATTTTTTTAATTTTGAGTTAAATTAGCTATAGTTTTAAAATAATATTTAATATTTTTCGTTTTTTTATAAATAGTTTTTAGCTTTTTGTTGATCCAAAAAAACTTATTTATGAACTTTATGAACTAAAAATTTATCAAAAAAAGAGAAGGAAAAATAGTTTTTATTAGTTTAAAATTTGTTTACAGTAACTTTTTGTTTTTTTTAATTGTTTTTTGATTTTATTGACTTTAATTCGCCCTGGAAGGTTTGTATCTTCAAACTTTTTTAAAGGGTATTTTATCCTAAATTTTTCCTTACCTTATTTCAGCCTTTTATTCAACGATAAAAATTTAGGAAGTGTAGATTCAAAATTTGAATGATAATAATTTCTAATTAAACATGAAATAAATCATTGAAAATATTTTAATTTTTGGATTATCTAAAAATAAAATTAATTAGTGACTTTATTTTAAAAATATTTTTAATTTACGAAATTTTTTTTTTTTTAATTTAATTTTTTTTTAAATTTTTTTTAATTTATGCTTTGTAATATTTAAAAAAAAAAAAAAACCCCCAAACAATCCCTCAATTTTTTTAAAAAAAACAATATTTTACATTATTCCAACCCGAGATTTCTCCTATGTATTGCTTCCGCGCAACTGCCTCAAATAATATGATGTGATAGTTAATAAACCCGATCCTTTTTGAAAAGTGAGAGATTAAAAGAAAACTTTGTGCTCAATATATTATTTCCACTTTTTTTATTTTTAAAATCTTTTTTCTTTATTTTTTTAACTAGATTATGTTTGATGCCTTATTCTTTATAAAACAGAGTTCTTGAGATTTTAATGAATATGGTCTCCCTTTTTAGGAGGATATTGATTCTCAAAAAAAATTTTTTTATTTTTTTTTAATTTATAAAATTTTTTTTAGTTGTATAAGCGAGCAAGGGAATTGAATTGTGGAAAGAATGACGTTGCTGCAATTCACAAGATCTTCTATCTTTGATCATGTGACTTCCGTCTATTTACAACAGTCTAGACGAATCAACTTCTATCTTATTCTTGCATATCCAATGAATCCACACACACTTTTTAAATGGAACATATAGAAAATTATAACAAATTTTTGTATAAACTTTGTACATAGGTATATATATATGTATGTGTGTATATGTATAAAAAATAATTTATGATTATGCGTGTATAGTATACTTCAATTATTAACTTTGTATTTATGGGTTTTTAATCTCTTTTAAGCCATTCTCTCAATGGTGGTGTTTATGATCTAAAATCAATATTGTATTTGAACATGATTACCACCACCACCATCATCATCATCATCATTTATTCCTCATCTTCTGTGTTTTTTGTGTTGTGTTATGAGTTCACATTTTTTCGAACATTTTAATGTCTAGTAAAGCGGATTCATTTTATATAACCACTCTCCATGATTACTACCCTTTCTTTTTATTATACCCTTCTCTGTGCATAATAGCAAGTGAGACTTTGGCATTTTTAAAAGTCCTTTTTCCTTTTTTGTGCCAAATATTTTTGTAGTCTTTCTGCAAGTTGAGTTATGTTTGACAGTTTGATATCATCATCATCAGCATCACTTTTATTATTATTTAGTTTGTAATACCTGTAAAATAAACTTATTTTTTTAATGCACGTGATCAATGTTTTGATTAGGATGTTTATGCCTTGTAAATAGGTTTTCGAAAAAGATCCTTTTAAAAGAGTTTATGAAGAACAAAGTATGGCTGAAACCATATGGAAAAAGCAAAAATAACGCGGAAATGGGGAACCGTTTTTCTCTATCACATCTAGTTTTTTTGCTTTTGCCTACTTTAGTTTTACTATAGTTTATTATATTATAGTGTCTTTTTTTAGATGATCTTTTTACTTTGACTTTGAAATATCACGAAACAGGATCCAACAAAAGTCACCTATCATGTTAGTTTTTCAAATATCTTTATAGTTGCCGTCCATTCCTGAAATATCTTGGTGAAATCGCTAAGTTTAGGAGGACAAATTTGTGATGAGAGTGAAAAAAAGAGTTTTGAGCAACATATGGCGTCATTACATTTTGAATATACTCTTGATAATATGTAGGTTTTGTGAGAGAACCATTGCAAACTAATTTAGAAGCCTTTCAGGCTTTTAGTTTTTTTGAATTCTACATCCATTAATACTTATCCCATCTGGAGTCCAGTAAAGATGCCTTCCTTGAGCTTTGCAAAACTTAGGTTAGGAAATAAAACACACGGACGTTGAAAAGCAGCGTCATTTTATACAAAGTTTTTCATTATGCCAAGTTTAATGTGAAGGGAAGGAAAACAAATTCTGTTCGTGCATACAAGTGGTTTTTGTGTCATATTTGGACGAGTCAATAAAAAGTCTCTAATCTGAAGGATTGTGTTGAAAAATAAGCAAAGTAAGTGACCCAGAAATATCTTTGCAAGAGCATAAGTATTTTTTTATGTCAAGGAAAGAGCTGAAGTCTTTTTCTAAAACTTCTTATCCTTAGGATAACCAAATTGTCTGGATGCTACGAGCTCTGACTGCTGTAATAAATTTTGCACACGGTGATTCAGACCTTTCTGCGTGATCAAGTCGTGTTTGTTGCAATCTGGCTCATAAGTTGAAGAGTCAGACTCTTTATCTAATGGAGTTTTTTAATTTATTTAGGGTGTAGGATCACGAAGATTATCTGATTGAGGTACGAGACTCATAACTGAAGGAAATTTAGCATATTTAATTTTTTTCTGGAATAAAAATTGAAATCTTTAAGATTAGTCGGACAAAAATAGCAATCATTTGTGTTATTCTTTGGCGCTCTCCATACCATTTGGAAGCAAAATTTAAAGAAGTTTGTTTTCCATTGTAACATAGTTTAAAACAAATGTGTGGAGGCCAAGATTTTTCTTGATCTCCACTTTTACAACAGTCAAAGTAATAAACGTCAGCTGTCCTCAAGGAGGTGTAATTTTGAATTATTCTCGTAGAATATCAATAACTGCTGAGATTATTTGTCTTGTCTGTAACATAAGAGCTTAAAAAATGAAAAATTTCAACTCACGTGTACTTCTATATCTCAAAAAGTAAATGTGATTCGTCCATTTCGATAGTCTGGAATCAGCACATCAACATTAGCTTAGATCAATTAATTTGGCGCTTGTCTAAATTTTTATTGTAAGCCACTATAAAGAATCTTGATGAAGTTGTATACAACAGTAAGAGCACGGTGATGAAACTAAAACATTGCAAGAATCAGAATCAATAATAATAGAAGATTCAGTTCCTTCAAAGAAAATGAAGGAATCCACATGTCCGAATACTGATTCCGAACAAAGAAATGAAACTGCGCTTGAAGCAACTAGAAAAAGATGTGATCGATTGGAGAAGCTTTACCTTAGTACGCCTGGAATATGAAAGAGCAGAAAAGTATTTCTAATCAAAGTTCTTTCCATATTATCGCCAAAGACTTTAGGAACTATGTTTTTTAAAATATTATTTTTCTTTGAGATTGAACACTGATAGAATGAACGTTGCTATTATTTAGAAAACATCATTAATCCTTCACTAAAAAGTGAATTGTACAAAATTGGCTGGATCATATCACTTCAAATTTCGTGACTTTTCCTAAAATCGCTAGTTGCATATTTTGACACCCCTTTCACAATAGTTGAATGACTCACGCTAGAAACTGTAAATTACAAATTTTGACATCAGTATCTGTAGTTAACCTTATATAACTTAAGGTCTATATTATATACTACCTTGAAAAGTTATAGTTATATACAGTTTTTTTACGCATTTGAATTCAACATAGTTGAAATATATATGTAACATTAAAAGAAGGGGCACTTTAGAACAGTGGTTCTTAACCTTTTTCAGTGCCCGTACCTCTTGATATCTCAAAAAATGTTCCCGTACCCCCATCCAAATATTTGAAAAAGACAAGTAATACAAACCTTGCTGAGAAATTATTGTACTTTTTAATTACTGAACAAAAATATTTTATGTTTATTTCAATTGGAAAGTGTTAATGAATAAGAGAAAATGAACGCAAATTTATGTAAGTAATTATGAGTAATGCTACAAAATACTACAACACATTTAATTTTTAGTGGCTCTTTTGTTGTTGTTTTTCATTGATAATGATGTTCAAACGAGGTTCTTTTTTTGAAAGTGCCAGGCGCATGTCATCACTTGCATCCAAACAATTTCTGGCTTTTGTTTTGATGTGTAATAGCGCCGAAAAACCTGCCTCACACAAGTATGTAGTTGCAAATGGTATGAGGACCACTAAAGCTTTCTCTGCTAACCGTGGGAATGTTTTGAGCTGTGCACACCAAAACATATCCAGTTTCATTTTTTCAAACTCCATTCGAATTCTGTCATTAGTCTGCAACTCCACAAGATCATCCTTCATCATATCATTATCATCCATGGAATCTAGGTTAAAAAGATATGGATCTCGTATCCATCTTTGTGCCACATAACCTTCTTCAAGGTGAAAATAACCTTGGAAGGAATGGATCAGTTCTTGCAGATGTTCTCGTACTTCATTCACAATGGGCATATCTTCTTCGTCACTAGCAGCCTCATCAAGAGAAGGAAAATTTGCAAAATTTCCGCTTTCAACGCGCTTTATCCACATGGGAAGCTTCTTGGTGAGGGAAGATAATTTTTCTCTGGCAGTTATCATATTCATCCTGGTTCCTTGCATAGAGACATTCAGTTCATTGAGGTGCGCGAATATGTCAGCCAGATATGCCAGAGACAAAATGAACTCCCTGTTTTCAAAATGTTCAGCAATTTCACTGCCTTGATTTCTTAGAAACTGCATAACTTCTTCACGTAGTTCAAAAACACTTGAAAGCATTGAAAAAACTGAACAAAACAAGACGATAATATAAAAAATTTAATTTATCAATTTAAAAGTTAAGTTTTTGAGTTGTGGTAATATAAATTATTTTTACCTTTATTAAAAAATAAAACATGAATATAATTAAATACATTTGACTTTTTTGATTTTAAGTTATAAAAGTTGTTAAAATCGGCACAACTAGTGTGCCCTAGTTGTGCATTCGGAACGCGGGACAAAATAACATAAATCGGAAGATCTCCAGAATAATCAGGATGTCTGGCAACGTCATGTTTCATATGTTTGATATCATGTTTCGTACCCCCAGGTTTAAGGCTTCGTACCCCTTGGGGGTACATGTACCCCAGGTTAAGAACCACTGCTTTAGAAGACAAAAATTTAGCCCAGGACTAATAGGGTTAAAACCGGTAAAAGTATATTGCGTTCGGTAATTTCCGGTAATGAAGGCTTCGGTTAATTTCGAACACTAAGCCTCTCATTATTTTATTCTCCGATTAAATTTTCATTTTTCCTTTATTAAAACAATTATAATTATTTGAAAAAATTTTAAGAATAAATATTGAATAAAATTTCCGATTTTTTTTAGATATCTTGATAAATAAAGAGGCGTCAAGAACATCTGAAAGACTTAACTTTTTTTATAAAAAAAAATGAAGGAAAGCAAAAATTTAAAGAGATTAAGAACATTTTTTTAGATGCAAATGGATTTTTTCAATTTGAAAAAAACATATTTTGAATCGACACCCCAAAATTAGTGGAAAAATTAAAAAATGTTGCAAAAAAGTGGTACAGAATGCTAATCACATATGTTTCGTTTTGCGATTTAGCGGCATAGCTTTTGATTTGTTTGTCGTTTTCTTTTCTATATGCCATTAGCTAAATAAGTTAACATTCTGTACATATGGGTAATAAATTTTTTATTACTGTCTTGTTATAAAGTAGAAACGTGTGCTTACTATTTTACTTTGTAATCTCTTTCCAATTTAAGATCAAATCATGTAATAAACTGAATTATATACCGAACAATGATGAATTCCACTATACAGGATACTCAATCTTCCGTCTCTTCTTTATAGAATTAAGAGACAAAAAAAAATATTGACATACCAAGAAAAGTTTTACGTTCCAATGGCATCACGTATTTCTCGATGCAATTCCTTAAAACTTCAACTATAGACTCTCATTATGGCACGTTTAGAAAAGCTTATTTCACTAAATCTTCAATTAAAGATTGGAACAATAATCTACCTCAAAATATTGTGGATGCACCAACATTAAATGCATTTAAAAATAGATCAGACTTTCATTGGAGTCATCTCAAGTTTTTACACTTGAGGTGATATTTCGTCTTATGAAAACACAAATAATATCTCATTATTTGAAGTTGTTATTTTTAGATGCAATTTTCATCTTCTTTTTGCTTAACAAAATCATGTTATGTAAACGCAGAAAGTATTTTTCATATATTACTTGTTTTTGCAAAAAATACAAATCTTCGTTCTTCAATTTTTTCAATACCATTCTTGTCCACGTTTGATCATGTCAATATCTGATGGCGGCTTATTTGTCTTCATAATTTTAATCATTTCTCGGATAAACCTTCACGAATTTGTTCTATTATTATTATTATTATTATTTATATTTCAATTTATTTCCTTATTTTCAAACTTACAATTATTCCAAGCCAGATTGAAAAGTAAACAACGTTTTTCGATGCATGATCCCAAGAGATCTAAAGAAGATTTAAAATTTGAAATTCGTAAGAATCTTTTACTGCTTGATCTTTCCCAATTTCTTGTGAATAACCTTGAACTTAATTCCGGCGTATTTAACTTTGAATTGAGGTCTTTCACTTTAAATTTGGTTTAGAGAAATTTGTTGCAATTTTGAATCAGTTGAGACTTTTTACAAGAACTTCCATTTCTAATCATTTAAAGAAACGTATAAGAAATGAATTGGAAATCAAAAACGAATCAGATGATAACTTATTGATATAGGTAAAGGTGCCGTGTGGTGTTTTCAGCGAGAACGCACAGGAGAACTATGAGGAAGGCAGGCTTGATGCGGGATCGAACCCAATACTTTGAGTTATCGAAGCCCACTATCCAACCAGCCCTTTCTCGCGCCCCCAATGTCTAAATAAATATTTGCTTTCTTACCTATACAAACTTAGTTTATTATTATAGTAGTTAAATGATGAGTGAATCTACTTTTTTGTCTCATGTACTCTTTTTGAAGATGTGTAAACTTTTAGGATTAATTTGGCTTTTTTTTTTGAAAATATTCCGAATTGGAATATTAAATTTATTTTGATATGAACAAGAATTCAATGTTATTCATTATTGCTGAAGTTTACACATATGTTATTATTCAGATAAAACATGGGTATATTTTTTTTTAGCACAGGTTCGAAGTCGGGGTATAACGCGTTATCACAGCTCTGCAAATCACTCTTACTGAAGAAGAAGAAGAAGCTCAAGGGAGATTTGGAGCACACAAAATTTCAATGAAAAAATGAGATTTTGACATTTTTAAAGCTGAGAATCTTGATGAAAGCTTTCTTGAAGTCATTGTTGGATAGGGCGTACATGAAAGGATTCAGGGGCGAGTTTAGGTAGCAGAGCCAGTAAGAAAAGTGGTAGATGTGAACATTGATCGAAAAATTTTCGTATGGCAGGAGGCCGAAAAGGGTTTCGATCACGTGATACGGGGTCCAGCAAATCACAAACGCTCCCATGATGCACGTGATCGTGCGCAAAGCTTTTTTAGCGCGATTAACCCCCTTCACCTTTTTCTTCTTGGAGGAAGTATTCAAGAAGAACTTGTCCTTGACCGCATTTGACTGAATAGACGCTTTAAACGTTTCGTAATCTTTTTTGCGCCCACTTTCCTCCGTATTCTTGTTGGCCTCGGATTCCTCTTGTCCCAATTTTTCCAGACTAGAGCCTGTCATATCGATCAAAGGATTCAAAAGGATGTTGCACTTAATGATTTCCATGATGGGGTGATTGATGCTGCTGCAATTTCTCTCATCCTCATCAACTTCCTCACTACTTTCATCATCATCATCTTCTTCTTCTTCCTCTTCTAAGGCGTCATTGATCGATTTCTCCACTGTCAATCTTTTCTTCGTTGAATCAGGGTCAACCTTCACTTCTACCACATCGACCGATTCCTGCTTCAAGTAAATCTTCTTTAAGGCGTTGATTCTTTCCGATGATTTGTCAATCTTCATGTCTATCATGTTTGATGGGAGAAGGGCTTCCCTCAACTTGGAATTGAATTTCGTGGTTGTGTGTGTTGTCTTGTTTTGATTGAACAAGCCTTTGTTATCTCCTATTTTTCCGAGAGACACTTTATTGATTGGCTTGGCATTCTTATTCTCAAACACAACGATGTCCTTTTTCTTGATTTTTCCTTCTTTTAGATGGGGTGGTTCTTTGCCTTTGGATGTGGAGGATGATGAAGATGAGGCGGGACACGGTTGCGGAAGTAGATCCATGCACAACTGGTTCGAATTTTTCTTCGCATGAAAGCGAAGCGGGAAAAGAGACTTAAATGCGAATTTTGCATCTCTCTTCACCACAACTTCTCCTTTGCTGTTGCAAGTTGTGTTCGGTATCTTGGCTTTGGTGTGACTTTTGTTAGCATCTCGATTTTGAGCTACTTTCAAACGCTCTGACAGCATTTCTTTGCGTTTATCAGCCTTTTTCGCCAAGTCAGCAGCCACTTTGTATATCCCGAAGTAGAGGATCAGAAGCACAGCTAAGGAAAACCAGTAATAGAAGAAGATCAAGCCCACGTTGAAGGCTTTATTCTTGCGAAACGGAACAACGCACTCATTTGGATCCCTATTATATTTGGGATTGAAGATTGGCCAACCGAAGATTGAACCGAAGAAGATGATTGTGGGGATGATGCAAATGATGAAGATCAGAAGTTTTAGTTTTCCGGGGGTTCGCCAACTTCGATAGCGTGCTGCAATCTTGACAGAGCAGAAGCGATCAATCGTAATCAATAAGACTGTGTATTGGGAAATGAGGCATAGGGTGTAATCGATTGACAGCCACAAATCACAAACCACGCCCCCAAACACCCATTTGTCCATCACGATGTATAGGCTGTATAAAGGCATGGACATCAGACCTATCAATAAATCGGTACTGGCTAGTGCTATGATGAGATAGTTGTTTGGTTGACGAATGCTGGGCTCTCGAATAAACGCCATTATCACTAAGATGTTTCCAGCAACGGTGATGATGGAGACGATTAGCGTCAAAATGAGTATACTGTACACTTCCAAAATGGAAAACTTCGGTGAGAGGGTGAATGAAACATTTGTCGAAATTTGATTTGTTTCATTCATCAATGACATCTTTGTCAAGAATTTGATTGGTGTCATCACTTCCTTTACGATCATGAAGGATTGACGTGTTGTGGATTCTACAGAATTGGAAGTGAATGTGTTGTATACAAAATCTAAGTTAAAAGAACTAGGAGATGTAAGACTTTCTACAGCTTCGTTGAAAATCATCTTGTGAGCCTAGTTTCAACCAGAACTTTCAATTTGAAATGAAATTTTTCAGAAAATATCTCTGATAGACTTCTTCCACAACATTGAGAAAATACAATGAATCTTCACAAATCTTTTCCAGAATTAATTTCTCTGTCTAAACAAAAATGGTAGATTTATTTAAGATCATTTAACATTTTTCTCAAATACAATTATATACAAACATTATAGAATAGGTAAAGTCTTCAAAAACTTCTACTCAAGATACTTTTCAGATAGGTTTATCAATTAAAGGAAGCTTTGAAAATCCAATTGATATATTCCGAACTAATTTGTGATTGATTTCAATCAGTTCCTATTCTTTTTTGAAATAATTTGAGATGTCGTGAATCAAAGTTTACCCTTTTCAAAGGAAAATTTAGTGGCAATAAATCGATAATAGTCGCAATTTTATTTGCTTAAAAATGTTAAATCGATATCTATACAAAAAAATTTGGTCTTGTGGGTTTGATGCCTTCACCACCAAGGAAAAAGTACATTTGTAAATTAAAAAAAAACATTTTTTATATTCAGAAATTTTTGGTTCCAAAAAATTTCTTAGATCTTGTTTTATATATGACGTAACAAATTACTTGAAATCTTTGTTTTTAATATTATCTTGTGTATTGAAGATTAGCTATATATATATATGACACATATGTTATTTTAGCTTGATAGAGGAAAACTTTTGAGTTGAATCTAGTGTTAGTTTTTAGAATGCGAAATCCACTGTTCCTGCCAGTTCACATATACACATATGAGTTTGAAACGGCTATTATACTTTATTTGAAATAAAATTGGTGACGCGAATTATCCGCTAAATTTTACATCCTTTTAAGATCCTCACCAGCGAATCATTTAAGTTTCAACTTCCCCAATAACACCCGCTTCCCCAATTTTCAAAAACTTTACTTTTTTCTATATACCGAAAAGTTTTTTTTAGAAATTTTTGAATTTTTACTTCTATCAAAAATTTTTTGCGATAAGCACGTCTTTGTGATAACACATATACATTGACATCTTATCTCTGAATTTTTAATTTCAATTATGGATTTTAATCCACTAAAAAAATTTATTCTCATATTTCGCATCCGCATTCTCTAGGATGTCAAATTTGATATCCGCTTCCACATAAGTTTTTTTCATCACCTCATTTATCTTCATATTTTCTTTCTCTCATTAACAGCGAAAATATTTTTTGAAAGTTATCGTCTATCAAATGTATAAGAATTATTTTCACATAGTGTTATTGATATAAATGACAAGTGCATGCTAAACACATCAATATTATTTCAATTACTTTCGAACACATATGTGCCTATGGAAATTTTTTTTATCTTTTTAAAGAAACCTTTAATTTAGCACACTTTTCTTTTAATTAAATCAATTTAATTAATTTTAAAAAAAAAATTTAATTCTATTAATTTTTTTTAAAAAAAAAAGGTACTATGACATTTTATAGATGGGGAACTAATTAATGGTAAGTTTATAAATATATGTACAAACACATAAATCAAGATGTATATTCTGAATTAGCCTTATCAAAATATGGCAAATTTTTTTTAAAAAATACTTAAAACAGTTAAAAATAATTTTTTTTTCTCATTTCAGTTTTTAAAGCTTATGATAAAAGTAAATACAGCTTGTTCTTTTTAAATCAAATCTCAACTAACAAACATTTCACCTCTTTTTGCAAGTTGAAAGAGGGTCAAGTTATTTAAATTCAAAAAAATTGAAACATATGATAAAATATTCACAGTTTTTGAAAGCTTTCAAAACTTATATTCCAGAGTACTTTAAAATTTTGATACAGTCTCATGTCAATAGTGTAAGGGAATGCAGTGATATAGACTGTACTATTCCATCAAATGCTTTAGAGTTTAGAGACAACGTGAAATTGATATAATGCTGGTGATGAAAGGAACGAATTGATTTCAAAATTCGTTTAATAAAATAATTCTTGTGGAATTTTGCCAAGATGAAAATTAAATTTTATTCAAGATATATATTAATTAAATCATTCTTTGATCTTTGCCGCAGCCAATCAAATCTTTGCTTCTAATTCTTCTAAGATACATACACACACACACATCATCTATACATGTGTATACGTTATATATATATATATGATGCTAAAATATTTTAATTGAAGAGTTTCGTCATACAACAAGACACTTCTTACACTCAATATCTCATATTAACACTTCATCAGAAAGAATCGCAAAAAATCGTTGGACTTGAGAATGGCAAGAGAAAGGATTCTTCAGGCATACCATTTTCAAATCTGAAAGAAGCATTTCGATCACAATATCAATAAATTAAATCCTGCTCAGATCCCACTCACAAAGATTAATTCATCTCAAAGTTCATTTATATTCCCAATAAAGAGGTCAATGACCTGGCTTGACTATTAAAACTAAAAAATGGTGCTGTCAAGCCATCAAAAAGTTATAAGGAAATATAGTAAATAAGTTTATGTACAAATCTTCATCAATAAAGTTTTTTACTTAAACTACTTTACCATAACTGAAATTGTATTGAAAATGAATAATCATATTTATCATTAAATCATAGAAGAGATAGCGAATATGAATATATATTATATATATATGCAAAAAATGTAGTATTAAAAGTTTTATTTAAAAAGTTCCACCTTGAATAGTTTTAAATTTTACAAGATTTTTTTGTTGTTTTTACATGAATAAATTTTTTTTTATTTTGCCATAAAGAAATTAAAATAACAATTTTTTCATAATGGCCGATTTCATTTTTTTGTCTTTTTCCAAAACATATAACAACTTTTTTTGTTTCCTTGTAAAGGAGTTGTGCATAAAACATACGCCTAGAATAATTTTGTTTAAAACAATGAAATATAATATACTTAATTAGTTATTGATGGGTCAGTCTATTAGATGATTGGTTAGTTTAAGAGTTCAATAATTATTTTTACTCTAATAATATTTATTTTTTTACCCCTTTTTGGCGACAATTTGAGAGACGAGATAGAGACTGATTTCCAAATGATGGAACTCTTCATACTCTCCTTCTCATTGAAAAAAAAATTGTAATTTAATTTCAAACATGAAAATTGATGTAAAAATCATCGCAGTAGATAAGTAATGGAAAGAGATTTGATTGATTTTATGCAGTTTAGTGAAAAAGTAATATTTAAAAAATAAATCAAAAGTTCAAGTTCAAATTTTTTTTGAACAAATAAATTGGCATCCAGAAAAAGTTGAAGAATTAATAATGACAGTAAGTTATGGGAATAGGGTTTTTAAAGAACCCATATTTTATTTTGGATATTTTGCGACGTTATAAAAACGATTTACATACCCCAAAATTTTTAATATATTGGAATCAACTTGGATAGAAATTTTTTGTTCTTGATGATGATAGAATGATAACATATGATGTTTATAACTTTGAAGAGAAGAAGTTTATTAATATATTCGTAAACTCTTTCAATTTGATTCTGTCTTTTTGAAATTCAATTTTGTCATTTAACAATTCTATTTTGTCTTTTTGCAGTTCTAACTAAATAACCACATGTGCTTTAAAAAAAATATTGAAAGGCCATTAAAAAGGGTTTGCTAAATTAAAGTGGAAAAATTTTGTAATTAAAAAAAAATAAAAAAAAATTATTGAAGAAATAATAAAAAATCTCTACTTCTATTAACGAAAAATACTATATATGGAGTTTGCGTTTTTGATGTGTTCCAAAATTAATAATTGTAATTTGTTTAAAAACTTTATTTCAAATAAAAAAGATACGCGTTTTATATGTTCATGAATATATGTAAATATCATATCAAGGTCATGTCAAGCACTATTATAACGTATTTGTTTCAATCTTGATAATTTCATTATTACTTTTTTGTATATATATAAATTGTTCTAATTTAATTTTCAAGGTTAAATTAGATAAGCAAAAAAATAAAAATTTTATAATTAAATTCAATTAATTCAACTATAAGGTATCAGTAATATAAACCTATCATGGAAGAGATATTTTAATCCAGAAAGCTGCGGACTAAGTGATGTAGACAAAGGTGCTCTAATGGTACTTCAGACCGTTCATAAAAAATTCCTCAAAAAAGAATCAATATCAATAATTATGATATCAATAATCTAAAAAAGATCAATGTAAAAAAGATGAATGCTATTATACCGAAAACAGAGTCGTATACAAAACTCTCAACCAGTAGTCTTTTTAAGAAGAACAAAGTAGACTTTGGAAGTGAATTCTTTGCAATGAAAAAGAGAATATGAAATACTTCCTCTTGATCCTAAAGAATGTCTACAAAAATCTCCAAGACTTTTTGCAAATTTCACAAGATCATATCATCGCAAATGTTTTCAACAAAATAAACAAAATTATAGCTGGTTGAAACCAAGGGAATGCAATTTTGTTAGTTTTGATAGTTTTGTGCAATTTGTATTAAGTTTGGCTTGAGTTAGAAGTGAAAAAATTGAAAAGTATGGTCGTATTTTTTGGTTTAGAGGTACGGTGATGATGTATTTGCGAGGTGCAACGATGCAAGCGTTTTCGTTGAAGTGTTTGAGCATATAAATGGTCTTGACCGAAAGATAAATTTACATGAGAGAAAGAGGATCACGATTTCATAAATTTTCTTGATGTTAGTATGTCTGAGTGTGATAGTATTGTAATCAAAGGATTTCGGAAATAGAACAACTTTGGATTTAACTAAAATTGAACATCTAAACGTGCAAAGTCTGTCAAAATCGCCATTTTGAAAATGTTAGAGAAAAGAACTAGGGTTGTGTTTAGCAATCAGAAAATATTGTTAGAAGAACTTCAATGATTAACAATTTTATAAGCATTGCTAAAAAGACTTTGGGTGGAATTAAGTTTAACAATGTGCCATATGTAACAAATAAGCAGAAGATAACAAAGAATGTCAAGAGTTTCGGTGGTAGCTTGTCATGCTTGGAAAGAGCGCGAGAGATCTCCTTTTGAGAAAGTTGATATTTTATTGAGAGAAAAAAATTCTACGAAACGCTCCATTCTAGAAACTTTGTTAATAGAAAAACACAAAGTAAATGTTTAATTAAACAGTGATAATTTTAAGTGTGTATGCATACTGATATTTTTGCATATGTTTATATATTACTTGGTTGTTATATTTATTTATATGTGAGAATTACTATGCCCACTGAAAATAAAAATGTGGTAATTTCACAATTATAGAAGTCCGACAAAAGTGTTAAAATCAAGTTTTACTATTTTCATTGCAATATTACTATAATCAATATAAGTAAATTGAGAGGTTTTAGCCAATTTTTTTGAATAAATAAATATTTACACTATTTTTCTGTTATGTCAGTAATACCATTTTTTGGATAATATATTAATGATATGGGGAAAACTCAAAAATCTCACGTTCTTAAAATGATTTTTTAATCAGAACCGTTCACCTTATTGAAAGTTAAATTTAGCATTATTCCATAGTATTTTGATTTGCGGGAATGGTAAAGTCATGCATTGTTAAAGTCTAAACTGCTCATGTCTGTTCTGCTTATGTTTTAAAAAACACTTGTGATTCGTTCTTTCGTTTATTTCTTGGTTGAACCCTTTTCTTGCGCTGACTTCACGCTCTGTCTCGTCTTTTCACTTTTCAATTCAATTTTTATGGATATGATGACCGACCACCACCTTGGTGGTTGAAATGTTAACAAAATTTTTCTTAAGAGTATTTGTATCCTTTCAAATTATCATCGTTATATTTTTATTATTATTATTATTTGATAGCATCTTTTGTAATACATAACTAATTATTCGAGAAATGGAGGAAAATTGATTTTAACTTGCAAGGCAGAGAAGAAAAGAAAAGGTAGAAAAAGTGTTCCATTGTTCATGTGATCTTGGAAAAGAGAAGAGAAGGAAAGAATCGATTCTAAATCACTATACTCCTCTGAGAGAGTGAATCAGCAAAAGGGAAGAAAACTTTTACAAACATCCAATTTTTCTTCTAATTGAAGGAACAACATGAACAACTCTGATTGGATGAGATGCCAGAATGATTTGCATTTTTGGCATAAAGAAAGAGAAAGCATTTTGCATGCCAAGATAGCAGCGTGCGCAACAAATAAGCTGATGCTGTAGGGCTGGAGTTTTGCTATGAGAAGGGGGATAACATTTTACGTGATCACATTTAAACAAAGGATTCAACCACTTCAAACATAACTAGGTATCTAACTTACCGACTAACTAGCTATAACTGACCACCAATATAATTAACTAATTTAGCCTTTATGTTAGAGTTTCAAGGAACTATAAAAGCTATTTAGGTATAGGCAGTTTGTAAGTTAGGAAAATAGTCGTTAGTCGGTCAGATAGTTATTTTCATTACTTGACTAATTGGTCAATCAATTACTTAGCTTTAAAAGATGTAGTTTTTTTTTTTTAAAAAATAAAATAAATTAATCGATAAAAAAAATTATTTTACTAGCTACAATAATATTTACAAAAATTTAGTCAAACATTATTTTATAACGTTAAGGCGAAACAGCTTTACAAATGTGAGGGGGAGGGGGGGGGGCGAAAATTAGTAAGTATCAAAGCTCAAAGCATTTATCAACTATCTATAAAAAGTAGAAGTAAAAAACTAAAAAAATAAGATTTTTAAAGTAAAATTTCATTTTATGTTTCGTTGTAAATTCCTCGCTTTTCATTATAAATTCGTCTTTTTTATTATATATTAAGCTATGCGCATATTATGTATGTATTGGACGAGAATCAACTTCCAGGCATAGTATGTTTCTAGGGCCCTCGCTATATACCATTTTAACTTTTAGAGCATGAAACAAATATTACATGAAACCAAAATATTGTATAAGATACTGCATCCATTCTACTTCCATCTTTTTTTTTATCATAGCCTATATTTAAACTTTTTTTTATTCAAGAACAAGCTAGCTTCCAATGTGCGCATTTTTATCCTCTTTTTCTTTGTATGAGGAATTCAAAGGTTTTGGCGGTTGGAATCAAGATAACCACGAGAAATTTAATTTTTTTCCTTTATTGGTAGCGTTCATAAAAAAATTAGTTCCATTTAATATAAGTATATTAGTACACACTCTTATCCAAACTTTCACTAATGAATTAGTAAAGTAGAAAAAGTTCAACTTACCAACCAAATTTGTAAAAATGTTAAGACTATTATTAGTTATAGTTTTGACTTGTGATAAAAAATCATTAAAAGAGTAAGAATATTTAAAAAAAAAAACATGAATGACAAAAAACATAAAGTAAAAAACACTCGTAACAACAACTGTCTAATGTCCATTGCTCCCAAGCGAGCCAACGTTCCTTTCATTAATACTAATATAATAGTAATAATAACATAGAGTTCAATAAAGAAATCAATTTTTTTTTGAAAATTAATAAAACACACTTATTGATTAAAAGGACAAATATTCATAACACTTTTTCTTGAAACAAATTTTTTAATGATTAGTTCTAAGAATATCTTTGTTTAAACAACATGGAAAATGTATCGCAAAAGCGCATTACTTAAAAATATAACTCTTTGATTTTAACGCCATCTACCTTTCCTTTTGTATAAGGAGGCCTTTTCTGTATCTTCATGAGTGCATACTTTGTGTTTCTTATTAATTCACATCTTCTAACATTGAAGCAAATAACGAGTGCGCCTTTTGATGTATTATTTATTCATATCTGTGAAAATAGCAAAATTCGTAGTCTAACTAACAAAGTTAGTAAAGTCATCGTTAACTAATCAATGTTTATACTTTCTTGTAAGCTAATTAAGTGTGAAATATAATATTGATTTTCAATCAATGCACTCATAAAGTTGGAAGCACTTTTTAGAATCAATAAGATGTTACGGGTTTTAACATTTTAGATATAAAAGAAATTCTCTCTCCCCGAAAATTTTTAAATACCATTTTGAATTCTACTTTTTTGATTCATTTAATACTATTCATAATAAAAAAAAATGAAAAAAGCTAAAATAAAAGAAATGGTATATATTACTTATGCAAGAGATTACTTATTAACTATTTTGAAAAACTTTCTCAATCACAAGCTAAGTAATAAATATATATTTAATCAAATTATAAGTGTTTATTTATCTCCAATAAATTCTCCGTTTTTTGACGAAACTGTCTAAAGTTTTTAAATTTTTTTTACTATTATTTAATTTTTTATTTGACAAAAATTTTTAAACTTTTTTTTTAAAATAAAAAAGAAAAATATTTTATTTGTAAAAATGGATTCAAACTGAGAAACGTGTTAAAAACTAAATGAAAAGCAAAATATATGAAGGGTAGGTGGGGAGAGAAAGGTTCTAAAGCTCATTTTTCTACACTTTCATACTTTAAATTTCATCGGGTATCAAAAATTCCGAGTTTTATGAGACCGGCGTTTTCTGGCACTCTTGTAACATATGGGCCTTGGCTTAAAATTATATCTTCTCCAAAAACACTATAATTGGTAAGAGAGGGGAAATGTAGGAATTATGAATTCTATAAAATCAACTTTAATCTCTTTCCCTTAAGCATTATTTTGAATTTCAATAAATAATCTTAGATTTTATGGGCTCCAATTTTCAAATTTGGAAAGTTAAAAAATTCCTCATTACTTTATCACAGATTAACTTTAAAATTTTGAGCTGACTTTTAGTTAAATAGAAATTTCGACGTAAATTCACTTGATCATGCCTTTAATTCATGAATAGAAGAAGAAGAAGAAGAAGAAGATTTATTTTGCAAAAAAAAAATATAATAAGGGAAAATATTATATATATAATAAAAGATTATTTGATTATCAAAATGAGATTTAGCAAAAAATTTCACCAATATTATTATCTCTAAATCCATTAAATCTGGCATTAAAATTGGCATAGCTATTTTATATAGGTAATTAAAAATTTTTAAATATACTTTGGAGGGCTGGTTTCAAAGCGATTCACAAATGGATTTAACTAGAAAAATGACATAATTTGGAACAAAAAAAATCATTACAAAATCATCATCATAGATTAAATGCTTAAGATCAAAAAATCCTGAAATGAAGGATTGATCCAACTCAAAAAAGGGGGATGAAGGTGGATTTATAACTAAAAAGACATACCCTTGAAAGCGATACTTTCATACTTTAATTAAATGTATTGATAAACGAAGGATAGATGTTGATATGGAAAAGAGGCATATAGATGAGCTCGTTCAAATTTTTCAAAAATTAAATTAACAGACTTATTTGGAAAAAAGTGAAAGAAAATTAATAAACTGAACAAGTAGGTAGGTTATAGGTAATGAGAAAGAGTAGAATTTTGGCGTTCTCATTTAAATAATTCAGAAAGTTTGAGTGTCTACTTTATTATACACTGATGAATTGTAAATTTTTTAATTAAATAAATTCAAAAAGACACAAATTTACAAGAATTAAAAAAAGTGTCAATTATTTTGATAAAAACGACAAAACTTTTTTTTTTATTAATAATTTTTAAAATATTTAAAAAATTTTCCATATCTAATAAGATAGGGTTGAGTTGAGCTGATTCTTTATAATGATAATGATTATAATTCTCTGAATTTTTTAATTAAAACTTAAATTGTGATTCCAATTTTTTCATTTTAAATATTCTAATCTTGATTCTGAATCTAATTCTTAAAACCCGATTCTAATTGTGATTATTAAAAAAAGCATATTTGTAGATATTTTCAAACGAGTTTGTGGAAAGATGGATTGCTTTACAGTAGCATTGGTTCATCCTCTATGCTGGTGCATGATTCTCTCAAATATCCATATGGTTCTTTGTCATAGCTGTCAAACACTAAAGAGAAGGTTTACATGACTTCTGGCTTTAGGAATGAAAAAAATCATTTTCATATGGCTCCAATTCTGTATGTGAATTTGTCATCAAATTGTGAGGCCTTAATAGGGAAGGTTCTGTGGAGCTGAGTTATTCGTTTTTCATGAAACTCTGCTCGTTATCTTGATGTATACTAGCGAAGCTTCCAGCGCTACAATTCTTCAGAGAATCTGCTTTTTGTGGTTCCCTAAGTCTGATTTTAATTCTTTTTCTAAGTTTGTGTTTTTTAAGTATTATTATTATTTTTCTGATTATGATTCTGGGAATTTTCTGGAATCCAGTTGATACTGGAAATTTGTGTATTTTTTCATTAAAAGCGCAAAAACTCTTTAAAAATTTTTTAAATGCAAATTTCAATGTCAAATAGCTTCTAAAAAAATTTTTTAACTTTTATCGTAGCCAATAATGTAGATGGTGATATTGTGAGAATTTTTAAAAAAAAACTTTATTTATAATTTTTTTTATCCACTTTCAATTTCCAATAGAATAGTTATGTGAAAAAATGTGATGTTTTTAAAATAAAAATTTTCTGAACTTTGTTATTCCACTCTATATTTTTGTTTGACATATTCTTTCACCCAATAAAACTTCAAAATGAAAGCAATTTTTTTTGCAATATGCATATCTCTTCACACTACCAATTAATAAATATTGATGATGTTCAAGCTAAACCGGTTTTGAAAGTGGCATCTGTGCATCACACAAAGAACACTCTTCCAGCCAAGATGGAGGAGTGGAGGAGGAATATGCGAAGTCTTTCGAGAGTTTGTACTCGTGAGTATGATTCCCTTTTGAAGTTTTAAAGTTATGTGAAGAAAAAAGGAATGCTGAATCAATAATTTTAATTAATTTGATTAGATGATTAAAAAGAATGAATTAACTCCTTTCTGCTGATGTTAAGAGGAAAAGATGGCGTTGATAAGTGTCAGAAAGTGTGCGCAAACAAACTCCTCACACTTATTATAACTAAAGAACTTAATTAATTTATGACAGTCACAAGACTCGCATGCATATATTGTTTGTATATAATATGGATAGAGTGCATACACCAGTGATGGTGGATAGACACAAAAGACTCAAAGAACATTTTCATCCCCTTTTCCCAGAGATATGAATATGTTGAAGTATTTTGACAACCCTTTGTATACATCTCTAAAAAATTTGCTATACACGCTTATAAAGAGGACGCTATTTCAGTGGATTATTATGCGTCTGAGCTGGATCAAATACTTATTTTCGGCGTCCCACGAACACCAATTCAAATCCTCTCGCTACCAAAACGAATCCATTCATTTAATGTATCCAACAATTTTTAGTTCTATTTTCTCCTTTTGCAATTCGATATTGTCTTCTTGCATTTATATTTAGTTTTTTTTGCAAGTATACGTATGTTTTTTGAAATAATATGCAAAATTATTTAATTAAATAAAAATGAAAAAAAAATGATTGAAGAAATTATCAAATTTGCAATATGACAATGTGAAAAAGTTGGAAAATTTAATATAAAAATAATTTTAAAAATGGCACATATCAAAGCAATGTAGACATAACAAAATTGAATTGAGATTTGATTGCAAAACGACAAAATATTATTTGCAAAAGAATTTAAAATAGTATACAAATTCAGCTTTTCAATCAATCCGATACACACAGTAGTTATAGCTCAGCTTCACTGATAAACGAAAATTCTTCAGTGTACATTTTGAACTGCTTTTAATGATATGCATAGTCTCCTATGTATCATAACATTTTACACTATACCAATACAAATACAAATGTATTTGATCCAACCATAATTGACATATATATAGTCCAAATTATCATATATATATATATATATAATCATATTTCATTTAAAACTACACATAAAATTTCGTTTCTCTGACTCCTCTCAAAGTAATCAGGCACGACCATATGTGCTCATTGATAAAATGAATGACATCGATAAAGATGACGCTTTCACTTCAAAATCCGAACAAAAGGAAGGAAAATGTCCAAAAGTTTTTCAATACTTGAAACGAGAGTATATCAAATCTCACGATTTTATGTAAGTTTAAAACAAATAAATTGTATAATTTACTACATTCAGGGCTTCGAGTAAAAAAAATTTTGCCGATATTTTAATTAATTTACAAATATTTTCAAGCCTTTTTTAAATGTCTCATCACCAAAAAAGACAAAAAAGTTTTAGATGGAAATATCAGATGAAGAATCATTGAGCACAAAAGTAAAACCTTTAACGATGGAGCCTTGCGATTTTTAATAAAGATTAGTTAGTTAAGTTAAGTTGTTTGTGGCGTTCGCACCCATCCTTTCGGATATCGTGGCCCGACCGGAATGCTGAGTCCAAGTCTACCTGGACTTTCCATCCCACTAAACGCCTACCGGCCCTTGTTACTGCATAGCTTGTTATATATATTATTTTACAAGAATTTATGTTACAATATATAAATACAACTGAGTGAAAGATACTATCCTAACGCGAACGCTCCCAATTTGGGAAACAAACTTATTGTCTAGTGATAGCTTGATTACTAACCACGTAGAATCGGTTTGCTAGAGCACACCTAACCGTAAAAACCTTTGAATTCTTCAGAGGAAGAAAACCAGGGTAAAAAACGGGCTTGAATAAAAGAACATTTGGATATAATACTATTTGAATAAAGAACCAAAAATTGAAAAACATTTAAAAATGATCCAATTGGCTAATATAATTGCTAGATATAATTTCCTTTGGATAAAATATATTATACTTTTTTATTCAATTTCAACTAATATATAGTTATGGAAGGTTGTAAGTTGATTTTTTGAAATTATCAAAATATAGGAAATAATATGTTAACGCCATCTAAATGCAATAATTTAATAAAAATTAAAATGTAACAGTATGGGTAAAAATAAACAAAGGATTTAAAGTCTGCTAAATGCTGTATAAAATTAACACTATAATTTGATGAGATTTTTCAAAAATTCTATTCCTAAACATTTAATTTACAGCAAATATAAAAAATTGTAAACACTGGACACTTTTTTGTTTATTTTGCTGACTTGTTGTTTCAGAGTATTAAACTCCCTTTTTCAAAGCAAAGTATATAAATGATAAAATAGTGGGTGTTCTAACCACACAGCAAACTTTGCCGCTAAAATGTTCGTACAAATCAAAATTCAATTTTCTTCACAATACACAAAAGTTTGCCTAATTGAATTTCTTAGTTTTAGGGAATATTTTATCATTTATATATTTGCTTTGAAAATTTAATTTGAATGGAATATTTTGGAACAACTAGTCAGCAAAATCAGCAATAAAGTGCCCAGTTTTTACAATTTTTTTATTTGTTACAATTATTTCACCTCAACGGGCATATCTGTCAAAGATTTTGTTTCTAAATTAAATTTACAGTATATTTCCCATTTTTGGACTTTTAATTATATTAATATAGTTAATCAATATTTTAGTATTAATAATATTAGATATTTTTTACTATTTAACTTAGAGAAGATCAAATTGAGAGGAGATGATAGATTAATTTGGATCATATGAATCCTACGCGCCCTACACGTGTTGTAAGAAAGAGGAGAAAAAGCCTGGATATAATTTTTTTAAAAAAAATACCTGATAAAAGGATATGGAGTATAAAAACTTTTAGCTTTGAAAGTGGACTTACACGGGCACATGGGAAGAGAAAGTGTCAAATACAGAAAATGAAGAACATTTCATTTTAATAATAATTTTTGTGAAAGGAAAGAAATTTATAAAAGATGGAAAAGAATGAGAGATTTATAGGACTTAGAAATTGAAAAACTCTGAATATTTTGAAGAATTTGTAGAAAGCAAAAAAGCTAGGACTGAATCCTCACAAAAATTTGAGTGAGATGAAAAAAAGATAGAACAACCGAAGAAAGTGGAAGATACTATAAGAAGAAAGAAATGGGATAGAGTTCCTGGATCGTTTAAGATATGGAGAACAGAAGTCATACTAAATTATTGGAAATGAGTTTAATAGTTCTGAAAAACTCAAGAAGAAAGGCGACATTTGGAATCGCCACAACTATCATAGAATAATAAAATTGCAAGAACAATCATTGAAACATTATGAGAGAAAAACTACTTCTTATTTTTTGTTGTTTTACAAAGCGTAAAGTCGTGAAAGGTGAGACGATGTGCTTCTGTTTTATGTCAGAAAAAGCCGAGTAGAAGCAATCTCCATTGCTAAGCAATTGATAGAAAAAAGAAGTTAATGAAATCTGTCCATATTTCGAGGTTTTGTAGATAAACTGTAAGGAAGCTAAATCCTTGGCAAAAGGGTGCACATTCAGCAATAGTAAGATTCATTATGAAAAAAACAGAATTAAGAACGTGGTATCCAAAAAAGAAGTAATACGAGTGTGCTCGTTAAACTCGAAAGAAATAACCTCTGTCCGGGCGGACATGTCCTAGGAAAGGTCAAGTAATAGAGGAGTCGCTTACGGTTACACCAATAATCAAGTCAGATTGAGAAATGTCTGATTAAAAATATTTTTAAAACATACAAAAAATCAATGAATCTTATTGATTTAGATTGCTCAAATTATCCGATTATTTCGGATTAGAAGATCATCACCACATCATTTTTGAATAAATAATGTAAATGTGAAATTAAGGAGTGGAAATAGATTTCCAAAGATCGAATTCCAAAAGATCGCAAACTGCAAAAAGTTTCAAGAGAAGCCACACACCGCATTAAAAAAATTATAAAAAAAAACTCGTATCCCAATATCCTTAACGTTCAAAAATTTGCTTAACATTTCCATTTTATTTTTCTTTTTGATGACTTAACTTTGTATAAAATAAAAAAAGTTTTTTTTTAATGATAATCGTCTGAATGTGATAATGTTCTGGTTGGGATGGGAAGACTTCAAGGGGTTTTCCTTCTAGGCATATAGCAAGACGACTTTTGTCACATAATTGACTATATTTATGACAAACCAATCAGAGTGCATTAATTTTTTCAAGGAATTTTCAAATTTGCTATTATGCCAAAATTTTTACTTTATCATACGCTTTACTTAAATCATTCACTTTTTTTAGTTTCGCTTTTTTATAAAAAAAAAAAGTTGCCTGCAACTATAATTTATAAGAATGGATTATAATAAAGTTCTTCACTTTAGATTTTTTTTTAATTAATTTATAAGGTTCTCCACGAATAGGATTTATAATATGCTGCAAATATAATTACCACTAATCCATAGGACTCATAAATTAGACGCAAAAGTTTATCTTTTCTTTGACACTTTGAAAATTTTTGATTGAAAAGATTGGCTAAAGCTAATGCCATATAATTTTTGGATTAAGTTTGTCTCACTGATAATAATTATAGAAAGCAATCTAAACTCTTGAAAACAAACCATAATTTTGAGTCTACCCTCTCAGTTTAAGCAAGAGAACCTCAAATTAAAACAACTTTTCACTAATTTGCCTCGACAACATTACAGGCGCCGTTCGATAAGTTTTAGACTTTAGAGGTAAGTTAAGCTTTCCGCAGTTTTTATTTTCGTTTATTACTACACATATGTTTATATTTATTTATTAATAATTTTTCTTGCAAGACTAATTTACCGAATTACTATCACTGAAAACAAAGAAAGTTGTTACAGTAACTATTATTATAAATGGTTACTGTAACAATGCCGAACTTTACTATGCTTTGTAATCAAAATACTATAGAATAAGAGTAAATTTGCTATTTTAATTAATAAAGCCACTTTCAATAAGGTGAAAGGGTACCCGGACATTTAGCTGTAAGACAATTGGCCGACAGACATTTGGCCGACAGACATCTGACCGAATGGACATTTAGCCGACGTACATTTGACCGAACAGACATTTCACCGAACGGACATTTGACAGAACAGACGATTGGCCGAACAGAACAGAACAGAACAGACAATTGATCTTTCGGCCAAATGCCCAGAAACGGTAAAGATGCGTATGTTATCTTACGCTATTTATAACACAATGTTGTAATCCTTACGTGCCACCAATGAAATGTATTCGTCTACAGAGCACAAGTTTTACGCTTATAACTGCATTCGTACCTTCGTTCATTGAGTATTAAGCATCTATGTAATCAATCACTCTTGCTCACTCAGAACTAATTTGCTATATTTTTATAGGCTATAAGATAAGTGTCTAACTAATTACTGACCCACAAAAAACTGTCCCACAATATTCCATTTTATGGTTGGATTTGAAAATATGCTATACTATACTAACATCGACTCTAAAACTAACAATATTCTAACTATTATTCTAACTATGCTAACACAAACGTTAAAACAATATTCTAACTATACTAACACCAACTCGAAGACTAACAATATACTAACTATGCTAACACTAACGTTAAAACTAACAATATTCTAACTGTTCTAACCACCCAAAAAAATAAAAATATTCTATATATTATAAAAAAAACTAAAAAAATTTTTTATATTTTAAATATTTTTTTTATATTTTATAAATTATATTATATTTTTTTTTTATATAATATGTCTTTTGTGTCATTGTTTTTTGTGTAAAATCTCTTTTTGGAGAAATCTGGTTTGGGAAAATTTATTTTGCCCAAATGCACGTGCGCCAAATCCCCATTCGGACAGGTGTGTGGGCGCCAAAAGCCCGACAGGGGGAAAAAAAAAAAAAAAAAAATTAAAATAAAAACTAAAGATTTTTGAGTTTTCTATATTATTAAAATATTATCCAAATATTAGTAATGCTGACCTTAACAGAAAAATAGTGTAAATATTTATTTATTCAAAAAATGAGTAAAACATCTCAATTTACGTACATTGATTACTATAAAAATGGTAAAACCTAATTTCACTACTTCTAGCTGACTTATATAGTTGTGAAATTAGATCAAAATTTTAGCTAAAATCTAAATCCAAATTTGATGTTTAAAATCGTGGAGATGACATCGACTTTGAGTTCTTCAAAGGTGTAGCAAAAAAACCAAATACATCTGAATTTGAAGGACGCAATATCAGACTTGTGAGAAGTCAAGGTCATTTAATCAGATGAAACACAAAAGCCTACCTTTAGTTGACATGGCATTTGCTGGAGCGACTAGGCTTAGCAATGCAGTTGGTCAGCAATACAATGATCTTTTTATTAGCCTGATTACACGTCTGGGAGGAATGTACTCTATGATTGGCTTCATAGGAGCAATTAGGATTTTCAAGGTCGAGACTGGATTGCAGAATTTCATGGAAGCAGAGATTTGGAGGAGTTATGGAAACATTGTCCGAAACAAAGTATCCTCAAAATGTGCGTGCTTTTCGGTATGAAGAGTTCTTACGATGGGTATTCATTCAACAAAGAGAATTGCCATGCTGACCTAATGAAAGAACTTGAATTGAAAGCAAAGATAAAACAGAAGAGCAAAAGACGGAGTGGACAGGTCAATGCATTTATTGGCCAGCCAGGATTAAGTATCTCTTTGATTCTAGTCACTTTAACTATGCCAAGTATATAGAGCAGGGGTGTCCTCTAAGAAAATGAGATAAGGTTGATGTTAAATTATATAGATATTAGTTTATAAAAATTTCAACAAATTTGAATTATTTGTAAAAGTGAGAGACAGCTTTTATAAATAAAAATAACTCTTTCAATTAACTACTCATTTTATGTTTAATTTTCATAAAAATTGTGATAATCAGTAATCAGGATAAAAAAGTTTCTGATAAATATTTTATAAAAAAATTATTGTTATTTTTTTAAATAGGTGCGGCCCGACCGTGTCCAATAACTTTTCTAAATGGCCCACTGCTTGTTTTAGTTGGACATCCCTGATATAGAGTGTATTTTTACGATCTATGGATAGCTCTTAGAGTCTGTCCAAAAGGATTTTATGCATGGACAGACATCATATCATGAGACTCCAACCGAGAAACAGGTAAGTTATATATGAGCCATATTTACTTATATGGTCTGATCAGTATATTGAAACTATCATCACGAGATAGGGTCTTGGGCAAATAACATCATTGGCATCACCTTGTAACCATCTACTCCTTAGCGGTCTTCACATATGTACTTACGTACAAAGAAGAAGGTGCTTCCCTAATCAACAAAGATGGACTTGACAGATTGAAAATTCGAGATAAACTGGCTGAATGCTTATATCCTCTGCATTCACAAAGACATCTAGAAGGTCTAGTCAATGTTGTAACAGGGCAAGTTTACAGAGCCACATCTAATCTTGACCAGTCTATAAAACTTGGCACTACGATTATGACAGCTTTCCTTGGTGCATGCGTCACTTCTTTCAGCAAAGCACTGAAGCCATATGTTGTATTGTTGGCCAAATCCGCGATAAAAATTCACAATGTTACAATTTTTGACACATTACTCATTTTTTCGTGTGCGTACAGAAAATACTCCACATATAGATATGAATGATGTTTTGCCTGGGTCTAGCAGCAATTCCTTCACCTCTATTGGATGAAAACACTTATGATATGACTCTAACATCTTCAAAATCTACATTAAGGTTAAATTGGCTGGTAGAAATACCATCTCGTTTATCGAAACCTTCAGGCACATTTGTGATAGAAGAATGGCATATTTTTTGGGCTGAATTACTTCGTAGTTTATAAGTATAATGAGAAATGCAGAAAAAAGCATTCAGAAATTGCGAGCAGGAAAAGAAGCTTCTCGAAAGCATCAGTTCCATTGAAAGCTTCCATCACATCCCCAGACTCGTGGTCACCGGATCAAATCCAGTTCCCATAGGAGTGAGGAATGAAAAAGTTCAGGATGGAACTGACTTAAAAAACAACACATGACAAGGTAGACGTCATTATTCCGCAGTAAGCTTGTCCTCTTGGAAAAGGCTTCCAAAAATTGATCCACTGTAATCGGCAAATCACTCAAGATTCTCCACAAACACAAATGCTAGCGTAGAAGAGTATGTCGACATTCTTGAGGACACATTGTCTGCTACCTTGCCTTAAGGCAAAACCATTTCTTGAATTCCTTTTCTTCAAGACTAAATATAAGGCGTATTTTAATTGGCAGAAAATTTTGTCAATCAAATAAACGTACTGGAAGAGCTAAAGCCCTGAAAGTCGTCAAATCTAAACCTACTTTGAGGAAATTGGGTTGTGTAAAAGAACTTATTGATCATGTGGTTACTGAAGCGGGAATAGTCATTGCTGCTTGTTATGGATTTCCTCAAGGAATAAACATGACAGATCTCAGGAACAAAGTCTGCACTTCTAAAATGGGGGAACCCCAACCTGAAATCGGCCCCTGAACTACGAACGATTCTACCAATTTATGAATGCTTAGAAAAACACATATTAAAGGCACATCTTCAAACTGCCATTTGTAAGTCTTACATGGATAAAAATCGTTCGCTACTCAATCCTGCTTATATGAACGTGGGTGCACACATGTTTAGCCAAAGCGAATGTTTCGAGATGCAGTTGTTCAAATAAAATCATCTCTCATCTTCAGTATTCTGTAAATGGCTTCGTGCAAACACATGCAAAACCCCAAATCTGTCAATGCGTCGATACAAATGATTCTGAGATTGACAATTTTTTGAAATGTTTTGTTTTTAAAAGATCAAAATTTTTTGTTTGTATTTAGTTAGAGTAAAATATTAAATATGTTTTGACGCTAACTAAAAATTTTCAATTTACAGCAGTCATCTGGATTTTCATTTATAAAAAATTTTAGCAAACAAGGCAAATTGGAAAACACAATAATTATTATTAGTGGACCTTAATTGGACCTTACTGTATATGTTCCATTGCAAGATTAATTGAAATTCCAGCAGACTATTTATTACGAGTAAAATTTGTTTAAAATGTTACAAAACAATTAGTAAATTTTGATGCTCTCATTTCAATATGAATTTTCTTTTCTTTTAAACAAAATTTGCACCTACTCAAAATTGTTTATCTAGAGGAGGATTTTAAAAAGACAAAAATATGCCCAATTTTGGACATAATATAAGTTATAATCTTAAAAAATTTAGAGAACCCACTAATCTAAATAGTTCGGCAAAGCGAAATATTACCAAAGAGAGTGCAAAATTTTTTACAAATAATTCGCCAAAATGTGGCATTTTTTTGATTAATTTTTTTTGTCTAAAATAATCTCTCAATCTTACTAGATCTTTCATTTTGATTTGATGATGGTCAAGCGATGTCTGTAAATGTAAATGCTTTTGGCATTGAGGCAATCGGTATCTGTTTTAAGCTTAATCGCTGGATCCCCATCTTAAGAGAAAAATATTCAATATTCTTCTTCTCATAAATGCAATACCGACAATAAAAATATTAAAAAAATTTATAAATTTGGACAACTTTCAAATATTTTCTTTTGATAAAATGGCGCTGAGTCTTCATAAATAAAAGTTGTAAAGAAAATAAATTGAAAACGTTGAATAAATCTTTTATTTAACCAAATACTAGCAATAATATTTCGGTCACTATGACCTTCTTCAGATATATATGACGTAAAAAAGAGTAAAACGTCATATATATCTGAAGAAGGTCATAGTGACCGAAATATTATTGCTAGTATTTTGTTAAATAAAAGATTTATTCAACGTTTTCAATTTTCTTTTGACATCTAAAACTTTAAAAAATTTTGGTGAATTCAAAAAAATGAGGCATTTTTAAATATTCAATTCAAATGATAAGCGCACAGATAATCAGTGTACATATTAATGCCAAAATGTTGCTAATTTGATATGTCTTTATTAAGCACATATGTTTGTTTTTTCCGTTAATAAGCAAAGAAATTTAAAGACTTACGATACCAATGTTGATGATAGTTAAGTCGTAATTAATGCGAAGAGAAGAATGCTTACGTTTTTTAAAATTGAGAAAATCATTAATCCTTTTCTTCAAGACTAAGTATATGTCGTGTTTTGATTGGCTGAAAATTGTGTCAATCAAATATAAGAGTATTATTGATCAAGGAATACTTCATAATGAAGTATTTCTTAATTATTTGACTTAAAAAATTAATTTCGCTTGATTAATCTCCTCTTTTCCTCTAAATTAAAAGTCACAAAAAATTCTTCACCGACAAATGAGGACACGAGCAAGGTTCTCCACAAATTAATTATTATTATTATTATTGCAGCATGAGGAAAAATCGTTAGAAGACGTTTATTAGACATAGACAGAGTGGACAAGATAGACAGATCATTATTACACTCCAATCTCAGTATGTACGTAGACAATGGCGGTATCAGAAATCTTTGAAGGTGGAGGTAAATATTGTTTTTCAATTGAAGTTTAAAATTATTAGAAATTTAATTAAACAATTCAAAATGTTTAACATAAGCTTATCTAATAGGAGGGAGGGGGTCAATGCCCTCTAGCTGCTTCCTTCTACCTAGATATAAAAATATCTCCCATGTGTTTACAGAAACATTTTTAATTAGGGCAATTTATACTTTGACACATTTGTAGAAAATTTTGAAAACTTTCCGGAACGCATAAGTTAAAATCTAATATTTCTGCTGAAAATTAATTCCATACAATATACAATATATTTTTACAAATATAATATGTAAAATATACAAATGTAAAAGTTGAGAAGGCAAAAAAATTTCATCTATTTTGACATAGTTAGATTAACTCAAATTTCTTAGATTTTAGTTTAATTTGGCAAAATTGTGAGAAAGTTAAAAACTATTTACAAAGTAAACATTTTTTTTATAAAAAAGTAGTTAAATTAAAAATTTTTAAGGCAAAAAAAATATTTTAAATCAATAAAAAGAGTGATACGGGTGATATAATAACAATAAACTTGGCGACATATTCAAAGAATTGGACGAAACCCCTATGTGCCGTCGGACACCATTAAGGAACTACAGCATTAGGGGTGTATGCTCTTAAAACGGTAGAATAAAAATTTTTTAATTTATTTTGAGCGCATTGCGTTTGGAAATTAACGATAATTTGCTTAAATTTTATTTGTTTTTTCAAATTTTTTTAGAATAACTTATTTTTCTATTTCCAAAATAATTTTTAATAAAATTGAAAGATAGAGATAAGTAATCAATCAGAAAAACCCAATGTTTTTTTAAATATAATGTCACATTTTGTATTTCAAGTTGACTAAAAATGAATTTGAAGAAAATATGTGAAAAATCAAAAAAAAACTTTTTTATTTGAAAGTGAATTTTTCTACGAAAACGAAATGTTTATATAGTTTCAATTAAAGAAAGAAAATTAGGTTATATATTTATAAGTGTAAAAATATTATTCAGGCTTTTTAGTGAAAAATACTTGAAAATAAAAATTACAGAATGTTTTTCCTGCTGAATCTAAAAAATATCTCATCCATTTTAGCAAAGTGTGATACTTTTTTTCCATTTTTTTCGTGGTTTGAATTTGGGATTTTGGATAGATATGTGAATTTAAAATTATATTAAATTAGACAAAAATTATTAAAATCATTTTTTACTCTAACATTTTTTAGTTCAAGCTTTAAATCCTCCTTAGTGAAAATCTGAAACTTTTCATTTTTCCAAAATTCAATTTTTTAAAAAATTTCTCAGATATTTTCTGTTTTGTTAAATCAATATTATTTACTATTTGTAGAATACTAATTTGAAATTTACTTTTTTTATTAAAGATCAATAATATTTATGTTAATCGTCTTTCTTAGTTAAAATGGCTAACAAAATATAAACTAAAATAATTATTTCCTAGAATTTTGGGTAAATTTTCAAAAAAGAAAAATCATTTATATGCTAATATTTTTTTATATAAATATTTCAATTTGAAGCAATCAATACTTCTATGCCATTGCCTCAACTCAAACAAAATCAATAATTCATTTACACTTTTCTTGCATCAAATTTCGTACAATATTCCTCTACTTTCTAAAAAACCGACTTTTATATTCAGAGAGCGCGAAATTATATTGTAGGAGTTTAGAGGAAATCATTTTCAAATAAATTAGATTTGATGTTAATCATTAATTTGGCACAACTGGCATTTTTCCTCACATATCTTAATAATTAGCTAATTAATTATTTAATTAGTCAAAACAACATACCTTATACCCAAAATTTTGATACACTTTAAAATTTTGTTAAACGGAATATTGCAAGTGTCCGTTCACGCTAAAGTGTGGAGTAAGATTAGACGCAAATTTAAAATTTCATTTTTCATCAATAAAATAAAGTGTGATATCGATTTTCATAAACTTCTCTACATCAGTTAGTATTTATAATTGTGTCGAAAAGTTGTTTTGCTTGATTGAGTATATCAATATTGAACAACTTAATTTATATATATATATATATTACAAACGCGCACACACACACAAGCACACACATACGAATAAAATTTGGAATTCAATATAGCAAATTCATTCGTTATTATTGCATTACAGACATCAGACATATTAAGGGAGGAAGCCCTTTTTAATAAATATTGAAGCGAAACTTTGAAACAACGTTGTCCCATCATTCATCCAATTATACATTCCATGAACATTCAGGAAACTATTTTTAATTTTGGGAATAGCAATGTGCTGAATATACTTTCATTCTTCATTTATTTCTGACATATACGATATAGTACATATATACATTAAATCATGAAATTTGGGGATATTCCTTTTTTCGTGAAAATATATTAATCGAAAACTCTTGTAGGGAAAATAAGTATAACATCTGAATATGATAATTTGGAAAATATATGATTGCTCGCGAAAGAAAGACAAAAATGCCGTTATTTTAACTAACAAATCGTGAAAATTTAACTTCCACGAAAAGTTTTTGATTTGAAGTATATTCACAAAAGCTTTAAAATAAGATTTGAAATTGGAAGCAAGGCAAGGCTCGTGCTTTCGCTGTTATATATATAGTTGAATATTTTCTAAATTTACTATTTTTTTATTCTTCTTTCACCTTTTTTCAACTCTATTTTATCTTTTTTCCATTCTATTTTAGTTTTTTTAAGTGAATTGAAAAAAAGAATTTAAATAAAAATTCAAAAAAATAAAAAAAAAGATCGAAGAACAAAAAACTAAAAAAAAGTTAAAAAAATATAAAAAAAATGGAATCAAAAAAAGATCAAATAGAATCGAAAAAAGTTAAAATGTACCATTTTTGGTCACAAATTTAAAACAGCTCCATAGGATAAGCACAATTAATCTTTTTCCTTCTTTTTTACCCCCCCCCCCCCTAATAATGAAATCTAAGTATATGTCAGTTCAAAAGTCGAATTTCTGCCAATCATAATTGGCTTTGCTTTAATTGGGAAAATAAGACTTCTATTCACTTAGAAGAAGTTTAGAATATCTTGATACAGAGCTTATGTTTTTCCAAAACTTATATCTTTCTAAGTATACATGAAAACCATAAGTTATGTCAAAATAGCAAACATAATTCAATTTTATTAAAAGTGTGTAAATATTTGAATACATCTCATAACTAAAAACATCGTAGAATTGTTTTAACTTAATTAATTAATAATTAATTAATTAACATTTGGACTTAAATGTTAAGTTGAGCATGACTTTTAAGTTAAATCAAACTGGAATCCATATTTTGGAGCTGATTCCAATAAAATCAATCACTCTATTCAGGATATTTGCGTCTCAAACTTTTTATGATGATAAAGTATCTGAATTTTTTTTGAAGTTTTGTAAAAAAAAACTCTAAATTTAGCGGTTTTTTTTAGATAATTTGACTTGAATAGACTTTTTTCATGCCATTTACAATTTAAAATAATATTTTTTCAAAATACTAACATATTTCACATCCATTTGATGTTAAAAATTTTTAATTTTCGTCTTTTTTTGTTAAATCTACTGAATGAGCTTAAATCAACCCCTTCCTAAATATCCGTGTATATTCTAAAATTCACTTTTAAAATGATAAACTAACATTTCACACATCCAGGCTTAGTTAAAATGGACATGTATATAATAATATTTGATCAAGCAAAACTTTTGTACCATAATTTTTGTTAAAGACTGCTTCTGTGAATGAATATAATGTAGTAAATTCTTTCAAGTGAATTCAACTCAAAAAAGGTGGATCCAAGTATAGATCTAAATCCTAATTAAAACTGATTTATTTTTAAAACTCGGAATCCAACAAAAAATTATCAGTGAACGAAGAAATCCGAATTATGAAAGTTAATGTTCCTATAGGCAGCCATTCTTAGAGTAGAATGCATTTATAACGATATATATATATATTTCTTATATACTTATATGTAGCTATTACCTACATAACTACGTAGACGAATCCCTCACTCACAATTGATAAAATCTTCTTACTACAGAGTAAGAATTTTTCTAGAAGAAGTTGATTTCACGAAATTTAATTGCGCTAATTAGTCTTAAACAATTTAAAGTTTGTTTATATGAAATATTTTATATCCTTCAAAATGCTTCGTATATAAAATTAAAAATCTTTGCTTCAGCAAGTAAGGAAACTATTTTTTATGCTGAAATTTTAGAAATGTTTATTTGCGTTGTTTTTGTAAAAAAAAAATAGAAAAAATTGTTAAAAAAAAAATTTTACTTTTTAAACAATCGAATAAAATTTAGTAAATCGGCAAAATCCTAGTAATTCCAAATATCTTGAAGTAGGAAAGAAACTCTAATTAAGGTATAATATAAATCCATATTTCCAATATGTATGAGAATGCTGTGTGCTATCAGCAAGCCTTATACATATAATAATCCTACAAAAAACAAATCGCATCTCAACAAAAATAATAAAAAATAATTATCACACAAAGGAAAATTGTCTTATGATGTGAAAAGTGTGATTGATTTATCTATTTATTGAAATATATTATTATTCATCATGTTATTTCCACTTTTTTTTTATTGAACGAACTTAATCTCACTAAAACCTTGCAATACTTTTAATCACTGGAAATAAATAGTTACTGTATAACAATGCATATCTTTAGCATTCCTGGTGATTAAAATACTATTGAATCATGGTAAATTTAGTATTTTATTGTGGTAGGTTAACATTCAATGATGTCAAACATCTGAAGACTGTAAAATCACCTTAAAAACTAAAGATTTTTGCGTTCTCTATATCAATAACATATTATTCAAATATTGGTATTGCTGGCATAACAGAAAAATATTGTAAATATTTATTTATATTCAAACAAATGAGTAATAGATCTCAATTTACAAATATTGATAGTTTTTATTGACTTCTATAGTTGTAAAATCACCATATATCTATTGAATAAGGGTGATTCTGTTTTTCAAATGTTTAACCTCAGCATTAAATATAAGTTTATAGCGCAAGTCTTTAATACCTTAGCACACATACCAAATTAAGTTAAATTCAATTTTATCGTTTTCTCTCCCTCAATGCTGTAATGTGTTACAGGGTTTCTAAAAATTACTCATTTGCGCTCCCAAGTGAGCACTTTGAAATTATTAGGGGAGGCTGTGAAAAGTTACGAAGATCAAGTGCTTAGCATAAACATTTTCCATTTTTGAAAATTGGAAAAATAATGTTTAAAAGTAGCTATATACTGAAAAAAAAACAAAAATAATAAAATTTACTAAAAATTTTTTTAAACTGGTAAAGAGATGTTTAAGACGCTTTAAATTAGTAATTTTTACTAATGTGGAATTTCATTTCCCAAATAGAAAATAGGGTATATAAAGAAAAAAAGATTTAAGTCTTTTTAACTCCAAAACAAAGCTCTAAATTAGCTTTTTTTTTCTTAGTTGAGTTCTTCCAATTAAATCCTTTAAATCGAATTATCTTCTGGGTATTTCTTCAAATTTTGGAAACTAAAAAAAATTCACTCTTCGGATGTGACTAAAGTACTCTTATTCAATCCCACAGATGCATATGATGGATTTAGTATCAGAATCCTTTGAGTATCCCTACTTCTTTATGTTGAAAGAAATTTATTTGTAAGTAAGCATTATTTTTATATTAAAATAATGTCAGCTAAGGGGGTGTTGATTAAGAAAAGTTAAAATCAATAAAAATTAAAATTTAAAAATGATTTATTTATAATCGATTAAATAAAGCAACAACAAAAAATCCTAATCAATAAGTAAGTATATTGATTCAATTTTATTTTATTTAGTTAATTAATTAAGTAAAAAGTTTTTTAATTATATAAATTAACTAAGTTAAACTATTATTTGAAGTTTGTCAAGCATTTGAAATATTTAAGGCAGAGGTTGGCAAATTTGGGTTAAGATAAAATTTTTGAGGGGATTAAGATTCCTCAGATAAAATTATCGTGGTACTATATACTTATACTGAAAATAAAAACAAGTACTTTTACAGCTACAACTTTTTAAAATAACCAATATTTGTATAATATGTCAAAGATATAGAGAACTTAAAAATCTACCGTAGATCATTTGTCAGATGTTCATGTCATTTAAAAGGAATTTACTACTAAAATAGTTAAATTACCATGACTTAATGGTATTATAATCACTAAAGCTAGAAAGAAGTAAGTAACTATATAGTAACTTTTTTTTCAGTGGAAAAATTTCCGCCAAGTATTTTGTATACTTTGTATATTACATATACTTTAAGCTATTTCAAGATTTCTCTATTGTCTCGCGTCGCCTTACCAGACCACAAAGTTATTCTTTCCGTTTTTAAATAGTTTTTGTATAAAGCAGAGCTTTCTTTATACTAAATATTTTTAAATATTATTTTTTTTAATTATAATATCCGCTCATGAATAATTTCGCTAATTTTGCTAGATTTTAAGTCAAAATTTTTGGATATCAACTTCTTCAAGAATTGGAAATTAAAGGCGCATAAAAAGTTAGGAAGTGAGGCACATAAGCTTTAGCAGCAAAATTGTTTTGAGAACAAAGATTTTCAAAACAAACACATTTTTTCTAATCACATCATCATATTTTTAAGGTAAAAATGTTTTACTGCGCACCATTTTGAAAAATTCTCATATGTTATTGACATCTAAATGAAGTTACTAACATATTACCTGATATGTGAACTGGATGTGACTTTTAACAGAAATAAAGTGAAACCTTTTCCAAGCTTTACAAAATTTGGAATTTTTTAAAAACAAATTAAAATATTGCAAAACATCTCTTTCAAATTTTTTGCAAAAACTTTTTGAAATTTCAATTTTTTCATATAAATAAAAAATTAACGTGTTATATTCCAATGTTTTGAACTGCTTAGAATTAAAAATATATTTTTTTTACTTTTCATTTTTTTTAAATTTGATGAGTGAATTTTTTGCTTTTTAATACTTATAGTTAAAAAACTTCTAGTTTAATAAGTCTTATAAATTAAAAATATAATATAATTATGTCTCTAAATTAGTCTTATTACTAATTTCTTTGAAATAAATTAAATTTCTAAGTTTTGAGAAGATTACTGAGAGTTGTAAAGAGAGTAAACTTGCGTTCTTGATGTTTCTAAAGAGTATTTTTGCTCCTTTTTACCATACCCATAACCACGAAAATTTTATTAAAGTTTTTGGAGATTATTCTTAAATTTTGATTCACATTAATTATGAGTTAAGAGGTAAAGATTTTATTGACTGATCATTCCATTTATTTCAAGGAATAGAGGAATGGTCTTTTCCTCTACAACTTACTAATTCATTAAATAAAGTCTTTTTAACTATTTTTCTATTTATCTTAACCGAGCGCAACTTTATGATGACATTTGAGTGCCACTTCATCTACATATATTATAAAGAAGATATGTCTATATAGATTTTGCCATATATTGCCTATAATAATTGATTTTTTTATATATATATATATGAAAAATAGAAAAACATGTTTTATTATAAATGAATTACTTTTCACTTCTCTAATACGCATATCATGAAAATTGCTTTAAAAACCCTTTTTTGCTAATCTATGGATGGAACTTTATATTTAGTAAATTAGTCTTAAACATTGTCCACGATTAGTCAAATTATGTTCGAATGAACAAAATATTTTTTTTAAATTCAATTTTCATCTCAGCATCAATTGCAACATTTTATAATAACATATGTTTTAATAGGTTTCCGCTGTCCATTTAAATAACTAGTAAAGAACCCAATTTTTTAAATGTTCTTTCAATAATTTATATACGTAAAATACGTATGTAAATAGTAAACAACCTCTTTTACTTTATAACAACAATCATACGAATGAACCAACTCGTTAATGGTTGACATATGTGCAATCAAACAAATTTAGTTATCAAAATGAGTAAACTTTTTCACTGTATAAAATTATTATCAGTGATCTATACTAAAAATTTCAGTTAAAAGTCCAACCTTGACAAATTTTCTCAAAATTGAAGCGCTAGTCTAGTCACAAATTTTAGACAAAAAATAAACCATTCACAACTAAGTATGATACCTTTGTTCAAATTTAATTTGAAAAAAACATAGACGCAATTTTAATAATAGAATTTTGAATTATTTAGTGCTAATTGAAGTCTTAATTTCCTAACTCATAAGGATATGTTTGGTGCGTGTTTCCTAATTTTTAGAAGATTGAAAATATTAATAAAGGTGTGAATCAGCTGATATAATACCAAAAATAAAAATGGTGAGAATGCAGTCACACAAAATAAGAAGAGTTAATTCCACAACTTTTTTACTCAATTTTTTATATTTACAATATTTTTCTGTTATGTCAACAATGCCAATAATATTTGGATACTATTTTAATGATATAGAAAACTTAAAAAGCGCTAATTTTTAAGACGATTTTTCAGTCAGATAGATCTTTTACTTCATTGAAAGTGAATCTAGTTCTAAAAGTTAATAAGTATAATTAAGATAGTGTAAGCACTTTTCTTTTCAGTGATTAACTATAGAATAATAATTAACAAATTTAAATTTATATAGCAATTGTCTACCTAAATCAACTTAACTTACGTCAACAGAAGAAGAGGGATGGAGAGAGAATATGGTGGGAAAGAGGAGATCAATCCTCAAAAAATGACGAGGTTTGGAAAATGAGACTTTTGAAAGAGTGGGTTTGGGAAAGGCATTATTTGCAAAAGGAAGATGATGATCCTCACATCAGATGTTGGAGGAATGAGGGAAAAAGAAGATGCGTTATGAAGGAATTTGTGAACAAAATAGAGTGTTCGTGGAAAACGTATATATGTGTATTGTATGTATTGTATGTATGTTTATTGTGTGTATTATTTGTATAAGAAAGGGTTGCTCGCAAAACATTAATCAAACTAAAATTGAGCAATTTTTTCAATAAAATTGAAGAAATAATTTATATTAGTAGAGTTATTAGTGAAGAATCCAGATATAGACACACACACATACATATATATACATATATATATACGTATAATTAATAATAGAAATATATATATATATGTATGTATGTATGTAATTTGTAAAGAAGAAGGAAATTTGGAAAGAAAATGCGACAAGAGATAGAGGAGATAGGCTGAAAGTTAGAGCCACGACAAAGTATCAATGCGAAGAAAGAGAGATCTATTGTTGTGTTTCCTAGTTTATGTCAATTTGCAACATATTTCTATATCTCTCTCTTTTCGCGATAGTGTTGGATGGAGATGGAGTTGTATTAATGCTATTAATGGCATTATTAGTACTATGGAAAAATCGGTATTTATATCATTTCTATTATAAATATTTTTTCCTATATCACATAACTGCGCAAACACACAATCCTCTATATCCAAATATAAATCATATATGAGATATAGCATATTCTATATCTTTGTATCGCTATTGGTTGAATTAAGAAAAGAAATACAAACCAAAAGGAATGTGTAATATATATCTGGAAATAGAGCACAATGTATCTTACGGTATGGAGATGTGTATCCTTAGGAAGGAGAGGAAGAATTTTATAGGTGAGTTTAGTTGGTAGTGTAGGAGGATGGGAGGAATTTGTTTAATTCATTAAATCATGTCTTCGTGTATATACTGCACCTATACGAATTAATTGGAAAAGGATATTGCAAAAATAAAAATATATTTCCATTAAGTGAACTAATAGTTAAAGTAATTTACACGATAAGCATGAGATCATCATCATCATCATCATCATCATCATCATCATCATCATCATCATCATCATCATCATCATCATCATCATCATCATCATCATCATCATCATCATCATCATCATCATCATCATCATCATCATCATCATCATCATCATCATCATCATCATCATCATCATCATCATCATCATCATCATCATCATCATCATCATCATCATCATCATCATCATCATCATCATCATCATCATCATCATCATCATCATCATCATCATCATCATCATCATCATCATCATCATCATCATCATCATCATCATCATCATCATCATCATCATCATCATCATCATCATCATCATCATCATCATCATCATCATCATCATCATCATCATCATCATCATCATCATCATCATCATCATCATCATCATCATCATCATCATCATCATCATCATCATCATCATCATCATCATCATCATCATCATCATCATCATCATCATCATCATCATCATCATCATCATCATCATCATCATCATCATCATCATCATCATCATCATCATCATCATCATCATCATCATCATCATCATCATCATCATCATCATCATCATCATCATCATCATCATCATCATCATCATCATCATCATCATCATCATCATCATCATCATCATCATCATCATCATCATCATCATCATCATCATCATCATCATCATCATCATCATCATCATCATCATCATCATCATCATCATCATCATCATCATCATCATCATCATCATCATCATCATCATCATCATCATCATCATCATCATCATCATCATCATCATCATCATCATCATCATCATCATCATCATCATCATCATCATCATCATCATCATCATCATCATCATCATCATCATCATCATCATCATCATCATCATCATCATCATCATCATCATCATCATCATCATCATCATCATCATCATCATCATCATCATCATCATCATCATCATCATCATCATCATCATCATCATCATCATCATCATCATCATCATCATCATCATCATCATCATCATCATCATCATCATCATCATCATCATCATCATCATCATCATCATCATCATCATCATCATCATCATCATCATCATCATCATCATCATCATCATCATCATCATCATCATCATCATCATCATCATCATCATCATCATCATCATCATCATCATCATCATCATCATCATCATCATCATCATCATCATCATCATCATCATCATCATCATCATCATCATCATCATCATCATCATCATCATCATCATCATCATCATCATCATCATCATCATCATCATCATCATCATCATCATCATCATCATCATCATCATCATCATCATCATCATCATCATCATCATCATCATCATCATCATCATCATCATCATCATCATCATCATCATCATCATCATCATCATCATCATCATCATCATCATCATCATCATCATCATCATCATCATCATCATCATCATCATCATCATCATCATCATCATCATCATCATCATCATCATCATCATCATCATCATCATCATCATCATCATCATCATCATCATCATCATCATCATCATCATCATCATCATCATCATCATCATCATCATCATCATCATCATCATCATCATCATCATCATCATCATCATCATCATCATCATCATCATCATCATCATCATCATCATCATCATCATCATCATCATCATCATCATCATCATCATCATCATCATCATCATCATCATCATCATCATCATCATCATCATCATCATCATCATCATCATCATCATCATCATCATCATCATCATCATCATCATCATCATCATCATCATCATCATCATCATCATCATCATCATCATCATCATCATCATCATCATCATCATCATCATCATCATCATCATCATCATCATCATCATCATCATCATCATCATCATCATCATCATCATCATCATCATCATCATCATCATCATCATCATCATCATCATCATCATCATCATCATCATCATCATCATCATCATCATCATCATCATCATCATCATCATCATCATCATCATCATCATCATCATCATCATCATCATCATCATCATCATCATCATCATCATCATCATCATCATCATCATCATCATCATCATCATCATCATCATCATCATCATCATCATCATCATCATCATCATCATCATCATCATCATCATCATCATCATCATCATCATCATCATCATCATCATCATCATCATCATCATCATCATCATCATCATCATCATCATCATCATCATCATCATCATCATCATCATCATCATCATCATCATCATCATCATCATCATCATCATCATCATCATCATCATCATCATCATCATCATCATCATCATCATCATCATCATCATCATCATCATCATCATCATCATCATCATCATCATCATCATCATCATCATCATCATCATCATCATCATCATCATCATCATCATCATCATCATCATCATCATCATCATCATCATCATCATCATCATCATCAAATTTTGATGCTGATTTCGAATATGTAACTCATTTGTTTTGATTTGCTCTACTTTTTTCGTAATTCAATGATTTATAACTTATTAGTTTTTAATTTATTAGCTATTTTAAAATATTGTTATTTTTTTTTTAGCTTTTTTGTGAAATAATAACATTATTTTTGTATTAAATATAAATGAATAGAAAGTGTCTAAACGATTCAAACCGGTTCTGTTATATTTGCGAAAAAGTAACTTTTCCAGACCAAGTGTCAAAAATTACAAAGTTTGTTAAAAAACCCCTATCATGCATATTTTGGTGTTAAGCTGGGTGACCAGGGTAAGACATTTGCACCTCATATCAGCTGTCTAACATGTGTTGAAAGTTTGAGTTGAGCCATTTGGCATACCAATGATTTGGCGGGAACAAAGAGATCATTTTGAAGATTGTAATTTTTGTTTAACAAATTTGAAAGGTATTAATAAAAAGAAAAAAACGTCAGTTATTTATCCAGATGTGAATTCTGCAATAAAACCTGTTTGCCATAGTCCAGATGTGCCTGTACCACCTTGGCCCTTAAATATAATTTTTTGTTCAAGTTCAAATGACCATTATTTTGACAGTGATGATTCATAGTCCGACAAGTCTTTTACTTGTGATTCTGGGAATTCCAATCCTGTTCTTATGAGTCAAGCAAAGCTGAATGACTTGGTCAGAGATTTACCTCTCTCCAAAGAATCTGCTCAAATATTGGGATCCAGATTAAAAGAAAATAATTTGTTGGCTCCGAAAACTAAATTTGCTTGGTTCAGAGAGTGAGAAAAAGAGTTTAGAACATTTTTTGCCTACAACAGCAACTCATCATTTGTGTATTGCACAAACGTAGAAAAACTTATTCAAATTTTAGGAGTGAAATACAATTCAAAAGATTGGAGATTGTTCCTAGATTCTTCTCTTAAGAGTTTCAAAGCCTGTTTTGCTAAACATCGGAAATAGTTTTGCTTCTATTCCTCTTGCACATTCAGTGAGCATCAAAGAAAACTTTGACGACATAAAGTGCATTCTTTCAGCTTTAAAATATGAAGAGCATCAGTGGCTGATTTTTGGAGATTTAAAGGTAACAATTTTTTTTTAACAAAATTATATAGTCCCTCATGCTTTTTATGTCTCTGGGATAGCAGAGCTGACTCTTTACATTATGTTAAGAAAGAATGGCCATCAAGGGTAGAATTCAAGAAGGGGAGTCATAATGTTATATCCAACCCTATTGTTCCGGCAGACAAAATTTTGCCACCTCCTCTACACATATCAAACTGGAACTCATGAAAAACTTTGTCAAAGCTTTAGAAGATGAAAGTGAATCTTTCGTATTTCTTATGAAAAAATTCCCTAGGTAACGCGAAGATAAAGGCAGGAATTTTTGATGGTCCAGGGATAAGAGAACTTATGAAACTACAAAAATATTATTGCAGAACTACTTCAAAATTATAAGTCACTTAGAGTCACAATGTCACACAAAATGCATTTTTTGGACTCTCACCTGGATTTCTTTCCTCAAAATTGTGGTGATTATAGTGAGAAAGAATGCGAGCGCTTCCATCAGGACATCAGAGTTATGGAAGAAAGGTACCAATGTTTATGGACTACTGTTGGTGTCTGAAGAGAGACAATATTAGGCATATACATAAAAGAAAATCTATCAAAAGATCTTTTTTTAAATAAATTTTTTCTCTTTTTGTATTTTTTTATTTAATAATGATATGTATTCATTTTTTTATATCTTATTATTTTAGACTATCAACATAAAAAATGAGGCTAAAACCAAAAATCAAAAAAAAATTGTCAAAAATCAAAAGCAAATCAGATTAAATAAGCTTAATTTTTGAATTCAGCATATAAAAAATATCTAAAATTTGTTCGAATATTTCAGACAACATAAAAAAAAAATTTTAATGTAGGGCTGTGTAATCAGTAACAACACCATACAACAGAGATTTAGAGATAAGATGTCTAAATCGCCCCCATTATGAAGTAAAAAATCCTAAACATGTTTCACCCCCTTTTTTAAACTTTAATTTGAAATCTTAATTCCATTTATATTCAATAAATTCTTTCTAAAAATTTTGTTCTGAAGATTCCATACAACAAGAAAAAGGATTCATCACCACTTTTAGAGCTAAAACAAATCCTCAATTCCAAACAATAAGCGATCTTTCAGTTGAGATTTATGATTAGAAAAAAATTAATTTTTTTTTAATTCTTTTTTTTGTTTTTGAAAAAATATTAAAATATATCTTTATTTATAGAAAATGGCGAAAGGATATTTCGTTCACAATATAGAAACCCTGTACATCATCATCATCATCATAATTATCAACAAACGTGTACTCATCATCTCATCATTTTACACATCATCATCATCAACAAACTCTACTCTTCATCTCATCACCATCATTATCCAAATCATCATCATAATCATGAACAAACCCCAACTTATCATCATCATAATCATCAACCACCTCCTTCATCATCAATACTACATCATCACCATCATTTTCCAAATCATCATTATAATAATTAACAAACTCTCACTCATCATGATCATTTTTCATCATCACCACCATCATTTTCCAAATCATCAACACTCATCATCATGCGCACTACACCATTACCAAATCATCAGCAAACTCAATTTCATCATCATCATCACCACATAATCCAAATCATCATCAACAAACTCCACTCATCATTATCATCATCATCATCCATAACTTAATCATTATCATAAACCGCATCATCACTTTTGTTTCATCATCATCATCCGTGTCTAAGAACTAAGTCGTCATCATAATCAGCTATATCATCATCATCATCATCATCGATAAACTTTACATCATCATCATCATCATCTTTATCCGAAGCATTGCTATTAATTAATCTACTTTAAACATAGTTTTAATCTATTATCTGTACATCACCATTTTTTGCAGATATAACTCATGCTCTCTCAACTCCACTCACACATGCACAGCATCTACTTATTTTTAAATCAACATTCCTCATTTTAAACAAATGAATATCATAATTTATGTCTGAATTTTAATTAAGATTTGCATAAATTTTGCATCAATTTTTGCCATTTCCCAACTTGAGCAAGATGGAATATCTCTTTTTCTCATTAATTTTTTCATATTCTGACTCTCTTCGCGTTTCCTTAACTACTAAGAATGATACTTCTCATCAAATTCAAAGCAACGATTTCCTAATGACCAATATGCAAGTGGTTGTGGGCCGGCTTTCAACCATATTTTAGAAATCGCTTGTATCAATTAGCAGGAAGAATTTGGAGTAAATTGATGTTCCATAGCATTCATTTATATTATATATATATATAATGCCGCCAATTTGGATATGTCATTACTCGCTTTATCAGGATTTAGATCCATCTTTTCTAGGATTCTAGGAAGCAGATTTAAGATTAACTGAGGTTTTCCTGTGAAGAAATTTATGAAACCTAGATGTGCTTGAGATATAAGTACACAAGTAGAATGAAGAACATAGAAAGGGATTGGGAAGAGAAAATATGTTTACTGATTTGGTAATAAATTGATTTTAAATAAAATTACAGCATAAAAATAAATTGATTGACAATTGATTGATATTGATTGGGAATGTGATGGTGTCATTTATTTTTTAATGAAAAAAGCAATCGAACCTGTCAAGCAATGCCAAATATATAAATTTGGAAATATATTAAAATTCCACAAATTTTTTTGTCAAATATTGTCTTAATTTATTTAATAAACCTGCTTTTGATGATTAATTCACTCAAAATATTTCATCTGTCATTAAATTAGCTTTCACAGGTGAATTAATGCGAAAAAATGTTTCCTCAAATAATAAACTTAACATACACAGTATAAATCGAACATACTCAATTTGATTCCAATACTTTTGTCACCCTAGCTTTAAATTACGGGCAATAAGTTAACCTCTTTGTAATTTGAGGATAGATAATTTTTTTACCATTTTGGAATAATTTTTGTCGGGCACATTTGGGCGTTTGTCCTCTCACGTCACTGGAAGTGTTAATAAAGCATTCACTATTTTGATGCAAGCCCATAAACGTGGATACTGTTAAAAGAAGTATTGGAATTAAGAAATGGAGGAAATTAGATTTTTGAATCTAGAGTTTTCATCGAGAAGGCACAAGCGTCGCTTGTTTCGACCTATGAGAAAGTAGGCTGGATGCGGGATCGAACCGAAGACCTTGAGTTATCTAAACGCAGTATCTAACCAACATTACTCAAGCGTTATATGCCAATATATTCCGCTGTTGACGTCATTGGCAGAATTTATTCAAGAGGATTCATCAGTAGAACCGTTTAATTGCATAAAATCAATTTTTTTAATTAACTTTTTTGAGATGTCTTCAAAAATTTGTTTAACCATTTGTTATATTTTAACCTTTTCAGGCATAAAAAAATTTTTTTTTTAACATTTTTGGAAAATTTTTTCTCCAACGTTTCGATGGAAAGAAAACTAATTCTTTTTTGATTAATTAATGTTCTCTCGAACCTAAATTTTTGTATGCGACACAAGTGTTCTATTGTGCGTTTATGGAACAAAATGCATAAAATAGGTGTTTACTTAATTTATTATGCAAAATTTATTGATTTTTGCTTAAAGTATAACAAACAATTGCTTTATCAATAGTTTTATGTCATATTATTATTATTATACGATATTTAGGTGGAAGCGAAAAAGTTTGCCAAAATAAGCTACAGAAGCTTAGATTAGATTTTATGTAAAGAACCAAATAGACAAAGACAAAGCAATGATGAAATATGTATTAATGCAGCCAAAAAAAAGGTTTTGCATTTTTTTTCTTCTCCATATTTCCACAACTCTTGAGTCTTGTTTTGAAGATCTCCAAAGGGAAATTAATCCATCGAGATGAAGAATCTTCAGAAACGCAACTTTGCAAATTGGTTTGTGTGCATAATACATCATAATAATAATAATAATAGAAAATAATGATTACAAATACGAAAGTATTTGACGCTAATATATATCAGAGGTCTGGCAAGACCTCCGGGGAGACAACTCGCCAAACTTGCCAGCCTTATTATATATTTAAATGTGTAAATCGTAAAATGCTTAAAAAATATACTTAAAATAAAAATTTTCAAAAAATATTTTACATACATATTGAAAGCCACATTTCAAAAATTCTTCCTAAAAGTTCAAAAAATTTAACTTTGAAATTGCAGTTTTATTTCATAAAAACTATATGATTGGTTGAAATGTTTATGTAATATATATATATATATATATATATATATATTCACATCAAGTAGCCAGATAATACATAAAATACTAAACAACAAAACATTAGGGAATATATATGGTATTTGAGGTATCGACAGCTCAAAAAAAATTATATCCGAAAATCATAGTACACTAGACTTTCGTGGGCTCAATCAAAAAGTTTTTAATAATTACTACTTTTTTATATTTTAGATTTTTAGAACAGGGCTAAATCAAAATTTAAATTTACAAATGGAAAAGTAAAAAATTTAGATTAAAAATTAGTATCCTTTTGGAGTTGGAATTTGAAAATTGTAAAAATAATTACGGTTCTTCCGAATATAAATTTTTTTTGCCAATTTCACAAAATATAAATGTACAAAAAATATAATGTAAAAAATACACATTTTTAAAAACTAAGAAAGCTGGATTCTTCCAGTGTGAAAACAATAGAAATTTTGGCCAAAGTATATTTTTTATCAACTTCGTAGCAAGGACTTTGAATCAGAATCATTCATTTTCTTGAAAACTGAATAAGATCTCGAACAAATGGGAAAAAAAATAAAGATAAAACTTGTGTCTTGATCTATGTCTTTGATTTTATTCGAGAAATCGAGTTTCAATGTCATCTTTTTCATCACATCTTTTTTTCTCAGCTTGAAAGCTTTATAAAGTTTTAAATCATTGTTATTGGACGAGATTCAAACCAATGAGAAAGATTTATTTTTCAATCAGTTGTTTGATAGCAAATTGTCTCCCCTTTTCTTCACGTCGTTTTTCAAAGAACGTTCTTAGAAAACGTTCATAACTACTTTTATGTCAAAAGAAGATCGTTTCTGAAAACAAATCAAAACACGAATTCTTTACAGGTACGTTTTTCAACCAAATTTTGCAATGTTTTATCATATTATCAAAAAAAAATTTTTTTTCAAAATATAAATATCCCTCCCTATATTCTTCTTTTCTACTTATAGAAATTTAGGATGTTACATTATATATTTAAAAAATAAAATAAAATGAATATTGATATCAACAATATCATGATCAGTTTAATTATTCATAATTAGATCATAACTTTTTTTTTTTTTAATTTTTATCAGATATTTTTCTTATTAAAAAACAAAACAAAATTTCATCAAGAAATTAAATTGGAAGTTGGTTTTCTCGAGTTCACCAAGAAAAATCCAAACTATATATTTAAATGTCTTGCAAACGCGCTACGCTATACTTTGTGTGTCGGATATACTTTCTATACATTTGTTATTTCTTTTTGGTGCCTCCCGTGGTCTTGCCAGACCACTAATATAAATGTAAAAAATATGTACAAACTATGTTTTTTTATAATTTAAAAAGAAAACTATGTTCGATTAATCAAAGTTCTAACAAACATTATAACAAGCTTAGTTTTTTAAAAAAAATCCAAACGCTTTTTAATAAAATTAAAAGTCTTACAGATCAATAAAGTCCATTTTTTTCTGTAAAAAGGTAAAAATTTTGAATTATAGAGCCATATTTTATTTATTTTTTTTAAATTCCTTTTTTATTCCAATTTTTATATGGTAGCATATTTTGAAATCAACCAAGGCAAAACTTGTGATTTAGATTTTTTTGAAATTAAGCAAAGAACGTGTGGATCATCATGTAGGATAATAAAAGAGAGCATAAATTCTATCCTTTGAAAACATTTATTGAAACGCTCGCAATTATATTTTTCATTAACATTAGTACTTCTGAATTATAGTTCTTATTCCTCATCAATATCAGAAAGTGCTGAAACAATAAGTGGACTCTTATATAAAAAGCATGTTGTTGATAAAAATGAATTTTGTTATAAATAGTAAACTTATCAGCAAAACTCTAACTTTTTTGGTTTTGAAATGGATAGCTTTTTCTAATTGATGTTTCATAAATTGATTTCCAAATATTCTGCATCTTGTTCATCAGAGAAGGAAGATTTAGCAATCAAATCAATTTGATCAATAAAAAATCGGTAACAAAATAGTTGAACGTGTTCTACGTTAAGCAAATATTTGATTTCAGAAATGTATTTGCATATTACAAGACATAGCGTGTTGTAAATTTTTTATCAAAAAATTGAACAAAGAAAGGAGATGGCATGTATTGGCCTGAAAAAAAATCATTGCGTATTTGCAAAGTATTAAAAAGGAATAGATTGCAGAAGTCACTAAAACAAAAAAAGTTAATTTATTCGAAAACTAACATTTCACACCCAGGATCTTCTTTTTCAATTGATATGCTCTTTTTCGAGAACTGGATTTTACTTCTCTAAAAAATGATTATATTAGGAGATGACAAGCGAAAGAGAGTACTTTAATTAAAATCAGTTCTTTCAATTTTATTAGATCACAGTAAACGCTCGTGATTAACCGGCTAACGTGGATATTAATCCGCATCCCAAGTATAAGTTATTATTTTTCAGTTTGGATAATTCGCAACGTAACTTTGGAAATATTGAGCTTGAAAAATAGAAATGGAAATAGTTTTCAAGGGGTTATCTTATGATGATCTATTTTGGCCACATTCACACACCTTTCCATTTCACCTTTTTATTCTTGGGTTAAATTCTGCTTTCGTAGATAAGCTGGACCTCCATTTTTAGTCGATTAATTCTGCCCAAAAACTTCCTTTGAATAAGCTAAACATCGAAAATAAGTAGAACCGAGTAATCAAGAATATTGGCGGAAAACAAAAGAATCTCGAAAAATAAGTCATTAAAGAGAAACACTAGTACATACTCAAATAAGAGAAAATGTATTCCTAAGAAGCAAAAACCTTCATAGAACATTTGCCTTCACATCGACCCCCACCCCACAAAGAAATGTTTCATAAAAACATTAATCAATGTTCAATAAGTCAGAGAAAAAATACAAACTAAATATGTTTCATATATCTTATCTATACTATTCAATGTCCTAAGCTATGTTTTAAAAGAAAAGAAGATTTATTGCTACTATAAAGTAAAAAAAGAATAGCGCAATTTGGCAAGTTTGTCTACCTTATCAACCCCTAATGATCTGTTATCGACCACTTTGCCGACCCCTGTGACCTAGACGTTATACTAGTCGTCAGGCATTTTCCCAATACAAAAGATTTGAAATTAATCAATATTGTATCAATATTTAAATAATAATGAATGTATTTTTTAGTTAATTAGATAAAATAGTTTGTTGCTATTGATTTTAGAAATAAGTAAGTCTAAAATTAAAAATCCTAATCCCGGTAAAAGTAATAATTTTTATTAACTAAAATCAATTATATTGGTGGATTTGGGATTAAAAATCATTGATCCGACAAAGAATGAATATAATAAAAAGAATTTATAAAAGTAAAAAAAAATCTTTTTTTTATATTCGTTCAATATTATTGATTTTAGCCAAATGTTTTAGCATTACTCATTTGTATTTTATAAATCGTAATCTGCTTGCTTTCCATTTCCAATCCTAATCTGAGTGAGAGAAATGAGATACCCAAATTTAAATGTCATTATCATCATCATTATTTTTATAATCCATAAATATTCCCTCACACGAAACTTTACTGGCTTTCCTTCCATGATTTGCTAACTAACTACCACTTGATTCTGCATCCCGCAAATCATTATTCTTCATTGATTTTCACTTTAATTTTGTAAATATGATACATATAAGTTTAGACAAGAACGCTAATTCTTCAATCATCATTGTCTTCCATCGCCTGGCCAGACCACTAGTATGCATTATTGATTTGATCTTCTCACTTGATGCAGAAGCTAATTAGTGATGATGATACGAATTTGAAAAAAGAAGTTTGGCTTCATAACAATAATATTGATGATTATTCCTGATGAAGAGATGATGATCATGGAAGAGGAATTAAATGATGATTATGACAAACATGACCCCATTTGTGAATATCAAATCAGGGGAAAAATCTTGAAAACTTTGATTGCAATTCGCATGCAGCTTCGCTACACAAAATTAAATTTTGTGTGAAGTTTACATTTTTTTGAGTTTTGAAGAAGCTAAATTTGCACGTATACTTGCGATATAAACTGTTTTTTCATAACGTCAATTAGTTGTCTTCCTGACACAAAACCTTCCTGCTTTTGCACTCTGGGATTGGGACTAAAGATTTTAAATTTAGTTGTTGTGATAATGAGACAGTAGAGATGGTTAATAAAAAAAGTTGTCGTAGAAAGAAGTTAATCAATTTTGTTATTTTTAGGACAGATTTTAGATTCAGAAGAGCATAGAATGTGACTAGCTTGAAAAAAATTTGAATCATAAAAGTCGCATTGAAAGTAGATTAAATACAGCAAAAATGAGAATGCTGAGAAGTATGTGTAATTTGTGTTTAAAATCCAGAACAAGTACTGAGAAAATAAGAAACAAAAGGAGAATTTAGCAAAAATAATTACAAAGTTTGGATATGGGTAGACGAAAAAGAAGTTTAAAAGAAGTAGGCAAAATTGGAAACGTAAAGTAGAACAAATATCTATATTTATGTGTTAAGCCGGATAGAAGCGAGCTTGCTGGAAAAGTAGTCGTAAAACCGGTCATTATTAACATTATTATTATTAATCCGAATTAATGAATTTGTCCATTTTATTAGACAAAGACGATTTGGGTTTTCGTTGAAAACGCTGAGAGCGTTTTGTAGCATGAAATTTGAAATTTATTAATATTAGAGTATAGATATTTACAAATAAAAATAGACACACACACACACACATATGAAGACATACAAATTTGAAGGAATAAAACTGATAAATATAAAAAAAATTTCCAATCATTGACATCTTCATCAACAGCGTGTCTGTCTATAGTATTTCATAAAGAAATGTTGACGAATTGCTTACCTGCAAAGCACAAAGAACATTACTTACATCATCTATATACACATTGATAATGTGATGTAATGTAAACATATATATATACATACAGCATACATGTCATTCTCGAAAAAGATATGTACACTTGTGAATAAAAATTTAGACACGCGTTAAAATTGCTAGAAAATGGGAAGGGGGCTTATTCAAAGAAGCCACACAAAATAGTAAAAGTCAGGCAAGCAAGGGAATCAGAAGTATATACAGCATGTATTCGAGATATGGAGGAGGTTGAGGAGAGAAACATTTAGATTGCTCTAAAAATAAATCAAAAGTATTATTCACGGAAGAAAACATTTCAAGCACTTTGGTGGAGGTTTAAAAAAAACTCCCTATTATGAAAGATAATGTCATTACAGGGGGGGGGGGGTGAATTTTTAAATTAATTCCCAAATTTATCTATAAGAGAAACGATCAAGTAAATTTTTATTAAAATTTGTCAAAACATTATTCTACGACTTTCAAAGTAATGTGAAATAAGGCATTAGTTCGAGGCGCTTACTGGCTGTACTTTTCAAATTTATATATACAGTAGAATCCGGCTATACGACCACCACATAATTTATACGATATGGTTAAAAGACCATCTCGTATATCCACCATTACGATGATAACTTTAGTATATACCAACTTATCTTATAGAAAACATTGAAATTTTTTTTACTATTCAGACCATGAAAAGCCTAAGGGTTCTTAACATATTCACAAGTGTTCATTGGTTATGTATACAATTGCTAAGAAATATTGAGATGAAGATAAACAAATCATAATTTATCCCAACAAAACACCACAGTCCCCTAGAATCCCAAAATAAAAGTATTAGAAAACCTGTTATGTGGAATTGGATAGTGAGGATGAAGACGACTTTCTGGCATCCAGCATTGTGTCATCACCGATCATGTTATCTTTAAAATAGGAAAATGCACTCATTCAAAGGAATCTTTATGATAAAAAAAGTAAACTTTCTGGGTTCGCCGCATAGAACTAGCGCTACCGAAGTAAAAAGGAATTTGCTTCTCCCATTCTCTCTTTAATCACCATTTTTTTACATTAATACATTTTGGAGACCTGATGCTAGCATTTTTTTTCTTTAATTTTGAAGGATTTAAAACAGTATTTCCAAGACTTTTTTACTTTAATAAAAGCGCTCTTTTCATGACATTGATTCAAAGAAATAACACTTATTTTAAAAATAAATTGCATGCTAGCCGTAAATTTGGTGTTTACCTTACACATTCCGATATCACCACGCTAACATTGTCTATACGGTTATTTTATTTCCAAAATGTTTAGCACATATAAATCGTAGTTGTTATCCGTGACATTTGACAGCAAAACTAAGAATTACAAAATACCCCTTGGTGGCCCTAACGTCCATTTTGCAACGAGTGATTTAAAAATGGAGTAAAATTTTTGAAATATGAGACAAACGATCACTTTTACATCTTTTTTACCTGTCATTCATAAATAAATCGTATTACCCAACTAAATACGTTTATTGGTCAAACTATGTCATATTATAAGTTCATAATTATGATTGACAGCTTCAAAAAATAATAGTAACTAAAAATGTGTTATTCCCTTGAGAAGATTAAAAATTCTAGAATACTTCTAGAATACTTTTAAAACTTTTCTTAAATCAAAATATAAATAAATAAATTACATAGAAAATATTATTTGACTTAAAAAAAAACTTTATTTTTCTTCTGATAAAACTTAAAAGTACTAAAAGAGTAAAAATATTTATTAGTTAAAAATAAATTATAGGAATATGAATGAAAATTATAATCAAAATGTTCTTTAAATTTTTTTTAGTTAATTTCAGCCTGTTTTAAAATTACTCCTTTGGAGAGAAAATTCTTTTCAACATCCTTCAATTCTATTTCATAAATATTTTGTTATATTAAAGAAAATTCAATTCTTCTCTACTTCTTTTAAGATCACAGTTTCCTAAACTTTCCGCAAAATGGAAGACGTTGTAAGCCCCAAAAATTTACCTGAACTCATCTATTTTGTAGGGAAGGTAATCACACACATAACAATCAATACAAATTTAAAAAATAATAATAAAAAAAGACTAGTAATTATTTCTAAAAATTTTGACTCATTACACAGAAAACAAAATTGAGTTGGCATTTTTTTTATAGTTTTTTGAATAAATAAATACGAAATAACATGTCAATCCTTTATCTTGCCAGGTTTTCCCGAAAATCAAGTTTAACAATTTTGTAACATAAGTTCGTTTTCAGCTACTTAAAGCTAATTCTGTTCTAGAACATCTAAAAAAATTTCCCATAAGACAAGTAATTTATCAGTAATCTAATAAAAAGAGAGACATGTTTATAGAAATCTAAATTAGCTTTTCAAATATTTTGTATAAAAATTATATAAAAGATCCCAAAAAATCTTGCTTGCCAACTGTCTTCTCAGTGAACTCTTGATTTGCGACAAGCACAAAAATACGGATTACAGCAGTATGCTGAAAAACAGAAATCAGTTTCAAGTTTCATTTCCATTTTCCCTCTCGTCTAAACGAGATTTCCGGTCTTCCTACAAAGTCTCTATTTGTAGTCTTTCTGGAGCTTCTGATGTATCAACTAACCGAGTATATTATATCATTAGATGATTCAGAAGGCTTCCGGTCTTCCGCCTTTCCTACTCTAGCTAAAGAAATAACTGCTGATTTAAAAAAAATATTACAGGAAACTATTGAAGTCTATCATGAGCAAGCTCTTTACAGAGTTTAGATTCGGATGATTTGTTGATCAAAATATTGAGGGGAATAATGAAGAAATAAGATATATTTAATAGATATCGATGCTGGATTCCTTGTAAATCCTCTTTTTGAAACTCCAGAACAGGCAAACTCCTATGACTCTTCTGAAGGATTCCCTTCTTACAATAAATTAAGTCCAAAGCTGGGAAACTTTTAATGATACCTAGGAACCCAGATTACAAGAAGAGTGCAAAGACAATCATGCTGTTGGAAAGCTAGAAAAAGAAGTTAGAGAAACCTTTAAATATTCTATTAAAAGGATTGGAGATTCGTTCCCATACTTTATGAAACTGAAATAAATCTGAAAGAAATGGAGAGCAATAGAAAGTTCCAAAAATAACGAACTGTTTACTCGATCATTACAGATCAATAATACAGAATAAAATTTGGAATTGATTAACGATAACGTCACGTAGAATTTAAAATATGTAAGTAATCAATATCCTAGTTTGAAAGTTTGATTCTCGTGTCTATTAAAATTTAGGAATCTTAAAGCACGTATTTTATTCAAAGAAAAAATGGAAGAGATAAATTTCTTACGTTGTAGCCATCTGACTTGCGTAGCTGGACCATATCCCTTTGAATTTTTGGCGGCAATTCTGAAGATGATGGAAGGCTTGTTACTCGAAGTTGAGTGGTCAATACTGGCGTTCATAAGGGTCGATTTTGGCACGATACACTTAAATGCAGGCCCACAGTACACGCGAATGAAATTGAGACATTGTGGAGAACTTGGCCTGGAATAAATCATAAATTCAATGCATTACAGCAAAATCTCGTTATAACAAACTTCCATGGAGGGGGAGGGGTCAATTTTAGTTCATTATATCATACATAGTGTAATAATGATACGTTACACACATGTAGATCTAAATTATATTCATACACACTCGTCAACAAAACATATAAGTACATGTGATTATTAAGCGCATATAAAAATAATATTGTTACGAGTCTTTAAATAATACCATATGTTAACTCCGTAATACGATTAAAATGATGGAATATCTCATTAGCAATTTCAGCATTATCTTGGGTAAACCATAGTCTACGTTTAACAGGTAGGAACAATGACGTTGTGGTTCAAGGAGATGGGAAAGGGTTAGGTTTAAGTTAAAACATAAAAAAGACTTAGTTTCAAATTAAAACTAAGATTTTATTTAAGAGCACCCTATATTTATTAAAAAACCGAGACAAAACATTCCAAATTGATATGTGGAATACGCGTCTTCGCGTTTAGAAAAGATATTTTGTTTTGCTTTTTGATTCACAAAAAAATGAAGGATGAAGAAATAATATTACCCAGAATATTGTTGTTGTGGAGATTTGAGTTCGGAGTTTTCAGAGTTTGGAGCTTGAGCTTTACCAAAGATTCCTTTAACAGCCAAGTATACGGAATACTCCAAAATGTTGCCAGATGTGAGAGAGGGGGCATCCCAAGACAAACTTGCTCCTTCTTCGGACTGTATTAGAATAAAAATAATGGCACATAGCGTGTAGGTAGGTGGGTGACATATGGTGTTAATGTAGTTGATCATAAATGTATATAATATATATATAATCAATTCGCGGTAATCCGCCCTCATATATAAATAATTTTTTTAATCCTACATTTTTTCTCCTTTTTTCACATTTGAATTCGGTTTAAAAAAAAAGATGAACATTATTATGAAATATTTTGGTATTATAATGACTCCATAAAATTTGAATAGATTTATGGGAGGTTCATTTTCGACATTTTATCTCAATACTTACATTATCTAAGAAGCATTCAGCTTAACCCATTTACGACCAATGTTCCTATTTTGGAACATAAGTAATTTCATCCTCGTCTGCTTTTTTCAATGACTTTGAATATAAATCGTCTGCGTTTTTTTAAATATCGTCTGCTTTGCTTGGTCTTAAATGGGTTAATTAGAGTAACTTTGTCGCCATCCTAATTAACATTCTTTAGATCCAAATTATAAATTTTAATAAGAGACATTAAGAGAAACAATAAAAAAAGCTGCATCGGAGTTATGCAAGGACTTCCTGTATTACAAAGTTGGAAAGGCACGTCAGTTGTAGAATTGATACTCAACACTTACTACTAGAGTGAGTGAGGCAAGAGATAGTGATATTTTTATCTATACCCTAATGATTTATCAAAATTTATGATTTTTTATCGTAGAAAAATAATGAATGAAAAATGGTACTAAAGATTTCCACTTTTATTTGTAACATAAAAGAGATGACCATAGAATGGGCGAAAAATCTATCTCCCAATTTTTTTTATTTGAATAAACATATTTTACTATTTTTTTTTAAATTTTAACATGAAATTTTAAGATGATTCACTCTCGGCAACTAAAATGTTTTCCTTAAATTCAAGTGAAATCCTGAAACACCTAAAAAGATTCACAAACACGAATGGCATCAGAGTTAGTGTTTAACTTCAAAGGAAAATGTTTTTTTCTAAATGAATCACTTATAAGGTAAAGGTACCGTGGAGTGTTTTCATCCAGAAGGCACAATTGCGCCGCTTGTATCTATACTATGAGAAATTAGGCTTGATGCGGGATCGAACCCAAGACCTTGAGTTATCGAAACCCAGTAGTATCTAAACAACCATATCCACGCCTCAAAAAGTACTACGCAAACAATTCTCAAACAAACGGTTCGCAAGAAAGTAAGTAATTGGTTTACAACAATATGGAAACAGAAATAACTTTATTTGGTAATAATACCTCGATTACACAAAAGTTAGGTCAGGTTTCTGAATCCTGGGCGAATTGTCCTTTTGGGAAAAAATGAAATTCAGATGAGAAATTTTTTAGAAAAATTTTAGAAATAATTTATTGAATATAAATGAAATTAATAATTGAAATAAGAGTAAAAAAAGTGTAAAAGATTAAGATTTTCGCAATTTTTGATTTGACAAATATTTGAAATCCTGAATTAGAACAAGATATTGTAAGTTGTGTTATATGATAACATATGAGCTTATGGAATTAATTCTAGCAAATGATATCCTTTCATAGTTTTTAAATTAATTAAACCCATGCTAATTTCCTTTTCTTGTTACATACTTAGGAGAATTGTAGTTTGTAATCCCTTCTGATAGAATATCAAAGTCAGAAATAGGTTGGACCTAAAAATAAGATGAAGGTTTCATTCTATCGACAACAAAGATGCCTTGTGCATAGATAAATTGTCAGAATCTCTGCAAGATCAAGAATTTCAATGAAAGATCCTTAGCTCTTAAACTTCAGCAATTTTTTTTACTATTTTTTTACTAATTTTTATTTAATATTATCTAACAAATAAATATTTGTTTGGATAATGGAAAATAGTATATAAAAACCAAAAATATACAGAGCAAATTATAATGAATGTAAATCTGTATTTAAAAAAGTTACTTAATAGTTTTGAAAATAATGTGTATTATACTAAATACTACTTATGTATTTTATTTTTTATTTTTCGATTTCTCCTTAGGATTGCCGAAGATGCTAGAAATTGAAGTGGCGGAATTCCTGGCGATAGCTATTGCAAACCACTACTCTCGCTCAAGAACCTCAATTTACTCAGATAACTGGTCAGCAATATGGAGCTGGAGGAGGGCTCGTTCGGACTGTAGATTGATCAACCGAATGATCACTTCACCAACTGGAGATTGCGAAGTTCATCAAGAGGGCGAAAAATCTGCAGTTCATAGAAAGCAAACTCAATCCTGCGGACTGGCCCTCCCGAAGCGGATTGGACGGAAGATACAATGGAGCTATATAAAGCACAGCAAGCACACCAATCCTCATTAATCTTATTTCACTCAAAATTGTATACCACACCCACCCACTCAACCTTTTTATTACGTGTGTGTATCATACTCTATATGCTTCTGTTTTTGTTTTGTGTGTGTTTGTTGTTTAATTAATTAATAAATAAAGTAAGATCAAAACAAAAACAAGAAAACGCTTTCAAAATACAATGAGATGATAGTAAATAGAAATGGGTAAAATCAAAAAAATTTACAACAGATAATCTAATTACTTGTCATTAGACTCAAATGAGTTCAAAGTGATTTTTTTTACATTTTAAAATACCGATACTTATTGAGATACTTGCCTTCGATACAAAAAGGTCAGCAACAAGCCTTGCGCTCAAAGTTCGACATTAGTGGTGCAATTGGGAGTTGTGAGGGAAAACACTCTAGGGTACCTTTATTTTTAGCAAAACCGTTAGCCCTATCGTAATACCATATGGGGAACGTGGTGATTTATTACCTTAGCTATTTTGACAGCTGATGGCGCCCCAGGGAATCCGGGAACGCATGTCTTGAAGGCGGCTTTTTCACTCCAAGGACCTCTGCCACATGCGTTTATGGAAGCAACACGGAATTTATACGCTGTTCCAGGCAACAATTCATGCTTGCTAAAACTCAGAACTTTTGAAGTCGACGAATCTGCAGAATTCTGAGAATTTGGTTGTTCACTATTGTTACTTGCAGTTTTTGACGCACTTTGAGTTGGCTTTAAAAAAGGTAAATAAAATCTAATTTTGTTCTCAATAAGTAAGATTGATAGAATACATGATTTCTGAATACACAAAGTATTACAAAAGTTTCATATAGAAAATCCATTGACTTAACTAGCTTCTGTTATTTTGCGTGCCTATGTGTCTAAAAAACGGCCTTATTTATGAATATTTAAAGAGGAGATACATTATTGCCATATGTGAGACATTCCAAACTGCTTAGAACATATGAAATTTTTAAAGTATAAATACGCTTGAAAAATAGAGAAACGCAAAGACATTGCGTTAATCACTAAATGCATAAAATTTTCATATTCTTCCGCGTCTTTCCAACGATCCTTGTTAACTTTTGTTTGTTTTTTGTACATTCGCTATCCATGTAACTCTTTTTATATTTTTAATATGATAAAATTTTTATGCTAATCTTTCCCATCTTCACGAATTATTTCAATTTCTTGCTATTTTAGCACATGCCACAGATGGAAGGTTTATTTAAAATCTATCTGGACGAATTTGTTTGTGAACCTTAGCTTCCTCCACCTGAATCTTTGAATGCTTCAATAATGATTCATTAATTTCTTAATGAGCTTCAATTCCCAAAGTAAAATCAAGATTTGCGTCGTCCCCATCAAATGCAAGTTTGAAAATAAAAAATTAGCTAGAATCAATTTTTTATAAAAAAAAAAATTAAAAAAAAGTTGAAGGAGGTAAAGAATTTTTATGGCTCTAAAACTACACTTATTTTATAGTTTGAAATTTTAATAAATCTCGGAATAAAATATTGTCAACTTCAAAACCCTTTTTATAGGGGTTTTTTTTTTTTAAAATATTTTTTTTTTTTAAAATATAATTAATTTTCCTTTTTTTGTATTGTAGGATGATACCATGTAATAATTTAACTATTCTGTTTTGAAAAGGCGCCATCTTTAGACGAAAGCTTTTTAAAAGATCGCTTGAATTTTTATTTTTTTCACATTCATGGTTTCCTTTTTACTATTTTGTTCTTCCAGTCATTTTCTAGATTCCCTTACATCATCTTCAGGAACAATATTTCTGCATAAATCAAGTGCATATTTCGTTGTAAAAGTGAGAAGTCAAAATTAAAACATCTGATTATAAAAATGAAATAATCTAATTTTAAGTTAGTTTGTGAACTCTTGAGTAAATAAAAATAATCTAAAAATTGTTAAATACTGGCTGTGTATTTGTGTACTTATTAACATTCTACAAAATCTAAATCACTTACAAAAAATGGACTAAAAAGTTGAATTTTGTTGATCTAAAATTTTTTCACAGAAACTTTAGATGGAGTTCACTTTTAACTGTCCTAGGGATAACATTGAGGGAAGGAATTTTTTCTCACAAATTGCCTCAATGTAAACATGGCAGTAAGCTTCTCTATTTCAAGAACATAAGCTAACAAAAGGAGGTATTTGTTAAATTTTGAGCACAGCGGAAAAACATTGTATACAAACTCGTAAACTCATTGAAAAACGAAATCATAAATTCTAGTTTTCACAATTTACGGTTAAAAGCCATATGTTTGGTGATGAATTGTGACGGATGTGTTTATGAATGGAGGAAAGAGAATACGCTGTTGTTAGCCGTGTTGAGGGGTATTTGGTAGTGTGTGACAATCATGGAAGTTCCTTTGACGGTGCCGACGTCAAACCAAACATCCGTGCTCTTGGCTGTGGATGAGATGGGAGAGATGCATGTCAGTGGCACTTGTAGCTGTTTCAAGCCGTCACCCGCTTGCTTCAACAAAGGCATCGTGTTCAGGGTGTCAAGTAGGTCTCTTTTGATCTGTTTGAATTCTAAAATCATGCAATGGTAGAATACAGCGTTCGGTGCAAAGTTCGTTTTCAGATATAAAAATAAATTCTTATTTCAGACAAAATACGTCAAATTTTAAGAAAAAAATTAGTTAACAAAAAGCACCAAATTCAATACTTGACACAAATTAAAGTCATATAAAAAATAGTAAAAGTAATAAATTTTATTAACTAAAATCAATAATATTGGTGAATTTTTGGATTAAAAATTCTTCATCAGGCATTGAATGAATAGAATAAAAAAGAATATAGAGTTTAAAAAATTTTAAAAGTATAAAAATTATATAAAACATGTTTAGTATAAATACTTACTGTAATAAACATAAATAGCATGTAGCTATTATAGTAGAAAATAGTGTAATAAGGGGAAAAACATATGATAATAAAAATGTGATGTCCATATATGTAGTACATTTAGTCACCTCTTACGACATGCAGTATCACAATATGCCTATGCTAATGCCGGGTATATACAACAATTAATTCCTTTTTATCCAATAAAAAATGGTTAATAACAAATCATCCACTTAAATATTTGACACAAATTAAAAATTAACATTGATAGACAGCAATAGTTCTAATATTATTAAGGATAAAAATAGTAACCCCTAGAAGAGAAATACCTCATTTTTGAGCATAACTGGGCGATATTAAGTACATTCTCACTTTAATTTGTCCCTAAAGCTAGATTTTGCATAATTATAAAAAAAAAATCTGGAAATGGACAAATGACACATCTAAAAAATATTCTTACATCTAAAATGTCACCGTGTACACAGATACAGATATCCTATACTAATATGTACAGGATATTTGGCTAAAATTTTGCTATATGGTGCTCCGAAATTCGGCCTTACTTTAAAATTCACTGGATATTTGGATAATGCTGAGGGATAACTAATATTAAATTACTATTATTAATTTGAGTAGTAACACCAACTAGTAAATTTTTCTTTTTATATTTTTCCCAAAAATAATAAAACTTTCACGCAAAATACTTTTTATCTAGTACGTACAATAAGTATAATATTTTAATTTCAACTTAAATTTTTTTACTTTTCATATTTTTAAAATGTTAAAAATCAAACTTGACGAATTTTTAATGATTTTTTCAAAATGATATATATATATATATATAATAGAATATTTTTATACTCTTAATAAAAGTATTCGTTGTGTAAAATTAAACATTTGTAAAGATATTTCACAAAAAGGAAGTAAAGCTTAGATCTAAGATAAAATTTTAATCATTATTAAAAAAATTTTATATTGTATAAAATCATAATAAAAATCTTTTATCTTAATTAATCAATTTCTCTTAAATCTTAAGTTCTCTGTAAAAATTTCAAATTTAAAAAATTTTTTAATAAAAGATTTTTTATTTTGTTGTGAAATTTAAATATAAATGCAACTAGATCATGATGCTCTTTCTTTATAATGAAACGTTAAACAAAATAATTATATTTAATGAATCTTCAGTATCTCGTCATCCTAAGTCAAGAGTCATCAGATATTATGCTGTTTATAATGGATCTCGCCATGAAAAGATTTCACGACTTTCCATCAGTCGTGATTTAGCAGTTAAGACAATTCATCATACGACATTTCAGGACGCGTTGTTTAATCTCACAATTCTATTTTTTGATATTATACTCAAAATTTTTCCTTGCGTCATTTCTTAGAATAAAGTTTTTTTAAACTAAATCTCCATATAATAAATCAAAATAATAATGGCCACTTTTTCAATGAAGAAGTTGATACTTCAAAACCAGTTGTGTTTTTTCTTCAAATAAAATATGTGCACTTTATACTTCTATTTTTTAAACTTTTAAAAATAGAAACTATTTTTTTTTAAAATATTTTTTAAATTTTTATTTATTTTTAATTTTGTTTCAAAAATAAATCTCCACATTTGTAATTCTCTTATATGCAACGCAAATTTCATCCAAAATGTATGAAATTTCCCAAGATTACGCCATTTTCATTCTCAGTTGATTGAGTATCGAGTGAGCATCATCACAATCAACTTCTCATCTTGTGGCGTAAATGGACAGAGTGTGGACCATGGAATCAAGGCAATCATTTTTGGAAGAAGATAAAGCAAACTTGCGAACATTGGGAAAATTTGCCCACACTCATTTTTGAAGCTTTGATGCTACGTTTTTCAAAGCTCGGATAAAAACAACAAAAAAGAATGAAGACGTGATTACAGAAAATGGAATTAATATTGTGTTTTCAAAAAAGGATAGCATTAATTCACGACTACGAATGCACCGCCATTGTATTCTTGAGACAGTAATGTTTTTATAAAAATATTTTTAAAAAAAACAAAAAAAAAATTAAAATCTTAAGTTAAATTTTTTAATGTTTAAAAACACTCTAACACTACCACCAAGTTTCAACTTTCTCCATTTTAAAGTATCTCAAAACTATTTTAGGGGTACATTTAAAAAAAGTTTTTCTTAATTTATTTTTTATTTTACAATAAAAAAAAATAGACAAATTCGAATTATGACAAAAAACCCATTCCTCTTAAAAGTTTCTTATAACCAGAAAACACCAACTTAAATACCTCACCTTCACCACCAAATATATCTTTAGAATCCGGTTGGATATTCTGCCATAATTCTGCATTCAAAATATGTGAAGCGTATAAAGGAAAGATTTACCATTTGAGTTGGAAATGCTGGAGACGGGTGAAACCATGCTTTGCGTGTTGACGATTTTGTTGGTCGTGAGAGTATTGGTGATGGCATTTAAATTCAGGTCTTTAGACATGAAAACTTTGCCAGGTGTTAAGCTCTTTATTGGCGTTGCACCTAGGGTTATTTGGAAAGAAAATATTTTATGATAATGTCGAAGTATTATGGTTGAGTTGTGCAAAAGGGTTGGCAAACTTTTCTCCACGACTACAAATAACATCTGAAATACCATAACATTCTGAATTCTTGATTTTTTGGACGTTTCAAATCGATTAAGAAGACAAAAAAAGGAGATGAGCCGAAATATTTTCAAAACTTTTTTAAATCTCAACCTTTTCCAAACAAATTAAAAATGGTGGGATGATGTGTTTAAATGTTTTGAGCTATTTAAAATGGGAAATAAATTTTTTCCTTTTTTTCAATCAAAATTTTTGAGAGAATACATATTTATTTTTATCGATCTTTTCATTTTTGAAAATTTTGGTTTATTTTCTATGTTTGACAAACTGTCCACTTTCGCGTTTATTAGAAGAGGAAGTAAAAAATTAATTAAAAAACTAAAATCATTTCGTGTTAGGGCCCAGCGCCAGGATTGAATGGATTCTGATCCGACAAGAACAATATATACCATGAAATAGCATAATTAGGATCACGCAAGATTTCAGCTTCTCGCGACATTGCTTACTTTGAATCTGAAATGAGTAGGTATTGATGCAAAAATTTATGCGAGTTTCACATTAATTTTCATATTTCAAGACTTACTACATCTGACGCCATAAGGTAAAGTTTTACTGTATATACTTTTTAAATGCTTCTAATAACATTTTGATCTTCCAATGTCATTCCAAGACGCGTTTAAGTGTTATTTCAGTTAATACCTTGTTGATGTTAAACAAGGACAATAAAGTACATTCAAAATACAAATTATTATTTGTTGAGATGAAAAGCTTGTTATATTTGTGACACAAAAAAATAGTTAAACTAAAAAAATCAATATGGTATCAATCAAAATAAAATGGTTGTCTAAATCAAGGGTTCTCAACCTTTTTTCTACCATGGCCCCCTTTTTGCGCAAATATTATTGTATGGCCCCATAAAGTTTTTCATATATTTTTCTATTTTTTAGAGGTCAAAAACGAAAATTCGTAATTTTTTCTTGAAGTTATTCATTCAAACAACATAACATCAAAGCAAAAAAACTGTAAAATTCCTTCAAAAAATATAAAGCTTCTAAATCATAACTTTTTTTCATAATAGTTTAGAATTAAAGTTGCTTTCCAATTGGGTCTTTTTTACTTCATATTAACGGTCTAAAAGCCTAGTAGATGTGGAAACAAAACTATAAAAAAGTTCATCAAAATAGAATTTTTATTTAAAGTTTCAAGATATAGTTGCTAAAATAATTTTTGCATCATATGTATATAATATAGAAAAAGCGACAAAGCTTTGGGGCATTTTTATAAATAAAAATGAGTCTTTTCGTGAGCTTACCTTTTTAATTTTAAACATGCATCTATATCAATAGGAACTTATAACTTGTTTTGTGACTTCTCTACGATCTGATGTATTGAATTTAAACAATATATTTTTCCGTGGCCCGATATTTTTCACTCAAAGGCCATATTTGTTAGGGGTTGTGGTCGCCGTCACCCCACTCAAAAAAAACTTTTTATAATTAAAAATATTTAACCGTGCAATTATTATAAAATTGTTAAAAAGTAAATTCATCTTCAGAGTAAAGATTTTTGTTCTTTGTGTTCAATAACATGGATTGGCTATAAGAATTTCGCTTTCACCGCTAAATTTATCCAAAGAAAAATTCTTATTGTTAATGGAATAATTTGATAGATCTATAAAAAAAACACGAAGACATTTACTTAAATTAAAAATTTTTTTACATATAAATTGTTTTTTTTTGTTAATAGATTTTCGGAGCAAAAATGAGAATTTAGAGTGTATATACTATATATATTTTAAACTTTGAAAGAATGATTGATCTAATTTCTACCCTCCAGAAACTTTTCCAGGAGTTATACCCCATTTTATTTCTTTGGGCGTCGTCTACCTGGAGAGCTCTTGAAGAATATTAAGAAAGCCTTCATCTAATCATATTTGCGAACCATATTCGCTATAAGTTCAAATCAGTTTTTTAAAATATACAAAGAAAATCTGGTGTTGTCTTCATTCAAATCACCCTAGATATCGTAAAGAGGAGAGTAGGTGTATAATGTTTTTGGCTTTCATATGGCATTCGTTTCAGTAATTTTGACAATAAGTGTTAAATAAGGAAACAATTACTTTTTTAGGCTAAATATCTAAAATTTTGGAGATGATTGATTATTCGCAAAAATTCCTTGAACCTAATTCGCGGAATTAAATAGAAATATTAAAGGTGGTAAGTTATTGATTTTATTTTTGCTTCAAAATCACTCTAATACTTAAATTTGGAATTTTTCCTATGTTTTGTATATTTTAATAGAATATACCATTTTATCATTGTTCTTTTGCAATCCAATGTTATCCTTTTGGAATTTTAAACAAATAATCTCATGTATTTTTGAAATTATGCCAAAAGTCCATTTAAAAGAAGCTATATTAAAGTAGAAAATTTAATAATTAAAAAAGTAAATGAAAAATAAAAAAACAAAAAAAAATTTTAATAATTTAATTGTTAATTCTTTGCCTAAAAATTTAAACTAAAAATGAATGTTAAATATTTTTAAAAAAAAAGTTTAAATAAAAATGTCATATATGTCAAAAAATATAAACACGGCAAAAGCAAAAAAATTAAGTTCAGATTGAATTGCAAAAGACAAAGTAGACTGAAAAATGTTGTATATTTTTCAAATTTTGTAGCTGATGAGATATAAAGAAAAAATTAGTGTGCACTGATTTTACTTTGTTTATAATGAACAAAAACGTCTACAGATACGGTTGAAGTTGTGTTGAAGTCAGTAGTACGCCCACAGCTCATATGTTTGGGCATAATGTGAATTTTAGTGTGTGAAAGAAAGGATACCTGTGAATTTGTTGGAAGAACCCAAAACGATAGCAGGTGATTTGGAAGAAGAGCTAAAGGAGTTGCTTTGATTATTTAGCTGTTGTTGCTTCACCGCATTTAAAAGAGAGGGTGGAATGCCTTTGACTATCGTGGCTTTTTGAATCGGCTTCTGTGATTCAAGGAAAAAACATTGGAGTGATTGGAAGAAAAAAAGATACATACTTTCGTGTTAAAATTTCACAATAAAGGTATTCACAAAATATTTCAATAATATTTCAGGTGAGAGGTGGTTTTGAATATTTCAAATTTTTAAGCTTCAAAACTTCATTCGAGCCAGCAACACGTGTTATAACATATCTTTTTAGATTTTCAATTTTGATCATCGTCTATTTTCAGACAAAAATCAATGTACAAAGAAAATGATGTTTATACTCTAAACTGAAGTAACTGGAGCAAAATTAATCTACCGCGCATTTAAAGAGAAAAGTTATGTTACCCAAGTCAATAGTAAATCCCTGTGAATAAATTAATTGACATTTTCTCCACGTGCGTGTCTGAAATCATGATTGATTTTATTGGCTCGAATTACTTTAAGTAATCAAAAAATGTGGATTTCTTGGATTTATCATTAATTTAACATTTTTATCATAAGAAATTTAGGGGCGTGAGTAGGGTTGGTTAGATGCTGGATAATAGGTTTTCGAGTAAATGAAGCATCAGGTTGTAGTGAGCAAGCAAAGCATTTTAGATGCGATTTTCATATGTAAAAAGTGAATTATTGCAAACATTCTTTGCCCCATTCTCGATTATTAAAGAATTACATTTCCTTTTCAGACATTTAACCTACTTAAACATTATTTTAATCTTGTCTACATTTTTGTGTCTATTTGATTTGATATTTTTTCTGGTAAGAGAGCATTATAAATGAATTATAGGCTGCATATAAAATGTATGCTACTCGGTATTTGCGTTGATATACTTGAAATCGGAGACAAAGTTACAATATTGACAAATTTTGTTCATAATTTAAAGCAAGATGTGCTTAATATTCATAAATAAGCAAGCATGTGTGCAAATATTTTTTGGTTTTTTTTTGGATAACGTGTTCATCCAAGCATATTTGACAAAAACTAAATATTAAAAATTATTCTATTTGAGTTTAGTGTTTTCAATGATTTTGCTATCAATGACTAGAGCGTAGAGCCCGCGCTACCTAATTTTTGGAGCACAAGCTCCCTCCCCCAGCTAATTTTCAAGCTCCCCTAAAAAATATGTCAAACATCTAGCATTCATGATAATTTATTTCATGAAAAATGTAATCTGTATAGATATCGCTTGACAAATACAGCATATGTTTTCTTTTCGCCTTGAAACAGATTAATCTGATAGTTCAAAAATTAGAGCCATAATGAACAGGGCCAGCCCTATGCAAAATGGATTGTGCGGGACCCAGTGTGGGTAGGAAAAAAAGATTAAAAGTGAGAAATAAGATTTCGAAAAAAAGAAAATGAATTTGTTTTATTACTTTTTCATTAACACAAAATTACGATCAAATTAACTTTACTTTGCGAAACTTGCATTTAGCAAAATCACACAATATATCATCAAAATGAAAAATGGGAAGGGCGGGGCCCACTGTGGCCGCATTGGTTGTAGTGGCCTAAGGCCGGCCCTACCAATGAAGCCCCCCCCCCTAAAAATTTTGCTTAGCGCGGGCACTGCTAGAGCGTAAATTTAAAAAATATAATTTAAGAAATTTAGACTTTGATATCATTGGCCTCTGGATCTCAAAAAAAGGGGGCTACAAAAAAAATAAAAAAATTAATATAAAATAAAATTAAAAATAAAATAAATTTTTATGAAATTTTTTTGAATTTATTTTGTTCTTCTTTGGTTTAACAAAATGGGATGCGCTAGCAGTATAGAAGTTTCCATTTGCAAAAATACATCTTTCAAAATAACACTATAATCATTGACAACAAAATTTTAAGCAGAAAGATTCTACACTTCCAGAAAATTTCTTAAATAAATTCATACTGATAATAGTGAATAATGTATATACCTCAGTTTAGCTTGAATTTTACCACAAAATTAAAATTTTTGAATCAATCAATTCATTTCAAACTTTGAAAAATATTTCATTTAAGTTTTTATACATTTAAATATAAGGAAAGAGCCTGGCACTTAGGAATGAATATAATGTATATAATTTTTTGCTTATGACACTGAATAATACAGTCTATTATAATATTCGGATATATTCAAATATTTTTTCCTCTTCAAGTTTTTACTTCTCTTTTTAATTAAGGATTATTTTTTAAAACAAAAAAATTTGGCGTTATTAGTAAAATTGTTGAGTTATATTAGTAGTCATATTTCCGTATAATATCGTATTGTAGTGTACCAGCACAGTAAAATGACAAAGAAGTATATTAATAACAAATAAGAAACAAAAAAAGAAGATTTGCTTACCCCAGATAAAAGTCCCGATTGATTCAGGGTGATTATTTGAGGAAAGGAAAAGGTGGATGCTGAAGAAGAAGAGGAGAGTGAGGGAAGAGAGGAGAACGTTTTCGTTGTGAGGGAAAGGGGTGAGTGACTAGAACTTTTGGAAGCGCTCGACAAAAACTTGACGATTGTAGCTCCTTGCGGCAGCGTGACGAGGCCTTTTCCCTAAAAGACATGCATTACACTATAACGCTGTCTTTGAGACTCAGGGCATTTCATTGTATGCCTATCCAATGTATATATTATTGCGCTAACACTAAAGCTAAGCTCTCTATTTTTAACATTAAGGTCCATCTAAAAATTGGATGCGCACCTGTCAATCAACTATTGTGCAAATGGAGAAACAAATTTCGTATATAGAGTGTCAAAAGGATAATGTTGCAGAGACTTTAATTAATGAACTAGAGCCGTTTAAGTCCTTTGCAATTTGCATAGATGATCTATATCCTAGCATGTATGCCTAGATGTCTTTTTGTGTCAAGAAAATGGAAATGTGTGTATGTACGATTGCGCTAACACTAAACCCAACTAATTCTATGCAAATTGTGGAGTAAATTTGAATTTACACAGAAGTTCTTGACTTGTATGAGGTTCAGATTGTGAAAACACATAAACGGTGATCTGTATACTTTATACTTGGTAACGGAACGTAGTGATTCTGAAATGCAGTAGACCCTCGTTAACGCGGACCCTAATAACTCGGATATCGAATAAGTCAGACCGTGACCCAGAAAATAAATGTTTTCCATCATAGGCTTACAAGCGGGCATTTTCTTTGACTTTTTTAAATTCGCTTTGGCTTACAAGCAGCCATTTTATTTGTTTTTTACTCCATAGGTAGTTCGCGGTCGTTCTAAATTTTGACGTTATTCCAAAGTTTGTTGTGGCTATAAATTTGGCCAATTTGAAATATTATAGTAGCCCCTGTTTTGTCGGACACCCCTCTCCTCCATGTAGTCCGACTTAACGAGCGTCTACAGTATATTGTTTCTTTTCAAATAAAGTGTTCCTTTAATATCCTATTCTCTTACAATGTTTTGTATATTTTCTTACCCAATGCAACAAAATATTAAACTTACTGCAAATACATATGTTAAATTTTTTTGATTGAGAAGGGCATACTTAAACACAAATATAAAAAAAGATTGGCACACGAAATTAAAAAATAGAGAAAAATATATTTGGTCCTTATTTTAGGAGTACGAATAAATATAGAGAGAATATAGCATGTTCGACAAGTATACCACAATCATATTGAGTGAGTACTTTTCAAATCATTGAATTGAGAAAACTTTCTTCTCATTACTAACCCTACATTTTAATCAATTCAACAGTGGATAGCATCTCCAAGATGTGTAAGTGTTTACGACTTCAAATTCACAAGAAGAATTTACCAGGAATCTTTTCATTTACTTTTATAACCATTATTCAATGCAATAATATATTATAAGCGCTGACAGGAAAAAGGTTGGTTTCGTTTTTAACGGTCCATTTTTAAAGTTAAGGATATAGGAACTTACAGGTATGTTGATTCGCTGAATTTGTGAGGAAGAAATCATGTTTGTGGGTGAAGATAGTGACAAAGCTGATGATGAATTTGGAATTTGTGAAGGAAGTGTTTGAGACTCGATTCTTGGAAACTACAAAATACAAAACATCATTTGAAAGAGAAGAGAACACATTCAAGGGCCTTTGAAATTTAAGTAAAGGACTTTTTCTTTTCAGGCTAAAACATTGCTTCCAAAACTTTTTAATTTGAGAATGTTTATCACTTTTTGCAGTAAATGCGAATGAATGTATGGAAAAAGATTGTTTAATTCAAGCTTGAGATGAATGATGTTGCGTCATCTTTACCAATTCCTTCACTCTAGGTTTCAAAGAAGAACTTCACTTTGAACGATCTTTTCGGTACAATGATATATGTTATAAACTTTTTAACTATTACTGCAAATTGTAAATTCTCTTGTAATAGATGGCCGTACACTCTGTGAAAGATTGAATCCTCATCAGTTCCACTTTGTGTGTTCAAACCCATATTCAGAATTTTGATCTATTGTTTTTTTGTTTGAGGTAAATTCAATAGTTTTGGTTATTTTTAGAATCAGAAATGAGTGAACAAAAAGAGTGGAAGCAAAATTTTAGAATTAATAACCAATAAAAATCAAATAAAGTTAAATGTGAAGGAAGTTAATTAGCGCAATGATGATTTAAATAATAATTAACTCAAAAGTTAACTTTGTTAATTGACCATTAGAAGTTTGGTGCCAAGCGTAAGAGTTAAATACATGCCCTAACAAGGCGGGTGCAAGAGGGGACGACAGCTTACCCCCTAAATTTTTCAGATTAATAAAAATATTGGCAAAATTTCAATATTCACATACAATTAAGATTATATTTTGTCTTGGATATATATATATATATACCCATATGTAGAAAAAAATCTAACTAGACAAACGTATAGATACACAACTTCACTAAAAAAGCATTCTACGTAAGGATATATGTATCAAGGTTGTATCCAGTGATATTGACAGAACAGCACGACAGTAAGTCCAAGATTTTTGCTATTATGCTATGATTATTTTGAAGTGATTTTTTTTAGATAATTTTGGTAAGGGCGAATTAATTTTTTGAAAATCGATCAAAACGGTCTCCGGGATAAAAAGATTGAGAGAACGAACGTCCATGTAACTAAAATAACAAGCATAACTAATAAATTAAAGGAAAAAAACTTTGTTTAACGTCCTTTATTCACGACCTCACATACACCCAAAATTTGTGGAATTTTTTATTTGGAGCGTGGTGCATTTCTTGACCAAATAACCTTCCTGCCGTCAACTGAATGGTATCAGATTAAACACCAAAAAAGCCTATTTTCGCGAACATCTGGAATTGAAGCCGAGAGCTTAGGAATGGAATCCCTAAAGCCTACCCAGCATGCCACAAGTGCCCAAAGCGTAAAAACAAGTACTTAAAGAATCCTACTAGTTGAGTACCAAACCAAAAATGGGAAAAGAACTTTTTTGTATTGACAAATGTCATTTTTACGATTACTAACAACGCCAATATTTCCACTTGAAAAATGTTTCAGTATTGACATACCTTTCAGGAAAAAAATACAATTACCGTTCGTGTTGCAAAACCTGGTTATCACCCACACACACTCATTTGGTGATATCATTGATTGGTCAGGGTCAGTCATTCATTCAAAAATGTGAAAATAAAGGAACCTGGGTGAGTTGCATGCCACTAGAAGTCTTGACAAAGGTGTAAATGTGGGGTGCGGAAGACGCAGGGGTTGAGGAAAAGATAGAAGAATTCAAAGATTCAGGTGGAGGAAGCGTTGATGCATTGTCGAGGGAGGCACTACTCATCGTAACAGGTGTGCATTTTTGTAGTTTGAGTGGATTCACTTCTATTTTTCAGTAATGTTATTCATGAAAAAACATAAAAACAGGTTAAAATTGCGAGTAGAACGTAAAATTTTTTTTAAAGATAACCAGTTTATAAATATGGAAAATTTTTAAATAAATTTTTAACAATAAAATGACATTTTGAAGGCAAAAAATATTCATCTATCAGAGATGAGAAAACCAGATAAAAATATTGAAAAGCATTTTTCGTAAACTTTTCAAACTTCTACTAAAAAGGTGAAAGTTTTATCCCCTTATAAAACAAAACATAGATTTGAAAATTCTTACTATTAGGGGTACAAAAAATTGCGTTAAAAATGACGAAATTTCTTTTAGAACAGTAGGTATCAAACGCCATCACTGACGATGGTAGATTGAAAATAAAAAAATATACCCGATTTCACACGAAGAGTTATGGGTTGAAGGCATGATATGGGTGGAGATATGATGCTATTAATTGGACTGATTGGAACAGCTTGTTTCTGAGATTCGTGAGAATCAGGAGATTGCAAAGAGGCGAGTTTATTATTAGATGAAGTAGTAGTCTAAATAAAAATCAAACATTTATCAACACAGGGACAAAATTTAACAAAAAAAGAAAAAGTAAATCAAAAATATCATATAAAAGCCTATCGCTACTCTTTTAATTTAAAAAGAACTAAATTTACCTTAAAAAATAATGAATTTAGTCCTAGAATAATCACTTACTCTTTTTAGCAGCCGTTTTTAAAAGATTTAATTTTCAATTGTATTAAAAACAAGGAAGAAAATCGACAAAACAATGAGGAAATTTTGGAATAAGAAAAATATGTTTTAATAACATAAAATGTTTGGTATAAGCAAAAATGAAATCAGTTACTCAAAACAATCAATAAAAGTATGACGAGGGCGCCCCAAGAAATCATGGGAAGAGGTGGTGAAAGCAGATATGGAGAAAGGGGGACTCTCTCTCTCTGGAAGATGCACAATTGAGAAAGTAATGGAGACGACGCTGCAAAAAATGAAAAAGGTCAACCCTGGCAAGCCGGGATATATAACCTTGTTCTCTTCCTGGAGACAAATGGATGATGATGATGATATGACATATGTTTTTGGTTATCACGTGGTACATCAAGGTTAAAATTGGTTAAAGATATGAAAGAAATATATGCCTTTATAATTTGCTTAAGTATTGCATTAGAGAATGAAGAAACAAAGAATACAAAAAGATTATTATTCATCAATGAATGATTGGCATCTGTCAATCAAAGTAATGTGTCTATAAAAGTGCTTCCCTCCTTGTGAGATTTTGTAGTGACGTCTAAGTTATGAAAAATTTATAGAAAACTTAGAATTTTAAATCGAACAAAAGCTTTTATCGCAAAATTGATTACTCTCTTATCTCCGCTAAAGTACTCCGATAAAAATCAATATCAAGAAGTTTTTTCATTATATTCAACTTTAAAATTCTTTTACCTCCTGATAACGATTTATTTCGAAGAAAAAGAAAAATTGGGATAATCGTATTGATGCCTCTAAGTGCAGTAATTTTAATAATTCTTAAGATTGAGTAACCAGACAGACACATGGGAATTGATTTTGTAGGAAAAAAGTGCGTGTTTTAGGTAGAGCTTCGGAGCCGGAATCGGAACTGAACAATTTTTTCTACTAGGAGTGGGAGCCTGGAGTCACAAACAAGAAAATGCGGCTCACCATATCTGGCTCCAAGCCAATTCATGATGTATCTAAAGTCTGACAGTTTGGTTCTGAAAATTTTAAAATCCGATCTAGGCGCTAGTATGAAAGAAGATACTGTTGAAACAATGCTATCTTTAAGATCAAACTTAATATAAATAAATTTTAAAAACATTTTATCCAGCAAAAAAATTAAATAAATACATGAATTAAAAAAAATTATAATTTAAAACTATGATAAAACTGACTGTATATATATATATTACGGATGTATTTAGTATTTACACCAGGGTGGTGAAAGAGTGCGGTGCTGAAGCTGGAGCCATGGAAAAAAAATATTTGCTCCGGTGGCGGAGCCAAACAATTTTGAGGCGGCTCCAAGGCCCTGGTTTTAGATCCGAATTTTCAGTAAGTCAAAAATAACATTTTTCGGGTCAAAAAAAGAGATTGCCCGAAAATGCTGTTGGAAAAAAATAAAGAATAAAAAATTTTAAAAATTAATTAAAAAAAATCAAATAAAAAGTTTTGAAAAGAGTTACTTCTTCGTAAGAAGAGTTTTTGGCTTCACCAGTGGAGATTGGAGAGGGAGTAGAGGATGGGGGGATGTTGAGTGGGGGTGAGGACAAGGATGGGGGTGGGAGGGAAGATGCATTGGAGGGGGTGATGCCTTTTGGAATGGATTGCTTTATAGAAATGGGAATGTTGGTTGACTTCAATAAATTGTGACTGAGTGTTGCTTCAAATTTCTGGATTTGAACGATGTAGAGGTCAGCTAAACACACAATAACAATGTTCTATAACATAACTCTCAAAGGGTCCGTCCGTAATAAACGTTATCAAAAACGTTGGACGAGCAAGTCCCATTAGGGTGAGCTAATGTCTTATCTGGTCAAAACACATAACCAATTTTGATATTTTGATTAGACGTCAAAAGCATGTCCGGGCATTTGGCCGACAGACATCTGACCGAATGGACATTTAGCTGTCTGTTCTGTCAAATGTCCATTCGGTGAAATGTCTGTTCGGTCAAATGTACGTCGGCTAAATGTTCATTCGGTCAGATGTCTGTCGGCCAATTGTCTTTCGGCTAAATGTCTGGGTACCGTCAAAAGGGTCAGTTGGTACAAAACCAAGCAGTGCAAATGGAAAATTCCATTACACTGTAAGATCAGAGCAGTAATTTGTAGAAATTTTCCTCGTATCCGCAACAAGCAAGATAGTATAGTGTAACAAAAAAAAATTTAATTGTATTTTTCGGACTATAAGGCCCACTCTAAATGTATATTTTTTCTAAACTCAACACTGCCCTTTATAATACAGTGAGTCTTGAGTATGGAATGAGGCAAAAATTCTCAAATTTAAACTTTTCAATGGTAATGTATATTTTATAGAAAATCTTCAATTTTTATAGATGTGTTCAATTTTTTAGAATTTACTTTAATTTTTTTTAAAACTTTTCGAATCCATTTTTATTCTTTAAACAAAAAAGAGTATGTTTATTATTTAAACAATATTATTATATATTTTAATACTAACATTTTGCTAACGAAGCAAGTTTTAGACTTAATATTAAAAAAACTATAAATAAAACCATTTTAAAGTTGTGTTTGAAGTTAATCGGTGAAACATGGAAACAGAGTGGATGCAAAAGAATTTAATATTAATGAATCAATGGCAAGGAAATGGAAGATGCTACGTCAAGTAAAAAAGAGAAATCAAATTTTTAGAGAGAAAAAGCAAGATAGCGACAGAGAGAGGATAATATCGAACAGTGTGGAACAGTGGGTAGCTGTGCTTTAACAGTGTCGAATAGAATTGCGGCAAAAGTCATGGAAATTAGTAACTTTCAAGGAAGTTCCATACTTCGGATAGTGATATATGGTATATAAACACGTTTTCCAAGTTGTTCCGGGTCTTGCCACTTCCATCACCTTTCGTTTATTCCTCATAAACTTTTCTAATAAAGGCATCTTTCAACCTTCTATCTACATGACCAAACAAACCATCATCGTTTCATTTTAAAGGACTTGATTAATCCAAGCAAGATGTGCGAGCAATCTTGATTTTGGGTCGCCATTACAGCCTGTCTTTTTCATCGCCAAGTTAAAGTCCTGAACTTTTCATATCCTTCTTTATATTTTCCATCCAGGTTAATTTGAGTCTATATCATTTATAAGATCGCCAAACCATACGAAATGAAAAGAAGTGCAAATATTCCATTTTAGGTAGAGCATAGCTGCCAGAGAGATATAACCCGAGATGTTGGACTGTGATTAAATTCTGTCGATCCGCTATCTAAAAGTGAAATCTTAGACAAAGTCACATTTTTAAAAATGGAATAACGCTAAAACGTTCGCCCACACAGAATTCTTTGCTTATATTATTATCGGGAGTTCAGGAGGCGCTATCAATTGCGGATTGAAAGTTGTCATGCTATTGAGATAATTGTCAGAGAAATATTTTGTTTAACAAATTAAGAGATTGAATTCGGAGTGCACAACATATGAACAAGTTCGTAAACAGCTTGGCTAGGCATTGGAATAGCAACTCTCAAAAATAAGTAGAAGCGTACTGACGTAGCCAGATGTACCATATGGTGGCGGCTACCACACTTACTCCTCGACACGAATCTTTGACTTGGAACGACGTGTTCACTCAGTTTAAAAAAGTCATTTCATTAAGTTGAGCAATTTTCGAAGAACAAAAAAAAGGTTAGGACTAACCTGTTGGCACAGAAGGCCATGATACTTCAAGACTATTGGTGCTTGCTCTAACCAATAGAATCTTTTTCGGGCATGGAGGAATTTCTGTTTCAAGATACCACAAATCTTTACAACAAACCTAAAAAAATGAAATAAAATCAAATATTTGTAACAACCTTTAAACGGAAAAATGTTTACAGAAAAATTCGACAACTCTTATAAAAATCGAGTTTCTAAGGGTTCTCAAGCCTCAAATCAGGTCAAAAATTTTGGAACTTGCCTAGCAAATCTCAGGATCTCTTGATAAATTTTTGGAATTGTAAACATCCCCTTCATATCTCCTTTTCCCAAGAAATAAGGCCCATTTCACATTTAAATATATACAAAATGAGGCAAAACGAGAACAATTTTATGATTCTGATTTGTTGAAAAATTAGACAATTGACTAATCATATTCGAGATCCAAATATTCTGATTTGTTGAAAAATTAGACAATTGACTAATCATATTTGAGATCATCATACCTCAAAAAAATACACACAAAACATAGAGCAATAAATATAAAGCTAAAAACCAAGAACTCATCATCAATAATTTATAATTTATTATAGAGGCAAATTTATAATTTGATATAAAAAATAAACAAATAAAATTCAAGCAACATGAAGCGTCGTCATATGCCCTCTTCACATAGAAGCCTCATAAGCAGTGGCGGTTCTAGATTTTCAAAAGTGAGGGGGCCAAAGAAAATAAAAGTTTTTAAATCGATAATTTTTTATAAATTTTGCAATTTACCAAATAACAAAAGAAAAAAGTTTTACTTTTTTTTCTTTAAAATTATTCCAATGAATTTTCATAATTTTTGGAAAATTTATCTTTGTATTTACAATCTCTGAAACACTCCAAAAACAAAAATGTTAAAAAACAAATTTAAAATTTTCAATGCAGTTTAATTCGACGATTATCATGTCGACTATCAAATTCATCAACAAAATTCTCTAGATTAATTTTTCAATTGGGAGTAAAGCAATATCACTCAATCTTCTACTTGTCATGGAATTTCTGAGATAAGTTTTAACTAATTTCATCTTTGAAAAGCTTCTCTCACATGAGGCACTTCTAACTAGTAAGGTTACAAAGTGCTCTTGGTCTAAGATTCACCCGTCCAGACTTCCCTTGGATGCAAAACCCACTCAAAAAAATTAAATTATAAAAAGTTTCGAGTAAATTTTAAATCCAGTAAAATAGGTATTTAATGTGGAGGGGCCAAAATGGGGTCCAGCCAAAAAACTGGGGGGCCATGCCCCCCCCCCCCCCCCCCCAATAAAACCGCCATTGCTCTAAGGATTGATCTAGAAAATAGAGTTACTTATATAAAAAAGGTTTATTCGAGCATCCTTCTTTAGTCCAAGCAGGAAATAAGGTTTTGTTTTAAAATACTTTTGTAAATACTTAGAATGAGAGAGGTATTGTAAAAAGTCATTTTGAATTAAGTACTAAGTATATATTCATGTATGTTTTTTTTTGGATGTTGTGTTAATGAAGTATTGATTGGCAGTTAAAATACTAAAGTTATGAAATTTATATTATAAGCAGTATTCCGTTCTATTTTATACTTATTTAAAATATTAAATACTCTTAATCTTATTTTGTCTTTTTAAAACATTTTTTTGAAATTTTATTAAACACACACACACCCACAATTAAAACAGCATAACAAAACTGGCTAGCAAATCTGTTTTCTTGTGGATAAGTTAAAGGGAGTAACGACCCAAAGACTAATTTCTTTTTTCATTAGTTAACTATATTAAAGAATGATTCTTCCAAAAAGTAATGTCAGAAGCTTAACAAGCTAAGTTTATTAGAGTTACGGATAAGTTTACAACATTATATATTTCAAAAGATCCCAAATCATAGTTTACTGTAAAGAACTCTTCAAGAGAACAAAATTCCCCAAAATTATGGTTCAAAACAAATTCCTGAATTTTAGGTGTAAAGAGCTTAAATAATAAAAATATTTTACTTGTTGACTAGTTATTATTGAAATATGGTCAATTCACTTTCAAATGGCAAGTCCTACACCTCGCTTCACTCCATAACCTGCAAATGCTGCTTATTCATGGAGTAAGAAAACGATGCAAGTGTATTCCTTATAATAAACTCAATAGTGTTCAATTTTTATTGAACTTTCGGAATCTATCTGATTAATTTTTTTCTATAAAAATTCATAAAAAGAAACTCTGGAATTTAAATTTACGAAATTAAGTTTGTCAGGAAAATTCTTTACTTTTTAGCATTTTGAAGATGTTTCATCATCATCATTCCATTTTAACCCCCATGATTAATCGCAGAAAGCTGGGTGAGCCGGATCACCAAAGATAACAAAACAAACTGATTCAGGAAGTCTTATTTTTGCGTCTCCAGTATAACCTGTCTTTTTCATCACCACGTTTAAGTCCTAACCTTTTCATATCCTTCTTATATTTTCCATCCAAGTTAATTTAGGTCTGTCTTTCTCTCTTCTAACGAAACTTTATTCTAAAGCATAATATAGTTCGCCAGTATTTCTTCTGGAAACATGTCCAAAAAAATGTGATTCTTTGCGTTTATATAACTTTGTTTATATCAGATCTTCCAAAGTTAGTCCACAAATCATTCTTAGCATTCTCATTTCATTTGTTAGTAGTTTTCGTTTATCGGTTTCTTTTAGCGCCCAATTTTGAGCTCCATAAATAAAGACAGATCTCACACGTGAAGAATAAACAAAGCCCTTCATTCTAAATGAACTTCCTATAGTGCACAAAAAAGTTTATTCTGAAATCTATTGCCCGGTTGACATATAAACGGTTATCTATCATTTAAGATGTTCATATTAGTAGAATAAAGTTTTGACCTAGTCCCAAGCCAATGTCATTTTTGAAGGCTTGCTTTACTTTCCTAATGAACTTATACAATGTTTGTATACTTTTTAAAGTAAGAACAAATCGCGAGATGGCAAATGACATTCTTGACATAAACTTTTTTATTTATTTGTCACAAAATCTAGACGTACGTATACACATTCAAAAACATATATACTAGATCATAATGTCTGAGGAAATTTTTGACATTCTTGACACAAACTTTCCAATTTATTTGTATTAATACATGTCTAACACAAAAAACATCATACAAACATAGCAATGCATACATACGAATAAAAACATACTAGATACATATTGACATTATACACTCATACACTAAAATACCTAAATCTGAAAAAAAGGCAGTATAGCAAAATATTTGAACATATGTGCTTAAAAATAAAGGATAGAGAGAGATCATGCAAACCTGATTGTTCCAAGCTTTGCGGTAGCCATCGCGCCCAGACCACACGTAAAGTCTGTTGTTGATGGCAACAGCGCAATGTCCCGCGCGAGCATGAGGCGATGACTCTTCCAGCATATCGATGGCGAGTGGTTCGAATCGCTTCTCAACTAAAAAGGCAAAACATTTGCAAAATTTCGGACATCTCACATATGTTATTCGATGACACCCCTCTCATTTGCGAGTACTTCTCAAAGATTTATATCGACTACAATTAAAATCATTTCTTCCGAACAATCCTAGAGAGTACTAAGATTTTTCATTATGTGAAGAAAATACACAATTCAATTGATTTTTCTTTTAAAGATATAAAAAAAAGTCTATGGCGAGTAAACGGAAATAAATCAGAATTTTGATTATGAAATTTCTCTTTCATGGAGAAAGGAACTGGAGATAGCAACTTTCAAATGACCCTCTTGATTTAGGGCCTATTTCCATTTAGTTGAAAGTGTTATAAAACTTTTTTTATTTTTACTGAATAATGTTTATACGAGAAGTCTTATGCTATATTTGAACTAATATAGAAAACTTTTTATATCAATAAAAAAAATTTCAATTAACCCTCTCGATTCTACCAATATGGTCCCTCCCCTTCTTTTTACAAGTAATAAGGTGTGCTTTTTTTACAAAAAAAATGTTAAAGAACATTGTTTCTGTAATTTCTTCGTGCGCGTGTGTTTAAACATTCATAAACCCCTTTTAATGAAGTTATTCCGTTATTTCAGGAAAATAGAAGGAACCATTTGTGAGACAATGAAACAATAAGTGGGGTAAGTGTAAAAAAGTAAAACTATTTAAAATTATTCAAAAAAAAAAGTTTGAAAAATTTCCAAGAAGCAAGGTTCGTTTAAATTAGCAAAAATTCGTTTTTTATTTTGGTGGAGTGATTCTAAATTGTGTACTCAAATGCGATCAAAATTTTTCGGACACAAACTAGATTTAATAAAAAATTTTAAAAATCCTTACATGATACTTATTTAAAATATTTTTACATTCTTAACTACCCTCCATCAACAAAATTGATTGACATGTTTGTTTTTTCAATAGTGTATACTTTTAAAATGTTTAATAGCATTTTTGCCAAATTTTAAACTATTATAACTATTAACAACTTTCGAAGCAAGAAGCTTTGATATTTAATATGTTTGTTTGTCTTCGGCTATAATGAAATCTTATTTCTAGCAAAAAGTGTTTATATTTTGCGCAGATTAGTTTGAATATGGAAAAATTGATCATACAGACATTTTTTATTTTTTCCTAATACAGAACACATATTACATAATCACAAGAACTTATGCGAATACATCCACATTTTTTTACTACACTATAAAACCTCCTTAGAAATGATTCAGAACATTGTGAAAGAAAGTGAGTTTTTTTATGCTAAAAAACATTCAATAAATTATTACTACAGAAACAGTTTTTTGATGAATGTGGAACTTGAATTTCTCTATCAAACAAAGTTTAACATTACATTAGGAATGGAAAAATATAAATTACTTCAGAAAAAAGATTAAAATTTTTTTTTCCAATTTATAGAAGTTAACCGTGAGCATTGAAAGTCACATTATTTTACAGGGATATTATTTTGTTCTGAAAATGAGTTCCAATTAAAAAGGAAGAATCTCATGACCGAATTTTTCCAGATCTTCTAACTGCTTGCTTGTATCAAAAGAAAAGATAAGCAAACGACAGAAGGAAGTTTACTTTGAGGCATTGAAAAATTACAATGTTTCACCGTGACTTTTAGAGTTTCTTTTATCCTCGATTTCCACATCTCAAACTTTTATAAAGAGTATATCTTTTTGACTGTTAAAATTCCAGTGAAAAAATGGCATATAATATAAATTGTATATTCAATATTGTTTTATTTTTATAATTTGTCAACTTTTATGTTCAAGAACACAATCGCTTTTTTGAATATAAAAAATATTGGCTCTCCTAGTGCTCAAGTGATCAAGAACGAAAAAGTAAAGTCATATTTTGATTGATCTAAAATCCTTACCTAAGTTAAAAGCTGCAAGCGTGTTTGAGCACTTCCATTCTTTCTCCATGTTCCCTAATTCAGGATCTTCCATGAGCAATGGAACCCAACCACCAAAAATGAACATTCTGAAAAAAAAGCATCTCTATTCTGAATTTTTGTGAGAGATATAAAATTAAAAGTAGTGGGAAGGGGCGGGACTAATTTTGAGCTTTCCAACTGTCACCAAATGTCAAATTAATCATATAAGACCTAGATACAGAAGTTCTAAGAAGTCTTATTTTAACACAACTACAATTTGGTTTTAATACCAAGGAAAACACTTTTTTGGAGAAGGATGCGTGTGTGGAATTCGAACATTTTCTGAATTATAATAATTGTAGTTAAAAATAAAAAAAAATTAATTACCTAATTCATAGAATAAGAAAATCCATCTTTAAAACAACAATTTAAATACTTGTAGAAAAAGAGAATCGCCATTTTAAAAACTGGATTAGTTAAAATTTCATAATTTAAGAGACCTACCCCATGAAAAACTGGGAAAAACGAAGATTTTTTGAATTCTTTAAATTTAAATAAGGAAATTTTAATATAACATTTTTTTTTTAAATTCAAGATACAAACGTTACTTATATCGCATCCAATCTTCTTTTGATATTCATGCTCATCACAGGGTATTGCCGTAAAAAGTAAAGAAAAGCATATTTATGCACTGTGTAAATAAACGACTTTATGAAAGTTATATTAATTTCCATTGAATCTGTTTGAAACTAAGTATTGTTTTAAAAAAATACTACCAAAAATAGGATAAAACTGTATTAAGAAGGCATATTTCAATTTTCTTTAGATTAATTTTTTTTGCAGTCAAGCTGAAAATGAGTTTTTCAAATTCTAACGTTTTTAGCCACAAAAAATCCCATTTTTATGTGGGGTATTTAATCGTAATAAAAATTATTTGAAAAAAATTAACATATGTTGACATTCAATGGTCAGCTGCAGTTGACATCTCTAGTTAAAATCATTTATATAGGACGTCCGTCTTAAAATTCTGATAGACTTAAACAAAGGTGGGATGAGCCCGAAAATTGATAAGTTACTTGCAATAAATGAAAAATTAAAAGTACATTCAAATAAAGTTCTTTAATGCAAAGCGAACAAAATTAATCAATTTCAATTTTGAGATATATTTTTAAAATGACATTATATATTCATTGATAAGAATATCGATTAAAAAATGAATGTGAACTATTCCCACACTTGAAGTGATGTAACTTTTAGAGACGATTAGAAATCTATTTCTAAGATCATGTATTTTTAGTGATGTTTGAGAGATAAATTAGACTACTGTAAAACTTTGAAATCTTATTTTTAGTCAAACTTAATGAAGAATCGTTGAAGAATCTAATATTTCGTTAAAATGAAGTACTAATCAATAGTTGTTTCCCCACTTTATTATATCAAATGAAACATAGAATAATTCATTGTAATTTAAAAGGGGTGTGAATAAGCCTTTAGTTTTTTGAAGACATGGTTATTTTTCAACAATTTCAGATTCGATGTAAATTATTCCAAAAGTGAGTTTTACATGATCCAATTTTCCGAGCATAGAACATACGAGATAGGAAGAATTAATATTTTTGGGATAGAAAATTCACTGGCTGTCATGCATGAAAAAAATTAAGTAAAGTAATTTTTAGAAGCGAATACCTATTGTTAATGATGGTGGCTGAATGCAGACTTCTCGGTAGCGGACTCATTCCAGCTATTTCGGGCCTGGTCCAAGTCAAAGAATCTAAACCAAAAAAGTAGATACATATGTTATTATTATTATGAGATAATAAATTCAGCAGTCCCTTCAAAAAAGTATAGCAAATTTTATTGAAAAAAAAAATCTTGGAATTGAGAGAATTTTTTACTCAAAATATCAAAAAAAAATTAAAACATTTTTTTTTAATTATATGTAAAAAAATAATTAAAAAAAATATGTATGCTGTAAGAGTAATAGCTACCTACAGAGCTGCATTGAGTTTGACATATGTAAAAATAAGGAAAATAATATATTAAAAAGAACAAAGAATTTATTGTATAACACAATTAATTTCGAATTTATTTGTGTGGCAGTATAAGTGTGAGTTATCCGTCGAATTAATGTAGGTGTTCTAAAAGCTTCTTTTGTGAGATATTCCTTCGTATGTATATGTACCATATGTGCAGGCGTAAGTATGTTACTTAGTGAGTAAAATTTGTGCGCATGTATACGTGAAGATAGCACATATGAGATGTTTTATAGTGATTTGATGTTTGTGGGTGTGTGTCTGTTATTGAGGTAATTCCATGTCTAGGTTGATGGAACTTCTTTGGAGTGAAAACTAGGCTTCTAAGAAGAATCAATTTTCTTTATGAGGGGTGCAAAGAATTTTAGTATTGTCAAAGTGGAGTGCGTTTTTAGGTGTTCGATGATGTTGTTACTATTGTCATTTCTTGGCTTGAATTGATACTCATGTTCAGGAGGTATAGTTGCTTAATAGATTTGTGTGTAGCAAGGAACTTTTGACAAGATATTTTGTATAGTACATAGATTTTTGTTCTAGACTTGACAGTATCTATTGCAATAATTATCTGGTTTTTGTACAAATTGAATTATATATGGAAATAGAATTTTTCTTACTTTTTTGAAAAATGTTTATCAAAATCATGATGCCTAGGTAATATATACTTGGGGTTGTTAACTAGATTTAGAAATACTTTAATGTTTCGATTTTGAAGTCCTTTTTTGGTTGTAGGGATTCGGACGTAAGAAGTGATTGATTAATAAAATGACTTGGGTAAAATCAGTTTATTTTAATATGCTTTTAGTATTTTCAAGCTGGGTTTGAAAATAAAATGAATAATAATTTGAAAAAGAAAAAATTTTGAGTTTAAGGAAAAAATCTTTATTGAAAATACAATTAATTTCGGATTCTGCCTGAAACCACTATCAAGTCTATATAAAAAAAGTAAATATAAAAATTTTATAAGAAAAGATGTAAATTCTTGATATATCATTTTAATTTTTTATAAAAAATAAAAAAAAAATAATGTTACTAAAAAAAGAGCATAGCTTAGAACAAATTTCCACATAAAATGGAATGCATTGATAAGAGAGTAAACCGAATTGGATCAATTAGCTTACCAACATCTAGGATCCATAAGTCGCCCAAACGGCTTCCACTCATTCCACCATAGATGATGAGTTTGGCTTGTGTTTGATTGGGTCCAGCGAACCAAGCACAAGCGGAGTGACTTTCCCGCGGACTTGGCTTCTCTCCAAAGGTTTCCGGGATCTTCCAGACAAGTTCGTGGTGTGGAACTTGGAGATCAAGAGTGCACAAGTCATTCAGATATCTTGAAATATTTACAAAAGCATACATACAGCTATTCAATACCTGGATATTTTACTTTTTCATACAGAATTTAGGGATATTGGCTGGAAAAGCAGTGTTATTTTTTTTTTCAAGTGTAAAGAAAAAGGTAAATATATATTTATATAAAGAATTGATTTTATCATGAGGAAATCATTTCAATTAAAATATGGGCCAGACTTCGTTAATTAGTAATTTGATTAAAACAAATCCAAGTTTTCTCTATGTTTCCATCTCTTTCCCCTTTGAATACAAAAAAATATAAAAAGGATAAAAAAAATTTAAAAAAAATCATCAGAGCATTCAATAATAAAGTGATATATATTATATTACAGGGTTACGAAACACGATCTATATATTATACTAAAGACAAACATTTTTAGGAAATAAATTATTATTATTTTATATTCTTGTCTGTAGAAGCCTTGAGGAGGAGAAAAAATTACGGTTTTTTTTATTAAAAAAATTTCACCAAAAAGTTTTTTACCATAACTCTTTATTTATTCGTTGCCAACTTTATGATAGCCATTAAATTTAAAAAACCAACTTCACATTAACTTTTGAAACAAAGATTAAAAATAGCAATGAAAAGTTTTAGAAATTATTTAACGCAACATCCAGCGTTCAAACTTTTTTATCTTCAAAAGAATGAACCAATCAATCAATTGTATCAAAAATAAATTATACTTTTGCGTTAGGAAATTTATAAAAATACAAGATTTGCAGTTTAAATCCATTTTTAATGAATAAAGAAAAAGAAAATACCTTGGGATGTTGTTCTTGGGGTCTTCGCTATCATTGGCTAGGCCACCAAAAAGATAGGCAGTGCCATTGATGAGAGTGAAGGAGTGGCCTAATCGTGGACAAACACCGGTCTTGCAGTTTTCGGGAGGTTTCGGCTTTAACCTCTTCCATTCCCACTTCGAAGCCTACAAGAAGACAAAATCATATGGAAAAGAAGATGCATATTAGAAAAAAGTATAAAGTATAAAATATAATATATGAGAATGATTAAAAATGATTGAAATCTAGCAAAACAGATCCGATATTTTTGATCCGTTTATATCGAATAGTCAAAATTTATTCAAGAAGTCTTAGAACATAATTGGTTTGGATTCTAGCGTGGTTTGATTGGCTAGAAATAAAATTTATTCAAAAATTTTTTATCCAATGAGATCAAAGAGTTTGCAAACACTGGCAGTGCCAAAAAAAGACCATAACTAATATAGCACGGTACTAATGCCCAGTCGCCGCTACTTTCATCTATATGTTGAAAAATAACAATATACAAAAACTACGCGATGAAAAAATTTGAAATATGATAAAAAAATTTTTTAAAAATATTTATTTGAAATTGAAAACGATTGTAATAAAGGAATCAGGATAAATACTCCAAAGTATAATTAAAAATTTTGAAATTTCAAAAAAGTTCTACCACCCCAAAAGACGACGAAAGCAGTTATTATTGACAATCAGTTGCTTGACGGACTCAATCATTTTTCGAAGCATTGGTCAGTTAATTAGCAATAGCGAAAAAATTTTTGTTTGCAGATGGCGTTAATACAAATTTAGCAGCAATTCAAACACAGCGTTTTCGAATGAATTTTACATACAGTGGGCTTACATTTGTCACATTTTCTAGCTGTACGGCTTCTCTTCGAAATACATTTTGAGCAAGATGCTCTTTTTGATGATGAAGGCTGATTTTCAGTTGCTTGATCATACCCATAATGTGCAAGTAAGTACTTTGTCTCCACCGGTAATTCAGACTGTTGGGCTCTCACTTTCATTGCTTCTTCACATAGATAAAAAGCAAGTCTTTTTATGAAATACTTTCTGCCACTCTGTTTTGAAGATGGAAAGTGATTAAGACAGTTGAATCGCGCAATTATCCATGTATTCATAACAGAAATATCCAGATCATTGGAAAATGCAGCATGTGTCCATTTACGATTAGGTTTATAAAATCCATAAGTTCTTACCATTTTGTTTGCAACGTTTACACCACATTTAAATTCGTTGTAAGCCAACATACTTTCGGGTTTAGAAGCCACATTGCTGATTTTTACGTTTTTATTTATGCTGTGAAGGAATATAAACAGCTTTGAAGTTACGAGTAGCGTTCTTTTTTGGAATTTAAGCTGAAAAAGAAGCGTAGTGTGAGTAGATTGAAGGGCTTTCACATTCTCGTAACTTCAATGTTTTCAAGTGCTTTGGCATGAATAGTGTTGGGGCGAATCTTCTATTTGGTGTAACAGTGCCGCACAAAGACAACTTTTTTTGCGTACACCATATAGCAAGTTGATGACTTGTGAAGAACCTATCGATGTAGACGACGCATCCAGTAGGAATTTGCTTTCTTGGATCAACCTTTGGCAGATGTTAAAACTTGAAAAGTAAGTTTTGTCTTCTATTCCACTAATATAGATTTCAGGCTTCAGAAAGTAGAAAAACTTTGAATCATTTAGGTGGTAAAACTTCATCCCATAGTGACCAGGCTTTTTGGAATCATAGAATTTTAAAGGACAATTACTTCTAACTACCTGCTCATCAATGGTCACTGTGGAGTGTGGTGTCCAATAACAAGAAAATACATTGAAAAAATGATTGTGTATCTTTCTGATTGGACTTAATTTATCAGAAGCATCTCGTTGTTCTTTTTCATGAAACCGTAAGAAAACATGGATAAGACGAACATATCTCTTCCAATACAAGCCTCAAAAATGGCGAACCTGATTTTGAGAATAATTCTGAAACTTTTATTTTTTGATCCCCATTTTGTCCTAAATATATCAACGCTCCAAAATAAGATAGAAGATGGTGTACTTCGAACACTTTATACGAATGAAGTAAGTGTGCATATTTTTGGCGTTGGGATTAGCTAATCCTTTAGGACCAGGAGGTTCCAATACAATATTTCGAATATTCAAGCTTTCAGGCCTCCCTGTTCCTTGGTGTGTCGGCTGTTTAGTATACTCTGTTAAATCCGGAGCAACTAATGTTTCATCAAGCAATTCATCTTCACTTGTGAAGGAAGATATAAAGTTTCGGTATCGAAACTATCAGCAGAGGAGCCAGTAGAAAAAAAAGACGTAGTTGGGAACTCGATAATTGTTAGAATTTTTTTGTGCCTTTCTGAACAATTCCTTCGGCAAGTAAATTCAGAATATAATTTAAAATAGATTTACTCTAAAAGATTCAGAAAGTCAGTTGGATTCATAGAAAGTTAATAGGCTTGTACACCTAAAGGGAGCTCTAAGAGAAAAAAATTAATTAGGGGTTTAGATCCCCTTCCCCATATTGGCGGGCACATATGCGAGATTATTTTAGAATGATACTTTTCTTAAATATGTTATGTAACATATCTTGATGAATAGATTGCAAAAAAAGGGCAAATGGCTGAAAATAAAATTTAATATATCATGTATTTTTGGAGAAAAGAGATGTGCAAAATTCGTGGTGGTTAGCGAAAATCGAAATTCGGATTCGAGAGATTCGGTTCGGATTGACCAAAAAATCTTTTTTGAGGTCCGTTTATTATGAGAGAAAACGTATGTTGCAGATCTCTAGTGAGATGACAAAAACAAGTTGTCTATACGAGAGCTCAACCGTACAGCTTATGAGTTAAATATATACATAAACAGTACAGCCAATCATATTGTTTCCATGAAATAAAACCGCAATTTTAAAGTTTTATTTTAAGTATATTTAAATATATAATAGTCTAGAACAGGGTTTCTCAACGTGGGCCATATGGCCCCCTCAGGGGCCGCAAGAAATTTTAGGGGGGCCACGGAAAAATATATGATTTAAATACAATACATCAGATCGTAGAGAAGTCACAAAACAAGTTATAAGTTCGTATTGACATAGATGGATGTTTAAAATTAAAGAGGTAGGCTGATGAAAAGACTCATTTTTATTTATAAAAATGCCCCAAAGCTGTCGATTTTTCTATATTATATACATTACATATGATACAAAAACTATTTTAGCAACAATATCTTGAAACATTAAATAAAAATTCTAATGAACTTTTTTATAGTTTTGTTTCCACATCTACTAGGCTTTTAGACCGTTAATATGAAGTAAAAAAGACTCAATTGGAAAGCAACTCTAATTCTAAACTATTATGAAAAAAAGTTATGATTTAGAAGCACTATATTTTTTGAAGGAATTTTACAGTTTTTTTGCTTTGATATTATGTTGTTTGAATGAATAACTTCAAGAAAAAATTACAAATTTTCTTTTTTGTCCTCTAAAATATAGAAAAATAAATAAAAAACTTTATGGGGCCATACAATAATATTTGCGCAAAAAGGGGCCATGGTAGAAAGAAGGTTGAGAATCCTTGGTCTAGATTTAGAAGGTTGTCTCCCGAAAGGTCTTGCCAGACCCCTGATATAAATAAATCAGAAATCTTACTTGTAGCTCATATAACTCATTGCTATACTTCCCATACTCAACCATTCCACCAAAAATAAATAACCGAGTTCCATCCGCTATGAAGCCATATGCTGCACAACCGGGCGGCACGTCACCCTTCACTGCCGGCATGAACCATTCATTCGTGGCTAAAGCAAGTAAGTACATGAAATTAAAAAAAGCCATATGTTATTAATAATGGAGTGAACAAAACGTTAGTTAATGTATAGTACCAAAAAATATATAATTATTTTATATTTCATTGAAAAGGAAAGCAAACTATCTCTAACTTTTTTATAGATTTTTTATATTTTTTTTATAGATTTTTTTTATCTAAAAGCTTCTGTAACTTTTTTCTTATTTCGACATGCTCCCAGTTCAACCATCAAGATTTCCACCTCCGTGTATAAGAGATAAAGAGGATTCAAAAGACACTAATTTATTTTAAAAATGTAGAAATATACTGGCAAACATATAGTTGCATAGTAAAGCGGATAGAGAGACGTTATTAACAAGTAAAACGACTTTTCTTGCTTCGTTTATTTTAGAATTATTAGGTTGGAGAAAGGGGTGATGTACCAAATTCAAAAAAGTTGTTTAGAGATAAAATCATGTCTGAATATTCTGAAGTAATCAAGCTTATTTAACCCTTTTCTTCGTCTGCTTTTTTCAATGACTTTGAATATAAATCGTCTGCGTTTTCTTAGATATCGTCTGCTTCGCTTGGCCTTAAATGAGTTAATGCTTTTTAGTACAAATCTTTTGCTTTACATTAGATATCGTCTGATTATTCTGGTCAATAAGGGGTTAACAAACATTTGGAAACTAACTAACTTAATTCAAAAAATATATTAACTAATTTTGTAAAATTTTATTTTTTTTTCCATATAGATTGCCATACTCATATTTCCACAAATAAAGTTCTTTTTCAATATTCTTTTTATGCAGTGGTGTCAATATAAGGGTTAGTTTTGACAAGCGCGCGACGTATATCAAATTTCACACAGAGCCATTGCGTGCATTGGGCTTGATTGTGAGTGACTTGAAAACTTACACAGGCACGTTGTGGAAAACAAATAGTGTCTACAAAATTTTCATTTTAAAATTCAGTGACTATAGAGTTTCTAGATAGCTTTACCTTGATAGAGATAAATAGACAAAAAATGCTTTGGGAATATATCATAATAACCAGAGACACGTATATCATCTAAGCTTCCCGGTTTTTAATTGCAAAAATATAGTAAGTCAATATAATTATGATACAAAGAAATGACTTAAAATGTGCAGACAAAAATCTTTTTTTATAAAGTGATATTCAATAATTAATATACTGTCAATCATACTTAAAGGATTACAAATAAAACCAAAAATTAAATTAGATACTCGAGTTGTAAACGTGAATTTGATCAACGATTCCTTCATTTCCACCACCAAACACAACCATAAGATCTTTGATCGCAACAGCTCTATGTCCATGACGAGGCCTGGGAATGGTGCCTATAAAAATTTAAACATATTATTTTACATCTTACTTTAACTTTAAAAGAATATTTAAAAGATAGTTTCTTATGCTACACATTTAGTTCCTAATTTTGATTAGATTGCCAAGGATATGTCAAATTTCTAGAAAATAGGAAAGGAAGATTTAGGAATAAAAACTTCACTTCAATGCTTTAAATAAGTTTATTATTTTTGATTTATGATGCTAAACGTCTTTCCAATTATAGTATTATTTGGAAAAGTGTCGTAAGTATGCAAAATTACGTTTGACACCAATGAAGTAAACAATAAAATTTGCATTATAAATAAGTATACTGACTGGATAACTATAGCAAAACAAAATGGCGTAAAATTTTCCAGGAAAAATAATTTTTTAATTAAAAAGTTGGATAATTTAATTTACAATAAAAAATATTTACTAATGTCAACGTGTTTTTAAAATTGAGATATTAAACGATTTTAAAAGAAATTATATATAATCAAAAATTTTGGTAAAGTGATTATTAACTATGAAAATTATTTAAAAAAATGGTTTAATTTATATAATTTGAATAATTTTTAACATAGATATTCAAAATTATAAGTATCATATAACTAAACATTGGTTTTCACGATTTAGTTTAGAAATAAAATGGAAGGATACAAAAATAAATAGGTAAAAGAAAAACAAATATAAACAACCATTAGAATTAATGCATTTAACGATTAAATTAGTAACATTAATTGTTTATTTTTATAAAATAAAATAGAAAAAGCAAATTACCTCTGGTATTTAGTATTTTTTTCCATTTTAGTATAGATGCTGCCATTTTCAATATGGCGGGTCCTTTCCCTAAAAATGGTCTAAAACAAAATAATACGTCTATGCACAAAATATATTTTCTTTTAAAATATGCTAGAATTTTCACAATTTAATTATAACTTAAAAGAAAATAAAAAAATTAAGGAGAGCAAAATTTTAAGATGTCTAACTTTAGTCCAGATTATTTCTTCTGTAAAATTTAGTATTTTTTGTGAATAAAACAAAAATTAAATAATAAATAAAAAATTTTAAAAAAGAAGAAAAAATTTATATTTAAATAAATAATTTTTAATATTTTAATTAATTTATATATTTCGAAAAAAATCATATCATTTTAAAACATCAATATCAATTTGCTGAACAACTGCTTTTTTAAAGAGTAGGATAACGTATAATAAATCAAACGTGAATGGAGTTGAAAATATGATACAAACGTATAATAAAATAGTTGATAAATATTAACGTTAAATTGAAGGTGAAATAATTATTTACATCACATTCTTTTTCGAAAAAGCTTTTATGAAAATCTTGAAGCGGCTATGAACTTTGGTTTCCATAAATATTTGTATTTACATTTATTTTCTATTCCTGAATGTTTGATATATGTTTCTCTATGAAATGTTTGTTTTTCAATTACTTTGTTATACTTTTAATTTTATTAATAAACTTCTTCTTCTTCTTCTTCTTCACAAATTTTTTGTAGTACTATAGTCTAGAAGTTAATAAAAAAAGTTTTGAATTTGTAGAAAAAAAATTTCATTTTAACTACTATTCTTTTAAAAAAATGTTTGCTACATTCAGATGTAAAAATATATATTCTCAACTCTCTTTATGAGCATCTTTGTGTAAATAATCTTAGCAATTTAATTGTTGATGATGTATATAATAAATATTTAAAAGTTAATTTATCTAAATCTAATCTAAATCTAATATACGTATGATTTGTCACTAGTATTGATATTGTTGAAAAATTCAGTAATATGGTTCTTTTAATCAATAAAATGCAGACTTGAAAAGATCAAATTTTGCATGTTTGCAACAAAAATCCTTTATTTTTTTAAAATCAGATATTTTTCTTCTTATTTATAGTTTTTGTATCTATATGTGGATTAGACAAAACAAATAACATTTTTTTATGATGATCTGAACGCCCCTTTGCACTTTAGATTCATGATTTTGTTCTCATATTTTGCTTGATAATTTTTACATTTGCTTGTATGCTGCTTTTCATTTGGAATATTTTATTATATTTGCGAAAATAATATTTTTTTCTTCTTCTACTTGAAATTTTGCTCTATTTGAAAAATCATCTCAAATTATAATTACTCTATTTCGAAACTTCCCAAAACTTTGTAGTCTACGACACTGGTTCCTAAAGTGGATGGTGGCGCCCCAAGGGAGTTTTTATAAAATTCTTACTGTCACTGTGAAAACTAACGAATAACAAGCATAAAATTTTTCTTGATTTAAACATAATTTTGTATAATTTGTCTGATAGTTATTTTCGGAAAATAAATTATATATGTAGCTAAATATTTTGGATATCAAAAAAGGTTTAAATTCTCTTCCCACTATTTGGAAATCTCTAAATATTTTTAAACTTTCTCACAGATTGGATTGTAAAAAATGGATTTAATGGTGTAAATAAAATTTTAAGTAATGAAAGAAAGCTTGTAAATATTGTTAGACTACGATATCAGAATTAATATCATTAGTTTATGTAAATTAATATCACTAGTCTATCCGTTTTTTCATCCTGAAACAAAATGTTTTATAACTAAAGGGCGTTTCAATTTAGTTAATTTTTAACTAATTTAGTTTTTCAAGTCAAAGCGTATCAACTATTTTAAAAACATTGTTAATATTAATCTTTTTTTAACAAGCAGGAGATTATTAAAAGTTCAATACATATATTAAAGGCAATAAATATGTATTTAACAATGTAGTTTTTTTAACAAATTAACATCACACGATTTTTAGCTATCATTTTCATTAATTATCCTAACAAAAGAATGGTCAGTAAATTTAAAACAGGTTAAATAATTTCTTGATTCATCTCCTAAAGTCAGGTAATAGAATAGACTCCATTATTACAATAGAAATATATAAAACCCGATCAGTATATCCGTACAATTCATTAACAAATAATTACACATCGGATTGAGAATAAGTAAAAAATAAAAATAGCGACGAAGATTAAAATAAAAAAAATTCCATGTGAAATCCTCTACTATGTGAAATTTTTTTAATAAATATTAATTTAAAAAGAGCGAGTGAAAAAACAAACTGCTTTATCGATATTTTGTTATCAGTAATAAAATATAATATGATAAAAAAAATAGCTCTTCAATATATATTTTGAATGAAGGCAATGATAAGTCTAAATTTTCCAACAAGGAATAGTTATAAAATTCATTTGTTTTTTTCCCAATAGATACATTAGATGCTTCACTATTAGTTATCAAGGAGGTAAAACGCCTCTCAACTAAAAATGTTATTATACAAAATTGGTGTACTATGTCCCTTTAAATTTAATAAGTTTTTATAAAATCGCCATCTACATCTTTTGATACTATTTTCATGAGAGTACAATGAAACTCTCATGTAAAAACGGTCAATCATATTTTTCATTAAATATTTTTATTATCTGTAGTTAACTTTATAATTAAGCCGCAATATTAGATATTCCCTTAAAACAAAAATATTTAATCTTATCAATAAGAATTTCAACTTTTTAAAAAATGTTCATCAAAATTTGTTTGATTATAAATATATTTTAAAAAAATTCATTAAAATTTTACATAAAATTTATGCTTTTATACAAAATCAGTTATGCTAGTCTCATTTCTTGAATGAGTTTTTGCATTTATGGTTTCAAAATATCTAAAAAAAAAGTCAATCAAATTTGTCTTTTACGTCCAAAAATTTCCTACAAAATATTCATTCAAATTTTACACGAAATATATGTTTTTATATCTTTCGGCTGAGCTGGAACAGCTAGAGAGCGAGTCCTCATATTGTCGATAATGGAACGGCCATCAGATATGGTGGATAGATGTGGCATAGGCAAGCTTGCTTTGATGAATAAGCAGCCCCGAATACAAACAGCGAAGACATAACGAGACGGAGTAGTAGATTGAGTGTCTTCTTTCTACAAGTTAAAATGCTCCATGTTCCGGACGATGTCGAGAGAAGGCGAGTAAGGCCGCCTTCAAATAAGCCTAATTACTGCTGTATTGCAGTTAGTCGAATTAGACAAAGGCTAGTTCTGTAGCTTACAATTACGTCGTGGAAGAGAACTGGAGACCTCACCACGTAATATCTCCAAGACTAACCATGAAAACAATAATGAATATGAATAATATGTTTGGTTTAGGTTGCTATGTGCAGCAAGTAGCACTTGACCGTTATAAAAAGACTGATAGCAGACTTAAAAGAGAACCCATAAGAATAGTTACGTGGAATGTAAGGACACTATACAAAAGTGGTAAACTAGAAAATTTAGAAAAAGAATGGCAAGACTTAAGATTGATATATTAGGAATAGGAGAGATGAGATGCCCTGGAGCAGGAAAAATGACAACCGATGAAGGAAGGAAAGTTATATACTCTGGAGGACAAACACCGAATAGAGGAGTTGGAATTATGATACATAAAAATATCAAAAATAGTCCAATAGGATTTTGGCCAATATCAGACATAATAATAATGATGAAGTTAAAGGAAACCCCTTGAATATATATATAATTCAGGTGTACGCACCAATAATGATAGTAGCGAAGATGAAATGCAGACCTTTTACGAAGAGAATGTTGTAAAGAACATGAAATAATAATACTAATGGGTGACTTGAACGCAAAAGTAGAAAATGGAAGGCAAGAAGACATAATAGGAACACATGAATTCAAAATCGAAATGCAAGAGGAGATACATGGGTGGAATGGTGTTGACAATACGAGCAAGTAATAACAAACACATGGTTTAACATCACCCGAGAAAACTCTGGATATGGAAAAGTCCAGGAGGAAAATAGAAAAACCAACTTGATTATATCATAAAATATAGAAGGTTCAGAAACGCATTTAAGTAAGTTAAAGCTTAGCCAGGAGCATATTGCAACAGCGATCACAATCCAGTAAATACAGAATGTAGAAATAATACTAAAGAAAAGGAGAATTGGTAAATCAAACATAAGAAGAGATTTTGATATGCTGAAGAAAAAGCAAGAAAAAGAGAAAATTTTGTTTCAAAAACAATGAATAGATATAAGGCATTTATGAAGAAAGAACAACAATGGAGAAATCTCCAAAAAGCTGAAGAAGAGACAATTGAAGAAATACGCAAGACCAAAAGGAAAAGAAAGAATCCATGGATGAACGAAGAAATCCTAAACGTAATGGATGAAAGAAGAAAAGTAAAGAATAAAGATGCAAATAAATATAAAGACTACAACAGAAGAATATACACAAAGAATGCATTGCAGCAAAAGAAAAATGGATGAATGAAAAATGTGCCAAAATTAACAACTATCAAAAATATACTCAAAAGAAATGTGCGACAAGAAGAGCTATATGATGATGATAACGAAGGAACGGATATAGAAACAGACGAACAAGGACCAGAAATCATGAGAGAAGAAATTCAAAAATCTCTCAGAAATACAAAAAATGGTAAGGCAATAGGGAAGCAATAGCAGAGAGGATAACGAACAAAATAAGGAAAGAAAAAGCAGAAGAACATTTTGGATTTGTTGCAAACTTTAGAACCATCAATGCCGTATATACATTGAACCGAATAGTGGAAAATGCAATAGAAGTACAGAAAGAAGTATATTTATGCTTCATAGATTACGAAAGTCATTTGATAGGGGAGGCATAAAGAACTACTAAATATTTTGAAAAACATTGGAATAGATGGTAAAGCCTTTAGACTTAAAAATAATAGAAAATGTATACAAGATGCAAAATGTGGAAGTGAAAGTAGGGGAGGACTGAAGAGATGACATCTTGGATTAAAATAAACAGAGGAATTAGACAAGGATGCGTGCTATCACCGGATCTTTTTAATATCTCCGCGGAAAGCATAATGAGAAATTTGAAATTAGGTAGGCAGATGATACAGTATTGATGTCTGATAGTGAAGAGAAATTACAACATCTTATAGAACAGATCGACCAACAAAGAGAGGAGATGGGAATAAAAATAAATAGGAAGAAAACGAAAACAATGGTCATTACGAAAAAAGAAAGAAGCCCGAAGATTCCGAGATCATTTTGAACAGTTTGTATACCTGGGAAGTTTAATAAACTGGGACGGAAGAATTGATAAGGAAATAAGAAGGAGAATATCAAGAGCAAACAGTGCCATGAAAAAATTCGAAAAGATACTTTGGAATAGAAAATTATCAATAAATATGAGGAAGAGAATAAATAGTTAAAGGCTATATATATGGTCTACATTGTTATATGGATGTGGAGCGTGGATTATAAACCAAAACTTGAGAAGAAAATTAGAAGCGTTTGAAATGAAAATATGGAGAAAAGTACTACGAATATCTTGGATCCAAAGGTTTACGAATGAAGAAATATTAAATAAAGTTAAAACCAGATGAATGTTATTGACTACAATATACAAGAGACAGTTTTTCTTAGTTGGTCACATCAAGAGAAAAGACGGATTAGAATGGTTGTGTACATTTGGAATGATAAAAAGAAGAAGAGGAAAACCACGGAAGAAATTTACGGATGGACTCAAAGAAGTTATTGGAAGGAATCACAAGATAGCCGAGTTGAGAAGAAAAATGAAACATCGACAAATCTGGCGCCCAATTTTAGCCCACGTCCGAATGGATACGGCACTTTGATGATGATGATGATATGTTTTTATACCAAATAGACAATGCTGGTCTCATTTCTTGTCTCAGATTTTGCATTTTAGTTTTGAAAATATCTCACAGTGAGAGTGTCAATCAAATTTGTCTTTACATCCAAAAACAGTTTTCAAAAATATTCATACAAATTTTACATGAAATATGTTTTTATTCTAAATCCACCATGCCTTTTTGATATCAAGACACGAATTTTGCATTTATGGTTTTAAAATACCTGAAAGTGTCAATCAAATTAGCAGCTTACCTCTAAAAATGGTATCCAAAAATATTTTTCAAATTTTAAATAAAATATCTGTTTTTATATCAAATTGACAATGCTGGTTTAATTTCTGGAGGAAGTCTTTGCAATAAGGTTTTGAAAATGCCTGAAAATACACATCAAGTTAGTTATGTATGCCTCAAAATAATCTTCAAAAATATTTATATACATATTTAAAAAATTGTATATATTTTTTATACTAAATCAACCATTCTGATTTCATTTCTGGACTCCATTTTTGCAATTGAAGTATAAAAATGTGTGCAATTATAAACGAATTTGACATTTTAGAAAAAAACTAAAGCATGCATATTTTTCATTAGAATTGTTATAGATTGAGCTTTTAAATAAATAAAAAATAAGGAATTGAACTTTTGTACTCATTTATTATGATAAACAAGCATGGAAATCCTATGTATTTATAAAATTTTGAAATTATCCCTATAGATAATTTATAACTTAGCGTCTATTTTAGAAAGACTACTGAACATTTATATTTCTATGCAGTTTCAAACGCTTCTATATTATATTTAAATTAAGTCCATAAAAATCGTTACTCGATAGAAAATCCTCAATCGAAATTTTAATTGGGAATAAAATTCTCTCTAAAAATATCCTTCAAATTAAAAATATCTAATCTTATCAATTAAATAAGTGATGTATGCTTGAAAATCAGTTTTTTTTCCAAAAAATCATTTCTGTGAAACGTTTTCAAAAATCGTTTGGTTATATTGTACAAATATTAAAATTTTATTTAATTTTCGCTTATTTTACTTTCTTCATTCATGTTGAGTATGAAATATTTATTTTAAAAATTGGAAAACGAAAAGGCATTATAGAATCTTTTGAAGATACTTCATAATTTGAAGGTGTCTGAACTAAAAGTAAGATCGATTTGATTTCAATGAACTTGGAAGTGGTGTAATGGTCTAATATTGGGTATTTCACAAAAGATATTGACCATGAACAAGAATTCTCGTTTGCGAATGAAAAATATTTACACCTTTGCTTCTCAGCTATGATTGCAATTAAGATGGGTATGAAATTAGAAAAATTTTCAATCTGTCAGAGTTATCAAACATATTTCTTTGGAGTGAAAGAGAGATCCTTTTAGAAGATGAGGTAGACAAATTTTTGTAATTGAAAAATGAACATCACGAATAATTTCATGAGGAAAGCAACTTTTGAACTGGGATTGATTGACAAATATTCTGACTTAACATCTTTTCATAACACCTGATAATAAAAGACATGATGATAACAAAAAAAAGATTAATCAAAAAGATTCTCTAATAGATAAACTCTGAGATCGGGTAAAGTCTATTCTATATAAATCTCTAGAAAGGTTTTTTCGAAATTCGGTTGCAGACAATAAATTTATGATGAAAGTAGAGCTACCAACGAAAGATCATCATAGAATGAATAGCATAATTACATACTGTACAAAGTACATTATAACGGACGTAGAGAAACCAGTCGATAACGAATTTTTAGCCAAAACGATGGAGGTCCTTCGAGATACCTAATTTACCCACAAATGAAATATTTTGAGTGAATTAAACACCAAAAGTTGGTTTATTAAATAAATTAAGAAAATAGTTATGAAAGAAATTTTATACAAGTAGAATTTATTTTAAAGTATTAATATTTGTCATTGATTGATAGGTTTGATTGATTTTTTTGACACATTTGGTTGATTTTCATAAAAATGAACATCGCACCACTAAATACAGCATTTTATTTTTGACATGAACTGTCATATTTATCATTTTTGACAGGTTTGATTGATGCTTTTAAAAAATAAACATCACCACTAAATTCCGCATACTTGAAAAAGAGAATATATGTGTAAAAACTTTTTATACGTATTTCAATAAAAATTTTAATTTTAATATGAGCTGTCAAATTTAAATAATTTTTTGACAGGTTTAATTGATTTTCATAAAAATGAACATCACCACTAAATTTAGGAATCTTGAAAATGGATATATATTTGTAAAAAGCTTTTTATACCTATTGCGATAAAACTTTTAATTTTGACATGAACTGTCATATTTAAGTAGTTTCAACACCACTACCGTCTCATTAACCATCTCAAGCATATTGCGAGCATATAGCCTTAAGGCTGAACGTGCTTTTTAATATCTCCAATCAACGAACCAACCAATATATCCTACATGTCTATCAATTTTGTTTTCTATAAAAAATTTAAAAAAAAATAAAAAATTAATATAAAACATTTCTTTTATAATTTTAAATTCTATAAATTTGGGATATTTTTTAAGTTATTTAGTACTATACGAAAACCAAAAATTGTTTTTACACTCAAATATTCAGTGAAGGTAAAACCATATGAAAAATTTGGGCGTAAATTTAACTATTTTTGAAAGCATGATGATATATAGTAATTCCGCATTTGGAGTTTAAAATGGCAAACCCTTACGCTACATAAGCTGAAATTGTAATGATAACAAAATAACAATTTTCGTTCAAATTTACATTTTATCGCGTTAAAGTTTTTGTTTCTCATAATATTTTCAATGATAAAGTAGGGTTGGTTAGATACTGTGTTTCGATACCTCAAGGTCTTGGGTTCGATCCCGCATCATTCTAGTATCGATTTAATTTTGTAAAGGCGTGATTGGTTGGAAAGCGATTTTGATATTGATGGTAGCCAAAAAGACAGAGTTACTCAATTTACAGGATGTGGAAGATGGTGTTTCGCAATCTCATTTTTCATTTTCTGGAAGTGGAAGACACATAATGGTTAGTTGCGCTCCACGCTTCCCAATTTTAGCGATGGATCTCGTAAACATGAACGAAAGATTATTGGCAGAAAGGGTATAAAGTGACAAATTTCTAGACACAAGGAAATCTGTTTTATAGTAGAGAAAATGACGTCATTTTGGAGAGAACAAATTGGCATGAAGTCTTATTTGAGATCCTTAAACTCGAATAGCTGCTTCATTATACGCCATCGAAATATTACTTGTATAAAGAGGTGTGACATTGACTAAATAAATTTTTTAAATGATTTTACTGTCAATAAATTTTACCATATGATCCTGGTGTTGCTATAAATTTTGTTGCTATAATTCATTAATAAAAATATGTTATAATATATAAATATGTTATTATAATTCATTAATATAGTTACTGAAATGATATTACAGATTTGAGAAATTTATTCAATAGTCTGATGATGATCAGAGTCTGAAGATTTTTCATCAAAGAAACTAAAACTTCAACTTATTCAACTTATGAAGGTAGATCATAACACTTCAAAATATTGAAACTTAAGGCTAATTATTTGAAATAACATTCTTCCAAAATAAGATATTTACTTAAGTAAAAGGATGATAACATATTGTATTTATTTGGAAAAAAAATTTCAACCGGAACACTTGAAAAATTGTCAAGCGTATTTTCGCGTTGGCCTTTCCCATTGGATTAGACGGTTGAACAGAGCTGATCTAAATTCAAATCCAGGTGATATGGTAGTACTTCCATTGTTATAAGCATCACTATGCCTTAGTGTTGAAAGAGAAAAAGGTCTTTGTTTTTCTGCAACAATGTCTAGGGAAATTCTTCCACACACCATAATGAAACAAATGAAACACTTTTTTTTAAATGCAAATGCTACACCACATTAATCACAAATTTGCATCCCACACAAAGCCCATATATACCCTTTAACGCGATCTCATTTAGCGCTGGAGTATGGTGGCATTGTGTGCGTAAATTAATAATGGAAGAATTAAGCAATAATAACAATCTAATTCAATTAAAAAATTGCAATTAAATAAAAGGTGATATACCAGCCACGTGAAAAAGATGAGGAAGAGTGTATTTATCGCTTCTATCGACCCCACCTCACCACTTTTTGTATTCTCAAATCTTAAGATAGACAAATCAGATCGAAAAAGTGTTTCACTGGAAAAGTAATCATTATTTATGCTTTCTATAGCCTATATAAGCAAGATAAATTAGATAGATATTTTAATCGTAGAATAATTTTTGCTCGTCTTCAAGCGTTGTGTATAAAAACAAATTAAATAAATATTTTTCCAAAAATTATTAAAAAACTTTTTTTATGAAAAACTATTTCAGTTTTTTGCTTTATTTTTTTTTTTTTTTTTTTAAAATACACAATGTCTTGTCGTTTTTTTAACTCCTTTTGATTGCATATACTTTGGAATACTTTCAAATAGAAAATTTCTCTTTTTAGTCTTCTTCTCTTTAAAATATGCGACTTTTTTCTTTTCCGTCAGTTCGTTACACCAAAATTTTAAATGAAATATGGCGGTTTAAAATCAAGCAGAAAAATATTATAATACGCAAAATAACATATGTTACCGTTTATTTGCGGTTTCTAATTCTTTCAAATCTTATATATATATATCTACTTTTCTAAATACTAACTTTTCAAATGTTTGATTAACGAACTTGTGGGCTGGAAAAACGTTATAGATTTCTGTCAGCTCTTGATACTCTTAAAGAGGAGAAGATTAAGAAAAGAAATTTTCCATTTGACATTATCCAAAGTATACATACTGGCGCAAATTCGCAAATTACTTTAAAAATTTTTCCTTATTTTAAAGAAATGGGAATTTTGCAAAATTTGGACAAGTGATTTTTAGCAGATTATTGCGGCAAAGAAAATCTGAGTGAAGTAGATATATGAAAAAACGGGAAGCCAATCTTCATATATATATAGCATAGCAAAACATAATTTATCTAGGGAAAGAAAAGGAGAGAAAAGAGATAGAGGTGATTGTAAGTTGTATATTGAGATATATTAAGTGATGTATACACAAAAAATTAATGGAAAAATATAGAAATTTAAGCTTGGAAAAGTTAAATATCTTGACATTCCCGAAGAAATGATGTCTCTTAAGGAAGGAATTACAAGAAAAGCAGATAGATTATCTAGATTTTTTCATTTAAATTCAAAGATACAAAAAGGAAATATTTTTATCCGCAAAAATAGCAAAATATGTTTGGACTAAAATGATTATAAAAAAGCTATGTTTTATCCTTGAATCAAAAGCTTTGTTAAAATGCTATGAAATAGTTCTTTGGTAAAAAAAAAGCAAAAAATGAAGTTTTTTAAAAAAAATTAAGCCACTCAATCTGTAACTCCCTTGATATATATATATATATAAATTCATATATTCTTTCTTATATTCGAACAATCACATTCACACTTCACTCCTGTCGCTTTTCACCCTCTGTCCTGGTAGTCTGATAACTGGTTTGTGTGCAGTTATACTCTTTTTTGAACAAATGTTATATGTCCACATCTGTCAAGCATCATTTCGCCTCTGTAATATTTCCGGGAAGCATTTATGCTAATGGATTGAGTCTATTATAGTGCTTTCGGAATCTCCAAATTTCACCTTCCCCTAGGGGAAACATTTTTTCCCTTTCACATATGTCGTATTTTTGTGTTTTCCATAATCCGCAAGTTTACCTTTTTGTAAGTATATTCATAATTAATGTAGATCCATATAACCATATGGTCGTAATTTAAATCTTTCTAAAAAGGTGTGTTGTATTACATTGTTTTTGACTATTCTTCTTTCTTTTAATCAATTTGTCTTCATATATATAGTGTACTTTGCTAGACCTATTATTATAAACTTGCTTTATACACACATGTTCTTTACAGCTTTAGAATATTTTTGAACATTAAAAACGATTGAAATCGTAAAAACAGAAAAGGAGGATAATTTTATGAATCACTTTGTGAAAGAACGTAAACGTGGAAAAATGTCAAAGTTTAGTGAAACTATTGAAACAAGCAATTTCGATTTTGTCTCACACCGTTTTCCAAGTTCTATAATATGAAGAAAATTTACAAACTACCTAAGTCACTTATTCAAGATTAATTTTGTTTATAATTATGAAAAATCTGAGTTCAATTTTTATAAAAAAAAAATAATGACGATCTTTGAGGCGTTTTTTTTTCAAAAAATTTTAAAAAAACTGTGAAAAATATTCTAAACAAAAAATGTCCACCAAAAGGAATGTATTAAATTGGGAAAAAATTGACAATACAATTTTCAACGGTTATGGTGAGACTGATCAACAAATTTTTCTCAACAACCAAATCGAAAAATATTTGTAAACACAAATCTTCATCGCTCATCTAAGTTAATCGAAGAAATAGACACATGTATGAAGGGTTACGAGATGTAAAAAAGATACAATTTGATATGCTTGAATGAAATGACAAATTTCTGCAAATTAAAATTCAAAAACAATATATTTTCACTAATAATACCATTTCTAAAATTTTAAACATTTAGACTAAGGAATTAAGTTTTTGTATTAGTTGAGCCATTAAAGAAAATATTTTAATTGCCTCCATCTTTTTTAAGCAAATTAAAAAATGAAGCAATGCATTTTACTTTTTCAAAAAATAAAATAAAAAATAACTTTTTTTACTTGATATTCACTTTTTTGAAAGTTGAAAAAGCTCAACCTTGTAAATACCTTTAGAAATTTTTCGTTTTTTTAAACAAATTGAAATAAAACGATGTATATGAAAATATTTTGAAATATTTACAAGGTGAAATAAATGATTTTATTTTTCCTTTAATAATTTTGATTTTAAATTCTAGCAAATGAGTTTGCCATTTTGCTTCTATAGATTTGCTCGAAACAAAGTGATATCATAAAACGATCTGGGTTATTGGGGACGGGGGGGTGTAAATAAGGAATATATCTGTAATGATACCTGATTTTTATTAAAAAGAACTTATAAACTAATTAACTATAACTAAAATCTTTATTAATAAAGTAATTATTATAAATTTAATCATATTTTTATAATTACGTGAATATCCGAAGTGAGATTACCAATTGGAACAAATGTCTGCCAGTCCAAATTCAGTGAAGTGAAGTAAGAGGAACTGTACTTACGTTTTAAGTAAAACGAATCAATCCACACACGACAGCACTATTACAGGAAAATTTTTGCTACACTGTATAACAACACGCTCTCTATACAAAAAAGTAGAACAGAGGGGTGTAAAACTTGGAACATTTTTGAAAAAATCCTATAGGTTTTCACAAAGACTCAAAGAATCGCAATTCAAATCCACGATAACGGAATAAATGTTATTGTTTGTATTAAATTTATTCTTTCCAGATTTCGATTAAAATGTCATCCCTTCTCAAGAGACATCTTTTTATTAGCACAAATGAAAAGTTTAAAAAACAATAAAAAAGTTTATTTATTAAAATTATAAACCAATGTTATCCGCTACTGCTTTTAATTAAATCAATATTTCTTTCTCTGTCGTTGACATGAATTACGTGCCAAATGTTGATTGATGTTTACATCGCTAAAGTTTTGCTCTTTCTTCAGGATGTCCCAAAATTTCCATATTATTAGGATGGTGTCCAGCTATACCTGAGTTTCAAGTACTCTATGAAATCCCACAAGTGCAGTATTTGTTTTTGGTACAGAGTTCAAAAGGTTTCATAAACATTCTACATCATCTGTTACTATCTTGGCGGTCTACAGAGATTTCTTCTACGGTCTACGGAGATTTCATGTATCTTTGAAATGATCTGTTTGTAATTATGATTGGTAACTTAGAGTTTCATAATAAATTAGATGTCTAGCGAAATATTCTTTTCACCAAAAGTTAATTCTCAAGATATTGATTGATAAAAGCAATAAATCATATCAACATCGGATGATAATTCTAATGCCACTATACTGTAAAAGAAAAATTGGAAAAATGGAAAACTCAAGCTTTAACACATTCAAAAATAAACCAAGTTTGTCACCCCTAATATAAGTTAGTATTTAATAAATATCCCTGAACCAATCGAAACAGAATAATCAAATGTGTGATATTTGCATACAGCCCCGTAGCTGGGCATTTATGGTGGCACTTGGAGCCGGGCCCCTTCATCTAAGTTATGGGCCCCACCACCAAAAAATTGAAATTTACAAATTAAAATGAATCAATTTTTGACTCTGGGCTTTTATATGAATAAATTCTTGATATCATTGACGGTAACGATCAAACCGTTAACTTTGTAAGATGGGCCTTCTACCTGTAATAAGAAAGCAAATTTACAATAAAAATTTTCTCTTTGCTATGAGAAACAAAGATAAGAAATATTGACCATGATAACATCTCAAATCTTAACAAAGAAATAGGACACAAGTAGAGATGGGAGCTTATAAACACAAAGAGAAGAGTTGTTAGAAGCAGCATTTGATGCTTTAATTTCAGAACAAGCCAGTAGATGAGCATGTATATTAGTGCCCCATTTGGCCCCTCCAAATATCAATTTTTGGCTACCTTACTGTTTGCATATATATATATATATACATAAGATAAAATAGTTCGCATATTTAGAAGAAGTTTGGTCTTCTTATCCTCGCCATGAAATAAATATTTTAATACTGGTTTGTAGAGAAAGGATTAAAATCAGTTAAAACCGCGAAAAGATGTAAAAAAAGTTAGTTAAGATTTTCCAAAATGTAGTTAAAATCGTAAATATGGTGTTCCTGGATTCAGGGTTTACTCTGGAAAGAAAAATATAAAATTAAAATTATTTAAAATGTTGAAAGCTTTTGTTTTTAAAAAATATGAATGCACAAAAGGATTTTTGCCAAATTTTTAAAAAAAAAAAGTTCTTGTGGAAAATATATCTTTTGGAAGGCCAATTTGAAAATAGATTTTATATTTGTAATGTTAATGGCTCGAGCGCCTCATGAGTGCTATGATCACAAAACTAGGAAGTGTATTAAGGATTTGTTTTATCATGTGGTTAACATATGTTTCCAACTTTTTCTTCTTTAATATGACTCAATGTAGAGAGAAAATGGTTCTTAGCTTGAATTTGATAAAAAAAAATTCTGCATGGTTTATCGCTCAATAAAATACACTTATAATCAATTTTCGGAAAAAAAGTAAATATCAAGTTTTTGAGTTCCAGAAACAATATAAATTATTTATAGCGTATATATAGAATGGTAAAAGAACCATGGGGTGTTTTCATCAAGAAGTACAATTGTGCCGCTTGCATTGAATTATGAGAAAAGTAGGTGTGATTGCGGATCGAACCCAAGAGCTTGAATTATCGAACACCAGTTGTCTAACCAACCTTACTCACGCCCCTATAGAAAGTCCTTGATTCAAGATATTTTTTGATACAATAATAAAATTTATAACTATTTTTTTAAAACACAAAAAAATAGTAAGAATATTTAAAATATGAATTTATTCTGATTGAAATTTTTTATAATCAAATTGTAGTGGATTCTTTATTTTGATCAAAAAAAAATAAGCTTTCAGATCGGGTAAGGAATAAGCGAAAATGCCAATGACCCAAGAACAAGGCGACATGTGGTCGCGAAGAGTGTATGAGTTCAAGAATAAGTTTAAGCGAAAGTTAAAGACAACCTCCCTCCTGTCAACACAAAAAAAGGAAGAAGAGGTAGATAGGATATGAGTGACAAGGCAGCCACCATCATGACAGATAAATAAGACATTCATGAGTGAGGTGTGCCGGTTTAGGGATGGGGGAGGAGTTAATAAGCTGATTGACAGACAAAAAAACAAATAGATAATGTGCGCATTGTTCCATTCGTGGATGGATGAGCTTAGTGCAGAAGTGTGTTCTGTCAAATGGAATAGCAATATCAACAATGAAACCACTGTATCACCCATATCATTTTCATTTAGATAAGGAGGGTGCCAACACTTATAATCACTGCAGGCATACACACACACACACACAGAGACACAGTCACACAGACACCCATATCACCTTCTCTTTCAAGTTTACTAAAGTTTAACAGAAAATGCGTTTCAGAAAGTATTTCGTAAGTTTTTCCTTAACCCATAAGTTGTGTGTCGAATTTAGATTTGCCCGGGAAAGTCGTGACAGGGGCGGGCTACCCCTATCAACTTCTCGTACACAACCACATATTGTGTTAATCTGAATCTGTTTGTCTATATCTATGAGTGTGTATTTTGTGTGTGCCTTCAGAAATCACCATTCTTCATGAAGAAGAAGAAGAAGAAGAAGACATTGATATGAGAAGACTAAGATTTGAATATAAAATCATATAAGGTAGATTACAACAACCTATTTAAATGCAAAGCAATATAAAATGAAAAGTTAGTTAGAGGTAGTAAAAAGGTGGATATCACAAGGCCACGATGAGCGCGGAGTGTTGTCAAAGAGCTAACCGGCTTTTATGAAGGAAAATCGTTCAAAGTTGGGGTACTGTCAAAAATGTGAAGAGCTTGAAAATGAGATAAAGTTTCACTCATTTTCACAACAAAATATCTTGTGATAGAACATACAAATTTGATGTTCTCAGATATAAAAGGTGAAACGAATATTTTTTTGGACTGGATAAGCTTCACAGAAAAAGTCGTGTTATTACCAAAAATCTCTTGATAAAACTTTCAATTCAAAACGAGATTTTGTAAGCCAAAAAGTGATTTTTTTGAAAATTTAATGTTAATAATTCTATCATGAAATACTTTTTGAAATTTTACAAAGATATATTACTTTGAATAGCAGAGTAAATAAATTTGTAAATTTCTACAATTAATAAACTAAATAAATATAAGCCATTTTTAAAGAAGGGTTTATGAAGGGGAGGGGGGAGATTGTACAGCTCCATGTTTAGGTCTAAAAAAGTTAGTTTCTGGTCTCAAACATCGTTTCATAATTTGTCTGCAAAACTTTAAAATTCCGGATTTTATTGTAGGAATGACAATTTTGCAAAGTTAGTACGCTTTAAGAATGAAAAGCTTGACAACTGTTTGAATGTTGGCATTCTTTTTATGGTCGGTAGGTATTGTATCCAGTGGAAGAATTATTTTCCCTAATGATTGGATAGAAAAGGATTTTGCAATCAGAGATCTATTTGAATGTGTTACGATCGGGAATGAAGCACTAGATCCGTGTGTCTTATTGATGAAATATTCCTAAAATTTTTCAAAACGTTAAGTTATTCAAACAAATAAATGATAGGATTTATTTCAACCATTTTCTCTTACTGACATTGGAAAAGAAATTAAAAAAAAATAAAAAAAAAGAGAAAGTTGGAAAATTTAATTCAAATAAATTATTCGATTGTAAACAAAAAAAAGTAGTTGAATAAAGATTCCTTGCTCATAAAATGTGCTCATACGGCCGCATTCAAGTTTGCAGTTATTGGCTCGGACCTAATATCCAGATTGGGCTGAGTCCGAGATTTTATAGGGATAGGCTTCGTAGTTGGAGTTTGAATTTTTGCAAGGGATTTAATTTCTAGGGTTTCAAATTTTTTATATGAAATTTTTTATAACATCCAAAAACTTTGATTAAAAAAATAACAATCACTGCAAATTGAATGTAAGAGCGCGACAAGTAAAAAATATATTATAGAATTAAAGATCAGGTGGCGATCCGAAATTTCAGACGCGTGGAATCCATCAATTATATATTTATCCTAGCGTACAAGTATATTTTTATTGATTCGTTTCTAAACTCTATTTTGATTAGAACTTAATCAATACACCGTCTCCACATAATCGATATGACAAGTGCAAAGCCTATTACTATTTGAGGTTTTACCTTTCTGTTTTGCATATATATAGATTTACGATATTTTAATTTTATCCAAATCAATAATCTTATTTAGCTGTCATAATATATGTCTATATATAAGCCACTCACAAAAGCAGAGTATATATATAATATATATCTGTGTGTGTGTGTGTATATAATAGTTCAAACTTTGAAGAATAAACAAATAAGCCTTTAAATGTAATGCTGTAAGAAGCTAAGGAAACCTACATTCTGTTAAATACCTTTTTGCATGACCGAAATATCTGTCCACCATTTCAGGTATCTTTGCATAGATATCTATCTCCTCCTTTTCTATATACACCGCTGCTTCTCTTTGTGTATATAGTTCAAAGCGATGAATAAGTTATTTAAATAATCATCATTATTATTTAAGTGATTGACACGCAATTCTACCTTTTGATTGGCTGCCTTGAGATATAGCACTTTTCAAAAATTTTAAATATTTTACATGACTAAATGTAATTTAATATTTACATGGTTTTATAATTAAAATAAACTGTTGCTTATTTATCTTCTGTCTATGTTTATTAAATTTTTTCATGCATTATGAAAAATTGTTTTCCTATGATTGACACTTTTATTGATCATTTGATTGGCTTTTCCTAACAGATTTTAATTTGAAAGAATTCTATTCAGACATCTCGTTTTTGAGCCTTTATTCTATTTGTTGCAATTAAATATTCAAATAAAGACATGACCATTCTATCATATCAAAGCAATGGAGGTAATTATCTCATTTGTGTTTTTAAAAATGATAAGCTTAGATGGTTTTGCATAAATAGTAGCAATTAGATTTTCCAGCTATATTTTCAGGTGACAATTTTAATTGTAACAGTGCATATATAATCACTAGTAGTTATATTATTTCTACACAAATAGATACATTTTATTTTTCTTTCTTCTTCAATGTACCATATGTATATATATAGGCAGTTTAGTGTTAAATCTTTTGACCATCGACCTTCCCACATGTTCTGTGTTTGGAGTCCTTTGGATTTCTCTTTCAGAAAAAAATTGACTCATATTTAAGCTCATTATTATTGAAGCTTGATTGTATTTTATTTTTGTTTAAAAATGTATGCAATTTAAAATATCGAGTTTTCTCTTTTTTTTCATAAAAGAAAAATTATATTTGTATACAATAATACATTTTTAAAAATATTTTGAAATAATCAGAATAAAAGTAACTATAAAATAAACTTTTTTTTTATATTTTGCAAAAATTTTGAAAGAATTCAAATTTCTTCTTTTTATACGGGTTCTTTCAATTGCTATAAGTCAAAAAGTGTTCAATATTTCATTTATCTTCAAGGGAACGAGAGTAAAAGAACTATATAATCCAGAATCTCAATCTGAGGATTGGGATATATAGTTGTGAATACACATATGGCTTGGTAATCTTGAAAGAAATATACAAAAGAAAATGATTGTTTCGGTTAGCAAAAATTTATCGAAATGTTAACTTAAAATATTTTGCAAGACAGTTGATGCAAGTTGCAGTTTACGGAATTAAAAATAAGTGTGAGAGATTTTGGAAAGTGTAGTTTATCTCAAAAGGTATTTGAAGTTTTAGCGATAAACAATCAAGAGCGAACAAAGTACTTTCTGAAAGTTGTAAAATATGAAAGAGTTCATTGATACCATCACACATCCGAGATATATTGATTAACCAATAATAATCATGCACACACCAAGTTTGTCTTTTTTGTTCGTGTCTTTAAAGTGTTTACACATTTTTTTCTATTTATGAGAAACTTAAAAAGCAGAGTATAGAAAAAGTTTATTTGGATAAGTAAATTTTGGATAGTGACAGTCTTTTTAAAAAAAATTTTGATCCCATGATTTTCAAGATTTTTCAATGTCTTGTTTAATTTTTTTTGGATCCCATGGAACTATGTGAACGAAGATTATGCAATGAATCTGTTACTTTCTTTTGAACAACTTTTGGCAATTATTGCATAAAATGAAGACTTCTAAAATCTGCCACAGAATAAATCTCACTAGAAAAAATGCAAAGATTATTACTAATGTGTATTTTTAGTGAAATTAAAAATCAAGAATTGGCTTCTTTTTTACCTCATTTATGTTAAAAATTTTGAAAGAACTAAAAAAGCTTAAACTTAAGAAAATGAAAGTTTTTTTGAAATACAAGTAGAATAAAATTTTAAAGTCCACACTGTTTAAGGTATGATTATAACCTAAAACCCTATCTAACCTTAAATCTAACACAAACCCTAGCCTAACAAGTGCAAGTTTCTCAGCTTTACGGTTGAAATAGTACGATAGTTTTTTACACAAACAAAGATTGTATTTTATTAGACTTTAATGCGTAGCATCTGGAGACGAATTTACGTAATTTTAGTTCAAATTTTTTTTTCTTCAAATTTGTTAATTTATTTCTTGTTTGTGAGATATCTTAGGAATCCTCTAAGTCTCTGTAAGACATCTTAGGTTCTTCTTCTTAGGAATCCGTTTTAATACTCCTCATATGAGACAAGAGTTTTTATATTTAAAGTCAATAAAAAAAAAAAATACGCCTAAAACTTTCAACTTAAAAAAAATTCTCAAATTTGTAAATTCAATTAAATTTAAATTCTAAAATTTGAAGGAAGTATTTCTTCTCGCTTAAAATCTTCAGTAAGTCTCCAGTTCTCTTCCACGCCATAATTGTAAGCTACGGACTTAGCCGTTGTCTGATTTGACAAACTCCAAGGCAGCAGTAACTACACTTATTTGAAGGCGGCCTTCCTCACCTTGTCAAGACATCGTTCTGAACATGAAGCACTTTAACTTGTAGAAATAGGAATCAGTCAATCTATTTCTTCATCTCCTTATGGCTCAGGGCTTCTTATTCGTAGATGGAGGGTGAAAGCAACTGGACCAAAAGACCTACCTCATGGCTAAAAATACTTTTTTAGTCTCTATTTTTTTGCTTTTTTGTTTTTTTTTAATTTTTTTTAATTGATGAAAAAAATGACATAAATTTTAGTATAGTTTTAATATGGAATGTGGAATATGTAAAATTATCCCAAGCTATAATCGATAGAATATTTCATATTTTAGATGCATTCCACAAAAAAAAATTATTCGATCAAATATCAAGATTGATTCTTTTATTCATATAGGATTTAATCGATCAAAAAATATGTCACATATATGAAATAGTTTGTTAAATACCAGATTATTTCATTTATCTACATTTTTCATGAAACACACGAATATTGTTCACGTATATAAACACAAAAAATAAAATATCTTGAAAAATTTTAGCATCCATAAATTAATAAAAAAAAATTTTTATAAAAAAAGCTAATTTTTATAAAAAAAACTTTTGAATCCTAAAAATTTTTTTTTTAATTTTTCAAGTATTTTCTTTGAAATCAATAACTAATTTCTATTTTTATAACCAAGTCTTTTTAAATCATTCCTCAAATTACACTTCGTTAATTAGTTATATGTATTTTTTTAACTACAAAAGGAAATATAGAAAATAAATCTCTTGATTCTTTTAACTTAAACGAAAAAAGCTACAATTATTGGACTTGTATGAAATTACCTTCAAAAAGGATCACCTTAGAAAGTCCTTGATTAATGAAATATAGCTATTTTAAATAACTGGCAAAAAATCATCTGAAATTGGGGAAATATTTTAAAAATTTGAAAAAAAATTTACTACAACCCTCATTTTATTTCTTAAAAGTTTTCTTCAATTTTTATTTCTTAAAAGTTTTCTTCAATTTTTATTTCTATTCACCCTAAAATTAAGATCCAGATTAAAAGTGGCCAAAACGCGTGATTATCTGACTTTTTTCGAAGCTGAATGCAAAAAAGAGAAGTTTTAAGAGCTTGATAGAAAGGAAAGTTTAATCCTTTTTCCATTCATATATTTTTCCTAGTTGTCAGAAAAATTTTCGTTTATTTCACAATTCTCTGAATACTTTTCCTTTATGTTCTGTTGGGGAAAACGAGGGACCGACTATACGCTACACGAATCAAAGTTGATGCAAAAGCATTTAACCTTTCTTTATCCCAAGCTCTTATAAAAGTCCCCTTAAAAAAGAGAGTCAATCAAGGCATTCTTAATTTTGTAATAAATAGCACAGCAGATACAAAGATATTATCCCAAACACAATTGATGTTAGAGCAATCTTTTTTCAAATTTTTAAATACTTTCCCAATAATAAAGATAATAAACTTAAGCATATATATATATATATATAACAATATGAAACAATTCTAAATTGCTAAAAACCATATTACATCAGTTCTGAAATGAGCAGGAATTCCTCCTTGACCGGAATTTAGCATATCCTAAAGGTATTGAAAGTATACAGACAGACAGATTTGAACTGAGTAGATCACAAGAGATAAAAATGACCAATCTTATTATTTGAGTAAAAAAACTCAGCAACATTTTTATTTGTTATTAAATATGTGTAATATGCCATTATAAAATGATTCTAGGTGAAGGTATGTGCGTTGGGTTTCCCTCCCGTAGTCTTGATAGAACACAATTTGCGCCAAAAATATTAAGATTTCCTCCATGATATCAGGATTTTTTTAAATGTACATCTTGATAACTTTTTCAAGCGCCATAATTTTGTAAAAAGCTTTACTATAGTGTACTCAAGATGAAAAGAAACAGTTCTCTTTTAACAAAGTCAAATACACCATCAAAAAATTTGACACCTACGTTTTCATCCATGGTTAGATGAAGGAGGAGGGGGGGGGGGTTAGGTAAATCTATTTTCTACTAAAATCTGTCTGAAAGAATAAAATTGATTTAATCACTTCTGAAATAAAAATTGAAGATTTTCTATAAAATATACATTACCATTGAAAAGTTTAAATTTGAGAATTTTTGCCTCATTCTATACTCAAGACTCACTGTATTATAAAGGGCAGTGTTAAGTTTAGAAAAAAAAATACATTTAGAGTGAGCCTTATAGTCCGAAAAATAAAATTAAATTTTTTTTTGTTACACTATGATCTTGCTTGTTGCGGATACGAGGTAAATTTCTACAAATTATTGCTCTGATCTTGGTAAGAATACAGTAGAATCTGTCATTCTTACTTACAGTGTAATGGAATTTTCCATTTGTACTGCTTGGTTTTGTACCAACTGGCCCTTTTGACGGCTAATCAAAATTGATTATATTTTTTTTCCAGATGTAAGAAAATTTTAACTTTTTTTGTTATCCAAAATGTATACTTACTTAAGTAAATTATTTTGCAAAATACAACTATGACATAAATATTATAATATGTTTCAAAAAAGGAAAAACTTGCTGTTCGTAACTTTACAAAGCACCCCCCCCCCCCCCCCCCAAAAAAATTTCAAAAGGCCCTCTTGTTAGCACTACCACCCACGTTGGGAAACACTGAATTGTAGAGCATTGTTAATTTCAAATAGCTTCTAAATTTCAAGTTTTCATTTACACTGAAAACCAAAATTGGTTACAGTACCGACTTCAAAAGATCATTGTAACGATTAAGGACTTTACTATTTTTGATAATTAAAATAGCATTAAATCATGGTAAATTTACTATTTTTACCAATAAATTCACTTGCAATGACGTAAAAAATTTGACAAAAAAATAAACTTAAACGAAACATTTTTAAGTTCTCTATATCATAAACATATATTATCCAAATGTTGGTATTGCTGACATAACAGGTAGATATTTATTTATTCAAAAAAATTGAGTAAAAACTTTCAATTAACACATATTGCTACTAATACTACAATTAAAATGGTAAAACTTCATTTTTACCACTTTGGTCACCTTCCATAATAGTGAAATTACTTCTTTTTCATTTTCAGTGTTCAAGAAAGCATCTTTTATCAGGGGTATCCAGGTGTATCCAATACTTTGTGAACTCTTTTTCCTTCTCTAGCCGATATCTTCGCGAAGCAGGCTTTTTTAAAGGTCATTGATGATAAATTTTTTCAATTTATCACCCTCACAAATCATCCCTTATTACAATAGTAATAGGCATACGTGTATAGTCTACATACACATAACCACAACCATCTTGGTCGTATAAGTGTACACCTGTTCCTTCACATATTAATAGCCTTATTACAATATACGAGGTATAAACACAAATAATGCATAATGCAACCCATACAGGTATATATGTATTGTATATATGCCTCTATATATATAGTGTAGGAATCAGAATTAGAAGTAATTATCACGTAAAAGGTAACGTTTGCAAAATTTTTACAGGCACATATTTTACTTTTATACTTCAGTAAATGTGAAAGGGCAATAATATACAATAAACTTGAACCAAGCGTACATGCATATACAGTATACAATACACACACTTAAAATGCGCACAAACATACACACACACACCCGGTAAAACTAGACATAATGACTTTTTTTTATAACTTTTTATGTACAAGTCTTATGCCTGTATGTATATGCATTCTGTAGTAATAAAATGTTAGGAGGCAGGAGGGAACAATAGCATGCATAGACGAAATCCGCCATCCTGATTGGTTGGTGCGCGTGCAATTAAATTTGAGTGGGGCATGAGCATGATGCGACTCATCAGCACTTTGAGCACAAATGCCTCCCACTCAACAATCACATTGTTCTCGGAGCAATTCTTTCATCGAGAGCAGCCGCATGCCAAGCAAGCGATTGTTGGAAGCAGCGTTGACGCATGATGATGACGATTTCCTGCAATACTCCTTCCCCTATTCAAAGAAACGAACATCACCATTTTTCGTCATCACTTTAGCGCGCACCTTTATTCTGAAGACTTTCTACTTTGCCGTCTTGCATACTGGAGCGCAAAGAATAGGAGAAAGAGTCATATAAAAATAACAACTCATCATCATCGTAGAGGGAGATGGAAGAATTCACCACAGGTACACCACACACAGATATGCGCATCAAACAGGAGTTCTGCTGATGATTACGATTATTTTTATTTTTATTATTATATCTGCTTCACTTCAAAAGTAATAATACTCTTAGTATATTATAACTTCGTCAGCGTAACACACACACACACACACACTCACGTATACATACCTCTTCACTACTCCTCCCCTGAAGTGGTCTTGTATCGCTTTCCTGTTATCACGTTTGCAATACCTTCGTCTCTCTCTTGGCCGCCTCCCTCTTCCTATTCCAGTCCACTTTGGCACGTTTTCAAACTTAACAAAAGTGCGCCGCATCTGACGAGATCTCTTCAAAATATAATCAGAGAACAAGGACTACTTTTTCTTACGCATGCCCTTTTTCCAGGAAAAAAATTTGTAGGCGCCATTTTTAAATCACAAGAATCGCAGACGAATTAAATTCTTGCTTTTTTTTCATTCCAATTTTTCATCCTTAATCCCTCCCAAACTTCCGAAATTGAAACACACTTGAAGTTTTTTTTAATTTCGCTTTTGACGCCCCCTTTCTTTGGTGTTGCCTTCTTTGAAGTTTTACGTGGAAAAATATTTTTAGATAGAAAGCTCTTTTTAACAATGTTTCTTGACTTCCTTCCAAGCAAAGATGCTACGTCATTATAAGCGACTGGAAAATTTCCTATTTCTCCTGCTGTTATCTACAATTCCAAGTGAGTTCTTTTTTATACATAATCTACTTTTTTTCACGACAACAAATTGAAGATGAGAGTGTATTAAAGTATTTTTGGGATCATAAAACTGCATAAAATGAATAGTAATATTAGTAGTTGAATAGTAAAAAAGTAGTAAAGCTCATTTTTACTAAATATAAAAGCTTCATTCACTATTTATATAGTTAAAATTATTAACAGATATAGGAAATAAATTGCAGATAAAATTGTTTGAACAGCATTTTAAAAAAATTCTAATAAATATAGCATTTTTCTTTTTTAAACTCTTCATATTAAATTCTTAGTTTAAGTTAATTATTATAAATTAATTTTTATAAAATTATTGCACTTAGATGGCGTTAATGTGATGCCCATCTTATTTCAATAATTTGATGAAACTTACGAATTTATATATCAGTATTATCCAAATTGCACTTCAGTGCTTCTTTTGAAACGGTGTGTATTTTGGCATCTTTTGAATCAGAGAAATATAACTCTTAACACATTTTAAGCTATTTTAAGTTAGAATATTGATGTTTTATATATGCAAAAATATGTTATATTTTAGAGATATTTATTTTAATAAATACTAGCTTATAAGTTTTATAATTATTAATGATTATAATAAATTTATGAAAAAAACAAAATACATCTACACATATGTGAATTTTCGGTTATTAATATTTGAATCATTAACCAAAAATTAAAAAAAAACATTTAAAAAAGTTCAAACCTATTCAAGTTATTTTTGAAAAAAATATTTTAGATAAGATTTTTTTCAAAAATTTATTATAGAACAAAAAAGTTCAAACTTATGTCGCGAGGGCCACATTGCTGTCTGTCTATTTAATCTTTGCATGCTTTGAGGATCTAATGCCTAAAACTTAGCCAGCGTAACAAACGGGTACGTGAGTAAGGTTGGTTAGATACTCGGTTATGATGACTCTTGCTCTTGGGATCGATCCCGGATCCGAAATTTCATTTTGTTTGTCGACGCAAAAAAATGACATTAATAAAATTGTAGAAAGAAAGGTAATGACAGAAATTAATTTTAGCAAATTTTGTTGGAATAAAGTTGTGTATTTTAATGTTTCAAAAAAATTCACCAAAGTTTCGGTTCAGTAATGTTACTTATAGATTAAAATTGGACCATCATGTAAAAAAGATGGACCATCCTTACTCCAGTGCAAATCGGGATGGCCAAAGCGTGGCCCGTAGGGGCCATATTTATACTTTGTGATGTGAAGAGTATTTCTCATTAATAATCGAAACATCATACCTAAAACACAAAAGTTTTGAATCAAACATAATTTCAACTTCACCCCCATGAATACCATGTCGACCTCAAGGGGGCAGGAGGAGTTGAAAATTATTCCGGGCTTATGGGACCTTATTTTCCCCTTGTTTCTTTATTTCAGCGATTGAAACTAGGATAAACCACCCTTTATTGAATTCTAAGCTCTAATTTTATCTCTTTCATTTTCGGAAAAAAAGATTTTTTCTTTTCGGAAGGATAAAATCCATCCTACGATCACATTAGTGTCTTGAAAGTCTTGAATTATGTAGAAGAGGATTCGTGGCAGGGATGTGATATGGAAAACTATGCGAGATTTTCCAGATTTCCGGTATCATTTAAAATATAAGACTTCTTTTGTTTTTAATATTTTTTTTTATACATAATCCTTTTTCACATGAACGATTAATTTCTTTTGTTTAGTTATTGGGTTTAATAGTTTTTGATGGCTTTTTAGGTAATTAGTTAACTGCATAATTAATTAACTATAGAGCTAACCTTAGCTTAATAAATATTATCATATAAAGAAATTTGTTTAGAAAAATTATGCTGTTAAATGGAAAATTGATTATCTTATTTTCAATAAGATAAACGCGAATATATAAGATGCTGATTTGGAATATGGATGCATTTTTAAAGCTCGATTTAAAGATTCTCCTTTTGCACAAGTCTTTACTATTGTATAGTTATAAAAAAAATTTTTTAAACATATATAAAGAAAAAGAAGAAAAAAGAGTTTATTCATTAATTAATATGAAATTTAAAAAAAACGAGTATAATACGCACAATGGATGTTCCAACGTCACTTTGGAACAATAGTAAGCAAATAATGTAAAACAGATATAAAAAAGAATATTAAATCATAAAATGTGTGAAATAAAATTTTAAAAAAAATAGGTCATATTTTATCAAAAGTAATAACCACGTAATGTAGCAATTACTTATTTGTAATTGATATTTGGTAGAAAAAAGGAAATATTTAATAGTTTTTTTAGATTAAAAGGTAGTGAACTTCTAATAGAATTCAAAATTCCAAATCACTCTCGAAACTTTTGTGTCCACGTATGAAATATGATTTTTCCAAGTTAATTTATTATCTATCATTAAACCTAACAATTGAATATTGTCTACAACTTCAAAGAATAAACTCTCTGTTTTCAGGTTTATCTGATTATTCATTGAAAAAAAGCATTAACTTTGACTTATTTGTGTTGATTATATCATCCCATTTTTTGATACCCAGTCAAATAAATTTTGAAATTCTTTCTGGATAATTTTTTCAATGCATTTTATTTCAGAAGGAAAAAAATGGAAAATTAATTGTCAGATCGTCTGCAAAGCTAAAATAGCTTAAATTGGGGTTAGTATAATACAAATCACTAGTGAATATTAAAAAAGGAAAGGGCCTAAAATGGATCCTTGGGGAACACCAGTAGTTATATTTTGTTTATCAGATAAAATATCTTCTTCTAATACTTTCTGTGGTCGAGACTCTAGAGTCTATAGAGTCTATAGATATGATTTCATGAATAAGCATGCTCTTTTTTGCGTAAATATATACAATTTACATACATACAGTAAATGATTGAATAATCGAATATTGGCAAAGTTAAACACGGCTTTGTTGTTTAAAACTTCATTCAAATTTACCAGCATCTAAATGTATATACCATTTTTGACACATGTTTAAATTTTGTTTGAGCAAGTATGAAATATCATATCAGTACACTTTTAAATTTTATGGATGCCACTATTTTCATCAGGAAAGTAATGCTGAGGAAAAATTATTGCCCAATCTCATGTGTTGTGAAAATTGATCAATATTCAAAACTTCAGAAAATAAAATCAAATACAAGAACTCAAAGAAACAATAAATAAATGTGATAAGTGTACATTGCAATTAGAAATGGGATTACATGTTCTAAATGAAAATTGTCAATAAGAATAAGGCGATGTTTGAAGGTAAATATTAAAGCCTTTTGACTACTTTAAATATATCTTCATTTATTCTTATCCAATAATAATCAATCATTATTTGAATAAAAACATATAATTATATTTTTATAAAATATTTGATTTTAATTAAGCTAAAAAAATCAAGACAAAAATGCACATAAAATTTAAAAAAAATTGGAATCTTTATTCCATATATTTTGGAATTATAATAATCAATGCCATATGTTAAAACACTATAGTCATCCTTTAATAAATGTGTGTTGTGTGTCGGTAATTTTTTGATTTTTGCAAAAACTTCTAAATGATTGCTAAAAACATTTTTAAGAACAATTGTTTTTTGCGAAAGGCAAATTATATTAGTGACAAGTTTTACTTTATTCACCCTTTAATTTCACTCAAACATACCCAATTTAAAACATCTTTTAGATTCATTCACGTGTTAAGTATATACACTTAAGGCTGCTTATTTCGGTGCAAATTTATCCCCAGAAATGTTTTATTATTTAAAAAATTGGCTTTAAAACACAGAAACATATTTCACGTTTAATTGCAATGAATAATAATAATAACAATAACTATAAAATAGAATGTGACGTTTGCAATTAGTATTTTCAATCCCAAGACAATCATCATCAACACTTCTCCATATGTTTGTAAAGACCGGCTTTGTTTACACATTTTAAGGAGAAGTAAAGTAGATGATGATTATAATAATTTATCAAGTGAAAAAAAAAACTTGAATTAAGTGCCTCTCCATCCTTATACTTATCATCTTCATTTTGCGTAGTGTTGAGTGAGGAGGAGAGAGATAAGAACAATTGTGACATGAAAAATTGCGTCTTATAAGCAAAACCTCCTCTCTCAAGGCTTTTTTTACTGATAAAATAGCAAAATCAGAAGCAAAGTCATCATCATTATCATCATTATTGTTGTTAACATCTTCACTTCATTTATAAGATGATAATATTCAGTAGGACATCTTTTTTTTTATTATATCAATTTTGGCGAAAATGTAAAAAGTTTGCGAATAATTTTTTGAATTCGTTTACGCCATCTCTATATTTATATAAAAAGGCCAAGTATTCATACAAGCAACTTACAGAGATTGTTACGCGTTAATTAATTTCTAGCTAATTAAAGTAAAAAACAAACTACTTTTTTGATGATATTCAGGGGGTAAAGACACATCTGGTTATATAATAAATAAGCAATTTTTCGCGATATGTATGAATGAGGAGGCACATATGGAATTTCATTTTTAAAAATATTTTCTTCCATTTTAAAAATACTTGTAATATATTCATTATATACATTATAAGAAACTAAATACTTCTTAATTATCCAATGCAAAGTGACTCTTTAATACTTTTTATTCAAACTTGAGGAGGTAAGTTAAGGCTTCTCAAACATTTAAATCTGTGGCGCACATATTTTGCGACCAGTGATATTAGGTGAAAAATATTGGAACATTTTTTGACATCATTTGAGAGAACTTTCCCTTGTTAGCTAAGATAACTATCATTATCAATTCACTTGCGCATGGTTAAATATTTTTAAAGTTTTTAACTCTTTAAAATCTTTTTAAATAAATTTTATACAGAAATATTTCTCCATTATTTATTTTTATCAAAATTCAAAACCAAAAATTGCATAAATTTTAGATAAAGAGAATCAAAGAAATTTGTACAAGTTGACTTATTTTTATATCTCTAAAATTAAGTTACAAATAAAGTATTGTTGGGTTAGAGAGACTCAGATTAAACTCACATGTCCAACCCAGAACATTCCGTTGCCAGGAGCCCTACCGTATTTGAGAGCCCGAGGAAATTTTTGCGGCCGTAAACCTCAGGCTAGGCCATGTATGATAATGATGCTCTGAGACTAAAGGCGTGGGAACATATGTTTAATTGATTTTTAATTAATATTAAGTTGCATTTTTTACATAATGGTGAAAACTTGGTGAGTATTATAAAATGTTAACGAAAAAATTACTGTTAAAAAATACAAAGATTTAAAGTTAGTTATAACATTTACACAACATAACATAATTTATTAGCAAAAGTAGGCAGAACCTGTTAATTATTATCGCACCTGAGTAAAGGAGAGAAAAAGGGGAGAATGCAATGTTTAGCAGAGCTCAAACATCTTGTCTTTCCAAAATTTATCCAATTTATTCTTAAAATCTTATACGTTTGGAGCATTAACAAAATCATCGGGAAGTGAATTTCAGTTATTAATCTTACTCAGTAAATTTCAGAGGAAAACCTTCTTAAATAGGACTTTTTACAAAAAAAAGTCAGTTGATTGCTTTTTGCACAACTGGTATCTGGACCATTGATATCTGGGAAATTTATTCCATATTAAAACTACTTTTCTCAGATGACTTTAATCATAATGGGAAATATTCAATGCAAGATGGCAAAAATCTGAGTTATCCAGGAAGTCTTTGAGGACCAATGTGATATTCTGTAGACAATTTTTACGTCAAATTCGTCTTTTCCAATTTAAGAACTTCTTTTTCAAATGTTTTTTTTGCAAATTGAGTTTTTATTCAGGAAAAAGTCTTTAACTTCAAAATTAACATTTAAAAATATCAGTAGCATGTTTAAAACTAAAATCGAATACCAAGATGTCTTAAAAATAAGATTTCCTTGACAAACAGTATTTTAGTTGCTGTAAATAAACTTGTGTGTCAAATTTTTTAGAATTAGGAATTTTTCAAATCAAATCATTCAACAAAAAATATTTTCCAACAATTTTTAATTCAATTTTTTTCAGTTCAATTTTTTAATATTAGTATTTTCTGTTTTGGTTTAAAGTTTTTCAAACATAAATTTGTCAAATTATGAAAAGTAAAAAATAAAAATCCAAAACCCCTTAAGCCAATTTAAGACAGACTTTATACAAAATTGAATTTGAAAAAGGGTTGGTTTGAAAAGGATTTAAAGTTCTGGTTCTCCATACTTTATTTCTGCAATATAAAGGCTTTCTTAAAAAAGTTGTGGCATATACAGTTTTAAATATCATTTTGAGTTAATAGAATTTTATTGATAATTATTTTTAAAGTCTTTTGCATTCCAATTTAAATCCTTATGGCTTTATATCCTTCCATATTTAAAGCTTTTCTAAGAAAAATAAATAGCTGGTATGATAGGTCTTCTAATTACACATTCTCTTATATGGGTTATCCAGTAATGAGTGTGATAGGAGGAGATCACTATGCCTCCAATTAGCCTATTTGATAGTTTTTTTTATATCTGTTTCTGTTGACATTTTTTCCAAAAAATACTTATAACGGAATTTTGCAAGTAAAAAAATGAAATTTCAAACGCTTTTGGAAGCATGCTTACAAAAAAATTGAGCGGTTTTAACCAATTAAAGACCAGAATAATCAGACAACATCCAATGTAAAGCAGAAGATTTTTATTAAAGAGCATTGATAAACGCATGCGATTTTATTTTTTTCGACATATGTCGACTGTGATCGATAACCGGGGTTAATGTATCATATCTTCAATCATATTTTGAAAGTTTGGAATAAAGAATTTACACGCACTATGATAATAACCTTTATAATAACGGTTTTCTCGACCCGCATTAATTTATTACTTCTAAATCTCTACTCCAATCAGATTTCCTCATTTTTTGACTGACATGCACGCAAAGTCGCGCACTGAGGGTGCTATTTTTGATGGAAGTAATAAGTAAGAATGTTATTTTAACTCCTGGAGCAATTTCTCATGGCAAAGGTGTTAGGAGCAGAATATGAACACCCTCTTTTAAAATAATAACAACGTGGTAAGCAGCTTAAGTCCAACAAAAGCTTTCTCCAGGGCGAAGCAATGATATCCAGGATTTGCTTCTCAATAACTAGGTTAAGCACACCCTTCCAACTGTCCTTCACACCTCGCATTTAAGTCATGTCTTTGCAGGAAACTGTCCCTACCCACGTTACGATAGCGTGTGTTTATTTGTGTAAGCGTACCGACAAACCCGGCTAAATCAAAGTTCCTTTGCGACCAACAATTTCGTCTTCTTTTTCCAAATACCTTTAATAAATAAAGGGAAGATAGAAGAAGACTTTCTTATGGATTTTGATAACGCACCAATGTTTGGATTAATATTTCTGTTAAAGATGGGCAATTTTTATTCGACAAATAGTTACGCATGCCACAAGCAAATATTCTAATATTTTTATAAATTTCAATCAAAGTCTCTCTCGTCTGAAAGGTCTCATACTGTTCTGTATTAGGAATTTATTGAAAATCTAACAGGTGAAAATGCGGATTTATTAAGATTTTGCAATTATAAAAGGCAAGCTGTATAATAATATTCTTAGGAAGAGTTTATTGAACTTAATCCAATTTAAAGTTTGAAATAATGACAAAAGTTTTTCCGCATTTTTTTTACTTCATAGTGGACGACTTTAACAAAATGATTGAGAAAGTCTCGTTCAAATCCTTGCATCGTTTTTTGCAATAACTCTTAGTGGACGCCAAGATATGCGCTTGGTGTGACTTATATTGGGTACACAAATGTGCTGATATGTTTTTGATTCATTTTGTGGAATATACCTACTCAACATAAGTTAAATGTAGTAAAATCTAAATAAAGTATATTGAAATAATGTTCTTGTTTTTTTAACTATGAAATTTTCAATTTCTGAAGATAAAATTTTCAAAATGGCATTATAGTTATTGCAAACAAAGGATTTTTCAAATTTTCAAAAAAAAAATGGAAACTTCAAAAGAGAAAAAAAAATAAAAAAATAAATTACGAAATGATTCGCACTCACTCCAAGAGGAGATTCTTAGTTAACTAAGTAAGTAAGTAAGTTTATCACCCCAAAATAAAAAAAACTTATTTTTTTTAAAAAAAAAATTAATCCCCAAAAACAAAAAATAAAGATCTTGAACCTTACCTTTTTAAAAAAAGAAACTAAAAACCCCCCCCTTTTTTTTTTAAATTTTTAAGGAAGGGATTTTTAAAAAAAAAATTTTTTAGTAATTTAAGTGTAGAAAAGCGTTATCCAAAATTTTACACAAATGTTTTCTCTATTGATTTATATCAGATATGGAGTGAACTGAATGATAAAAAGTGAAAGCATTCTTACAATAGCATCCCCTCTTTCAATATATACTTCAAATCTGGGTTTTTTTTAGTATAGTCAGTATCGCAAATAAGGGAAGAATATTGTAAATCTTTAAATTTTAGAGAAATTAGCGGAAAGATATTTATATAACACTCGAATATGTTAATCTGAAACTTGTGCAGAGAAGAATAGAAGAAGAAGAACTTTATTCAAAACATTAACAGGATCTTTAATAAAAAGAAAATACATATTTTTGTATAGATCAAGATTAGTAAAATTAGAGATAAAAATTTCATTGATGAGGTTAGTTTCCAAAGGTTTATTTATATAAACCTCTTTAGGAATGTCTAATACAATTAATAAAAAAAATATAAATAAAAATAAAAAAAACATCAATAAAAATAAATGAAAAAAATGAGTGGAAATTTTTTAGAAGTCCATATGGTGATTTACATTGAATTAATTGATCTTATAAGAATAATGAGTAGCAGAGAAAAATAGGTATAAGATATGAAGATAAATTTGAAAATATGTGATTGCTCAACACTACGTGAACTTTTTTTCTTAACTTCCGCGATTCCATAGCTGGCAGAAGATGAGAGTAATCAAACTCCGGGATTATTTTCCTCAAGCTGTCAGTCAACATCGTTTTTAGTGACTAAAATTATGCATAGAAACAATATTTCTGACAGATATGTCCATTCAGGTGAAAAAAAGTATAACAAATATTAAAAAAATTGTAAAAACTGGACACTTTATTCGTGATGTTGCAGACCAGTTTCGGAGCATAAACTCCTTTTTCAAAGCAAATATACATAATAATAATAATAATAATAATTTTATTTTCAAAAGTATATATTTTAAAAGAAATTTGCGAACAAAAATAAATATGGATAGATCGGCATCGAACCAAAAGTATAAGGAGATTAAAGGCAAAATTTACTTTTGAAGGTTGGTATCAAAGGCCATTAAAACCGCTGAAAGAGACATCAACCTGCTTTTAAAATCTTGATGTTAACAGGGAATATATGTTGGAAATGCCATAAAAAGAATCGTAATAAAAGTGAAGATATGAGGAAGTGAAAGAAAAAGAGAAACATAATCTATAATTAAGAATAGATTACATTCCTAAATAGGTATAGAATCCATTAGAGAGAAGTGGTTATGTTTTTGCAAACAAAACAATTTGATGATACGCATTGAGTGATTGAAGCATAGGAACTATTAAAATTTGCTAAGACCATCTTTTGAAATGCTTTAATATTTGTAAAAAACTGATTGAAAAAAAGTTCATTGGTATTGTAGAGTGTAGAAATTTTGTATGTAAAGCATTCTCTTGATTTGAAATAATTATAAAAAGGTATAGACATTTTACCAGCAAAACGAGGAGACCTTCTGTTTTTCTCAAAGTTAAAAGAGATAAATATGTTGAAAATTGGGGGCAACATATTGTGCAAAAATTTGTACAACGTATTATTTACATTGAAATTATATATATCTTCAAGTTTGAGCAAGTGGTGTTCGTGAAATATTCTGTTTGTATGAGAAATTGGATGAAGGTTGAAGACAACTCTTAGTGTTTTTTTTTGTAATGAAAAGAGAGTTGTGTCTTTTGTATGTCCCCAGTTGAATATGCTGTATCTAAGATGAGGTAGAAAAAGGGTTTTATAAAGAAGTAGCATTGTTTTAGTAGGGAGGAATCTTTTGGCTTGTCTTAGAATACCAGAGATATAAGCCAATTTGTGAGAGATATGAGATAAATGGCTTTGCCAAGAGAGATTACTCTTGACAATCAAACCCAAGTAATTAAATTCGTTAACCTTTTCATAACCAAGCTTTTCTAAGTAGTTTGCATATTGAGTATCGCCAAATCTGTACGAAAAGGAAATATATTTAGACTTTTTTTTGTTCAAAGACAAGCCATTTTGCATAAACCAATTTTGTAACATCCTAACATTTCTCTCGAGAAAGTGATCATTTAAATTTTCATGTTCCAAAAGTACTGTTATGTCATCCGCATACATTAGAACTCTTGCATCTGATGTGACACTAGCAATGTCGTTCATAAAGATGTTGAAAAGAACTGGGGCTAAAATTGTACCTTGAGGCACTCCAGAAATCACTTTCTTTTTATCAGATATGCAATCATTGACATAGACCCTTTGAGATCTGTTTTCAAGATACGATTTGAAGAATTCAATAGTGGCATCAGTAAAACCATATAGTCTTAATTTGGACAAAAGTAAGGAATGGGGTAGGGAGTCGAATGCGCGGCTTGTATCTAGAAACAGAGAACAAACTTGGTTTCTTCTGTCAAGGGAAGAGATTACGCAGTTCAAGAAGTAAGTATGCAAAATTTCTGTAGAATAGTGCTTTCTAAATCCAAATTGAAATGGAGATAAGAGGTTGTGAGTTGTAAGGTAGTTATCGAGCTGTTTGTGAATAATTTTTTCAAATACTTTTAAATACATATAAAATTTAATGATGATTTTTATACATATAAAAATTAATGATAAAATAGTGAAAATGAGATGTAAACGGATTGAAAATTAAATAAAATATAGATGCAAAGGTACAACCAGAGAGGGAGGGGACATGCGCTTTCTTGTAAGAACACATTTTAATGACACAATCACAAATATAATACTTGAAGAAACAAAAAACGCTATTATTTATTCCTACACTTGATATTCTTATGTCAATTGCTTATATCGTCCATTACATTTAAAAAGTCACGGCTTTGCCATCTAGTAATATTAGTAGTAAAGCAAATTTTTAGAAAAAACTTTGGTCCATTATATAGCCTCCATTAGTATGCAAAAAAATGATAGTAAAATATTACTTTACTATATTCATATAGCTAAAATTACTACCAAAAATGGGAAATAAATTTAAAGCAAAATTTTTTATATGGTATTTTTGGAAAATCTTAATCAAGTTAAAATTTAATTTTTCACCCTTTACGAAATAAAAAGGTGGGTTACCGTTCAATAGTTACTTTAAAAACGAAAAACTTCACTATTTTTGATAATTCAAATGGGATTAAATCATCCTAAATTTACTATTTTAGTAGTTAATTGACAAAAAACGTCTTAAACGAAAGATTTTTAGGTTCTCTCTATCAATAACATATTATCCAAATTTTAATATTACTGACATAATCAAAAAATATTAAAAATATTTATTTATTCACAAAAAATTGAGTAAAATCTCTCAAATTACATATATTGGTAGTAATATTAGTATAAAAATGGTAAAACGTCTTCTGTATTTGTGAAATTGCTACTTTTTATTTTAGATATCCATTGAAAATTGTACCAATACTGATAGTTTAAAAATTACTAAGAATTATTTTTTTATATACTTAGAATGTCGTATAACTATTTATAAATTAAAATGAAAAATAAATTGGAACATTTTAAAATTTATTTAAAATTTTAGTTTTTTTTATTCAGATAAAATATCCGAAAGTTCTTTAATTAAGAAAGCTAAATCTTCCGCCAATAAACCTTTTTACTTTTGTGGCTTCAATGATTCTTCATCCGCAACTCACATCTAAATCCTTTTTATTTAACGAACTTTTTGTTTGCTTTGAGTAATGCGACAAAAAAAACTTTAGAACTATTAAAAAGCATTATAAATATGTTCAAATAAACTATAGTTAGAAGATTGTGAAAATTATTCACAAGTAGCCATGAAAGTAGTAGAACAAACTATTTATTTGTGGTATTAAAAAGTTTGTAAATATACTATATAATTGTCAGAAAATTACGCATAGTATAGCTAGCAGCTATTACATTATTTTTCACTGAACGATATATGATACCGTTAAATTAAAAAAATTACTGAAAAAAAAGTGAAACTCTAATGATGAAATCTTTTTTTTCAAGATTTTTTATTTTTAATTCAAAAATAATAGAAAAGGCCAGATTGATAATATTGCTTGTAGAGTCAATTTTTATATACACACCCTTTTAAGGTCCAATTTGATCAATCTTCTAATAAGATAAGCATAATTATGAAACTCATTAGCGTACCTTCAATTATACGAAAAAACACATACAATAAAATATATTAATTAAAACACGTATACATAAAGAAAATGTAGGGATATTTGAAACTTTGTATCAAATCCAAAAAGACCCGTTAGGATGGTTGAGATTTTCGGAAATAAATCGAGTGGAAATTTTTTAGAAGTCCATATGTTGTTTTACATTGTATTAATTAATCTTATAAGAATAAAGACAATTTTCAAAAAAGATATTTTTGGAACAAACTGGGAGCTTGCCTTACTCGTATATAAAATGATTGACTTTTTTAGCCAATCAGATTCGAGATTTTTGCGCAGTACATCTGAATAGTCAAAAAAAATTTCAAAAATTATACAAACGTAATTGGCTCAATTTTAGTCTAATTTGATTGGCTGAAACAAACCAAGAATTTTTATTACTAAGTAATGAGAATTATTACTTCGTGATGTGACAAAAACGAACATAACTTTTTAAATATATATATATATAACATATAGCTTTATTATTAAAAAAACTCAAAAATGTTTATGACTTCACTGTAATAAGCGCACTAAGAGGATCATATAGTAGTAATATAATAATGACGATAATGATGATAATAGCAGGCATAAAACATCATGATGCTGGCCTAACTGGGTTAAATTCTCTCTCCTATACGTAGAGAGAGAATCTTGAGAACAAAGCTTTCTTTGTATGCTTGGAAATATGAATTCCCCTCCCTCCCTCTCTCTACCTTGCCCTTTTCCTGTTCTTCACAGCATTGTGAAGCGGAAAATGTCAAACACAAAAGTGATGATGCAGCTCTGAAACCCTTTCATGCTGAAGAAGAAGAAGAAGAAGAAGTTTTGTTTGTTGTATACGTTGGCATTTGTTTTTGTTTACATCGCTGTATGAAGGATATGATGATACAGATCATCATACTCATTATATTCATTTATTATACTGTCATTAGTGCTTGTTTATTGAAGCACACGTAATAGTCATATTCATTCCTCTTCCTTGCTTTTGAGTGAAGCGTGGGATGACAGTGATTGACATAACTAATAACGAATGAAAGTAGAGAAGGACAATCTCGGCCAGAACAAGTCCGTGTAGTATGTAGAGTCATTTTGTTCTAAAAGTATTTGAACAAAGAATCCCATAGTACACATTTGGATTTTCTCTAAGTTGCAAAATTATTACAGATAATTTGGAAATATAATCAGAACGAAACCAAGAGACTCAGGTTGATTATTTTCATAAATTTGTGAATGTTCAAAAAGAAAGCATGATCTTTCTTCTACATGTTAATTCAAATTTATTCGTATAAATTGCATTTTTCTTATTAAGACAATTTTGGAGAAATATCTTATTATATGATCAAATTTTAGTGAAGTAAGCTCTTTAAGCTCTTATACAAGGTATTACTAAAAGTATCTGTAGAAAGACTCATTTTAAAGAGATGAATTACAATCCATTATTATAAACATTTTGCATAAAATTGCAAAATTCTAAAAAAATTTTTTTAGAAAAAATAATATTTCATGAATATCCTAATAAGAGAAAGGAGTAATTACAACAAAACGAATAAAATAGGAAGAATAGGAAGAGATATATATGCATGCACACAACAGAATAACTATAATATATAATTGTTGTGTGGTGAAAAGGAATAAAAAAATTTACCCAATAAGAAGAAACGTAAGGAATTAAAGAGGCAAAACATATGTTATTTAAAATTAACATTCTGTCAGTCAAACTTATTATTTATAATAATGAACACATATGTCAAAATAACGCTTCAAAGTTGGGAAATGCAATCCCTTTTTTTGCTTTCATTTAAAAATAGATTATTCTTGGTTAACCATTTTTTCCAAGTTTTCGGTCAATATCAAATTGTGCTGATTTGACATCTATACTTCGATCAAATGGAATAATGATGGAAATATTATACGAGAACAGAAGCATGATAATATTTGTATTAGAGCTTAAGATTATCATTTATGAATATAGAAAATATTAATGGACCGAATATTGAACCTCAGATTCATAAGATTTGGAGCTATGGAAGCATAATATTAGTGTTCTACCGGAGAGATAGTGGAAGAAAAATCTCATTGCTTCTGCCCCAAGCCGATAAGAACTTGTTTTTCTAAGTATGATACTATGGGATAAGTGTCAAAAGTGTTACTTAAATCAAGGAAAACAGCCCTTAAAGCAAAAGATTGTTACACCGACTACTTTAAATCGTTACTTCAACAATGAATAACTTCACTACATATGGCAATACAAAATATAATGGAATAATGGTAAATTTATTATTTTAAGTACTAAATTTATGAGGTAAAAGACTTGACTAAAACTTCATCTTAAAAACTAAAGATTTTTAAGTTCTCTTTATCATTCCAAATATTGGGATTGTTGACATAACAGAAAAATATTTGTAAATATTTGTTTATCCAAAAAAATATACTAAAAGCTCTCAATTTACAAATATTGATATAACTGTAAAATCGTAAAAACCTAATTTTACTACTTTTGTTTGACTTCTATAGCTGAAAAAATTACCACATTGTATTTTCATTGAGATAAAATATCTTTTTTATTTTTTAAGATTATGATTTATGATTTTATCTATATATAGTGACATATGTTAAAATTGTATAATCTACTTTATCCCCTAAAAAAGGGGAATATTTAAAACACGATGAAAAATGTCGTAAGAAAATAAATATTATATTATTAGCATACCGAAAATTCAAAGTGGTAATCTTAATTATTAAAGCTTGTAATTTCAAAAAATCTATAATTAAACTAAACCAGTTGTAAACTATAAATACACTTGAGTTCAATAGACTTACAAATCTTCAAAAAGTGAAATTCTAAAAAATTTTAGATTAGTACATCAAAGTTGATATAAAATCATAAGCGAAAATTTGAACAAATCTTAATTTTGATTAAAGTTAATTAGTGGAGAGAATTTTAGATGCAAATATTTAAAATTTAATAAAAAAATCCAATTTTGTAGTATCATTGAATAAAATATATTAACGCCATCTAAATACAATATTAATTTATAAAAATATCTACTTTACTTATCAAATAGTTTTATTACTACTTGTTTTCTTTTTAGTTAGTAATTGCAACTTTATATCCATACTTTTTTTAGCACAATAAAAGAAAAGATACGGTATAGTGTTTTTTTATTAATAATGGCTGATGAGATAGTAATAATTTGTTAGTTGACGAAATAAAGGTTATGTTTATTTAACTGATTTTTAACTTGATTACGTTGTTTGCTATAGCTTAGTTAAAATTTATCATTTTCTTATAAAAAAACTTTTCCAGAACTGCTCTTAATCCAGCCAAACTTGCTCTCTTTTTCAGAATGTTTAAGGATTGTTAATCATAGTAACACAAATAAGTTTTCATCCACTATCCCATTTATATATATATACACCATAGTGAATATATTAATTGATTATTATTATTATCATCTTTATTGAAGCATAAACAATATTTCTTCTATTGATTGAATTATTATAGTACTTTTAATATATTACTTTGATAAACTATATATATATATAAGTCATTTAAAATGAAACCTCAATCTCATATTGTGAAGAAAATACTCTTTATGCTGTTTTTATCATTAATTGAAAATGGAAAAATTGGTTAAACTTGATGTTAGCTTACCAATTTACCATATATATATATATAATATAGACGCCATTTTTCCATCTGTATATTATATTGCTTAAGATAGCGTGTAATGAATTTTACATTGATTTTACATTCTCTGTGTGTCACCATGATTGTATTTTGAGAACATAGGCTGCCATTTTTATTTGCTAGCATAAATTTATTATAATTTTTAAAGAAACATTATATATTAAAAAAACATCAATAAAAATAGATAATTATGGTTCTAAGGCAATTGCCTGGCTGAGAACTGCCCGATGGACAAGTGTCCGAAGAACAAAAGCCCGATGGACAAGTGTCCGAAGAACAAAAGCCCGACGGACAACTGCCAGATAGGACAAGTGCCCGGTGGAAAAATACCCGATAAGTATGTGATAATTGTATCGTTTTATGCAATATTTTACTACATATAAATCTATGAGAAAAAAAGCGATAAGTTGATAGTAATTTTTTTAAAGGTAAAATGAAAGTAAAGTTAACAAAACTTGTTTTATTTGTGAAAGGAAAGGTAATTTATCAATAAAACAAAATTGTGTTTATTAAAAATAGCAAGAAAAGCTAATATTTTAAATTGTATGCTATTCCTCTGAAAAAATCTGTTACTTCTCGATTTCCATAATCCTATACTAGATCGGTAAAGTCTAGAGTTAATAGCTCGAAGTTGGCTAAAAAGTTTTTCATAAGTGGTTTGACGTTTGTTTGGCAATGATGCAAAAAGGCATGGAATCGTTCTCTTAGAAATTAAACAATGATATTTGGTAAAACAGTTCAGGTACTACTTTGAAGCTACCATCGCAAAACCACTCACTTGAAGATTGCAAGAATTGGATATTTTTGTCAGTAGAAAAGATAAGTATACGGTTCTCACTGCGTCCATTATCATAAAGTAAGAAATTTTCCTCCTTGCATCTTTTTGTATATTCATCTGGAATGACCATGTCAAACAAGTTTCTCGGTATTGGATGCGGTGCGTGCATAGCTTGTTTACGTCTTCTGATTGAACGTCTAATAGTGCTCATAGCAGGCAGCTGATTGGAGACTCCTTCCGAGACATTTTGCAAACTTTGTGTTAAAATCTCTTGTGAAGTTTCATGGATTGTAATAGCTTTCTCCTTCATTTCATCGCGTAAAGATAGGAGAGCTTGACGAAAACTGTCTGGAGCGTGAGTATGCTCATGCCTCTCGCTTATCATTCCATCTCCACACACAGTAATTTTGGCCTTGCAGGTGCTGAGTCGACGGCGTTCACATTCGTAGAACGTATTTTCATATGGCAAGTCCTTGTTCTCAACGTAAACGAAACCATTATAGCAAAGCTTCAATCCTCCACGTTGAGTTTCAACAAAATCCATGCGTTAAGAAAATAGTAAACATACGCTTATATAAAATTATATAAAAATTCTCTTGTAATAAACAAACAGAGAGAGAGAGAGAGAGACAAATTATGAAAAAAATATACGAATACCACCAAATGTGAAACGTATCCAATCTGTATCAAATGCCATTATTAATGGGTGTTTTTTCATATGTGCCATAAATTTGAATTGAAGGCAATATTTTTAAGGTACACACATTAATGATTAACCACGAACAATTAATTCCTTGGAAGGATGGCATAAGCACTTATAGGCGAATATCACCTCGAGCCATCCAAATATCTGGCGTTTTCTTCAGGTATTGAAGACGGCACAAGCTCTAAATGACACAATCATCAACCGATTGCTGGCAGGGCATGAGACTTCTCCTAAAAAGAAAAAATATCAAGATACAACAAAAAGAATTGCAAACATTGTGCAAGATTGTGGAAATCGAGAAGTAACAGATTTTTTCAGAGGAATAGCATACAATTTAAAATATTAGCTTTTCTTCCTATTTTTTAATAAACACAATTTTGTTTTATTGATAAATTACCTTCCCTTTCACAAATAAAACAAGTTTTGTTAACTTTCATTTTGCCTTTAAAAAAATTACTATCAACTTATCGCTTTTTTTCTCATAGATTGATATGTAGTAAAATATTGCATAAAACGATACAATTATCACATACTTATCGGCCATTTTCCTACCGGGCACTTGTCGTAACTGGCAGTTGTCCGTCGGGCTCTTGTCCGTCGGCAGTTGACCGGATACCATATTTTATATACTACATATAGAGAAGGAGAATAGTGTGAATTTGTAGTTTCTGGTAACTCCCAAAAATGAGTTGTCTCAACTACCTCTCGGGAAAAATAAAATTTCATTTTTTGATTGGTTAAATTCCCATCACTCACAATCTAATATGTATATACGAGCATGGTGAGTTTGCGAGAATAGCTCAAGTTTTATACATCATAATCCTTCTACTACTTGAAATACTCCCTTCAAAATAACTTGCTCGACCCTTCTTTGAACACGTGCCTTCCGACTCTTTATCTTTATCGCGTGACCCCCGCCCCCACCCACCCCCAGAAGGCAGCCATAATTAAAGAAAAATGCAGGCGTGCCTTCCAGAATAATTAGGTCGTGGACGCTAAGATGAAAGCATGGCGATTTTGTAGTTGTTGCATGCATAATTAATTTGAAATTGGTATATGGAGAATGTAAAAATATGCTGTAATTATTTCCTTTTAAAATTCAGGCACACTTAATTTCCTCTTATCATCTTTGTTGTGATGATGGCGATGGTGATATAAGAGACGTAGTAATAAACCCTTTGCCAGTATTGACCTTTGGACAATTGAGTAGGAAAATAGAAATTCTGTATTTTCGTGGAAGCTTATTTGCAAATTAGATAATAATCATATAATAGTATTTATAATGATTAAGCCCACCTCTATCACATTTTTATGCAAATGTGGTATCATTTGGAATGTCAATTCTGTTTAAATACTACTTCAAATTTTTAACATTCTTTAACTACTTGCGCTCGAAGCCGGACATTTTCTTCTGACTTTGCAATGCCATGACCGGACATTTCGTTTCGGGACCGTTCGTTTAATGGATATTCGCTCCAGCAGTCTTTTCGTTGAACGAGTGTTAAACAGCCAATGAGAAGCGAATAAAGAAAGAATATATGTTTGTTTTTAAGATACCTTTACCATCATCAATTGAGAATCCAAAATCCTGTAAAAAATACAAATGATATTTACATTCTTGCGAGACTGTTTCAAAATAATTTCTTAAAGCTTCTTATCTAAAAGCCTACTTTACTGCAGGCAAGAGCTTTGGACATAATGAAACCATTTTTTCAAGTTTAGAAGTTATCTATAATAATAAAGAAATAATGTTTCGGAGGTAAAATTCTTCCAGTGACATATTTTGAGACACTCCATGGTTCTCCAAAATTCTAAGCATAAGGGCAAATATCAATCAAGTTTAGTTGGACTTTCTAAAAGAAGAGTTGTATTGAAGATCTCTGAGATGAAATGAGCAAGCTTTTCTTGTGAAATAAGAGTAATATTCTAGACCGACACTTATTTCCAATGATTTAGTATATTTTATATTCAGAAGAAAATGTTTCAACATCTTGGAAAAGTTGTTCTAAGAAATGTATTGATTTCATTATATATAAATAATATTTTAGACTTTTACACTTCAAAAGTTGTGATTCCAGAATTCAAAGAAACACCCCGAGACACATTCTTCCTGCCCAATCAAACGATTCGTCTGAACTGCCGATTAAAATCGTCGCTTCCTTTGATTGACGTAACGAAATACTTCTTCTGGGCAATCAACGCCTACCATTACAAAACAACGGAGTTGACCTCTTTCTTCCAAAATGTGCGCTTATCACGTGACTCCGACATGCGAAAAGTGTTTGACTTGGAGATCGTTAATGCTACGGAAAAAGACGAAGGCCAGTACTTTTGTGGCTTTCGTGAAAAAGAAGGTGTTATTTATGGACTCACATCGAAGAAAATCAAAATTACAATGCTTGGTAAGATATATCCTAAAATTGGTCACTAATTTTTAATATTATAATGATAACAGCAATAATATCCTTATTTTCAAAAGTTTCACAAAAAGTGATCACAGGTGGGATAAACTATTTGTGGATCAATATATTTAATTGATAGGCGCAATCAAAATATGAGAAAAACACAAGAATGACTTTTAAAGGTCGGTATCAATCAAAGGCCAAATTAGACGCTAGAAGATGGCAGCCAGGTAATGAAATAAGTTTACTAAAAGCAAAACAAAGAATATAAGGATAAAGTATTTAAATATTTTAGTATAATTTTTACAACAAACTCTTCTGAATTTGTTCTGCTTATACAAATATCATTTTCTCATCGTTAGTGTCTTCAAGCGGGTGAATGCCCTTTGATGCTGACCTTGAAAAGTTCCTTCTTTTTAAAATTTTTTTCGTTGTCTCTTGGACTATACACTGATGAAAGTTTTTTCAAAGCAAGGATTCACACATTGTTAATAGTATCAGAAAGAAGAACTAGAGCTGGCCGTTGAGCATATAATTAGCAATTCGAGATAGAGCCTTCAGAATAGAAATTGTAGGAGTAAAGATAGCTAGATAACAACCAATACAGCTGAGAGAACGATACAGTCCTGACATGAACGCCACCAAAGTGGAAAAAAATCGTGATGCCTAGTGATAGCTTGATTACTAACTAGATTAGAAGCGGCTCGCCTAAAGCACTTCCTAGCCGTAAAAATCTTTGAATTCTTCAGAGGAAGAAAAGCAGGATATAGAAGACAAATCAAATTTGAAAGTGAAAGTAAATAATAATAATAATACTAATAATAATATTGTTTTAGGATGTACTTTAATTTTATGTAAGTATAAATGTCATATAACGCATATTAGAGCTTAAGTGTTCTTCAAGTTGAAAGGCATCTAAAATAAAATGAAATTGAACAAAGCGACCTATTTCTGTACATAGACAAATTATAACGCTATGCTGAACATTTTAGATTATTTTATACGAAAATTAGGGACATATAAACAAAGTTGTCCTACCCTTCGTGACCAAACTTTTCATGGAAGCACATATGTTCTAGCAAACGTTTTGGTGAATGCCTATTTCGTCGAGTAAGTGTTTTTTTTGTAAAAAAAAAATAAAAAAAACTTTCTTTAGTTTTAGTGAGTATAAGTAAAGTTTAACTACAAAAATATCTTTTAGCGAGTTGTCATTCGCTGATTTATTTCGACAAATTTTCTGATTGCCGTTTTTTATTTGGAACAAAGTTAATATGATGCATTTCAGTTAGAAATAGTGTTCCCAAGATAAAGTATGGGAGAGAAGTTTTGAGTGATGGTGCGTCAATCAACATCAGTTTGGAAGATTGCAAAGCTTGCGTATTCCAAAATCTGTCCTGTCTTTCAAAAAAGGGCCAACCCACTGGCTCTTTAAAGTGGCACTCCGCTCTAAGAAATAAGTTGGTTCTTCTAGGCCCAAACTCTCATTCCTCCAAGAAAGAATCTTTTGAGAGTGTTTACGAGAGCAATGCAATGGAAAAGAGGGCACGCTTGTCAAGGTACTCCATCATTCAAGCAAGTCTGCAATTCCTCACTCCCGAAGATGATGGCGAAGAAATTTCGTGCAATACGGAGCAAGAGGTTTATCCAAAGAAAAAGATCATCCAATCTACTCGCGTCACATTAAATTTGCTTCGTATGCTTTTACTTCTTAGTTCTATTTGTTGTTGCCTTTTTGAAAGTTTTGAAAGTTTTGTTGGAGTTTGTGAAGTTGCAGACTTTAAGGGGTTTGAAGTGAGTATCGGAACATATTTAGCGATCAAAGTCCGATTTTTGGCATCAGAAATTTATTTTTAAAATATTTTAAATCATTTGAAAAATAGTTTAATTTTTGTGGGCATACGTCGTGCTGCTTCTTTAGACAAAGTAGGAAGTACTTGCGTAAGATTATTTGGAGTTAATAAAATAAATCGATTTTTGGATACCCCCTTCTCTCTCTCTGTAACCTTGATGAAAAGTGGAATTTATTTTTCGACGAAAAAAAATTCTTTTTTATTTTATCTTGTCAATTTTTTGACTTTTGGCGGAAAAAAATAACCAATAAAAACACTTTCTGATTTTTTCACAAAAAAAGGACATTTTTATTTACACATTAAAATTTTGAATTTTTTGAAATTTTAAATAAATATACATACTAGTATTTGTAAAAGATTGAATTGTTATACTTTCTATTTTTATACTCATTTACGGAATTTCATTTTGTGTAAAGAAAAATTTTTGACTCTTTTTTATTGATTTCGTGTAAAATATTTTTGGACATTAATGCGTTATAAAAGAAATCAAAAAAGTTACATCAGATCATATTGATATAAAATGGGATAATGCGCGTTTTTAAGTATAAAGCTAAATTTGGAGTTTGACTAAATTGGAAAAAAAAGTTACAGAAAAAAACTACTATACTTATTTTAACTTATCCAACTATTTATCTAATATTATCTAAGCAACAAAGTAACTATCTAATGATTGGAAAAGTGGTTCTTAAAAATCTTTCAATCAAAGATATTGATTCTTCTGAAAGTTTCTATAAAAAGAAAGCTTGCCTAATGATGACTTCCAAACTTAATCAAAAAGAGAAATGCAATATATCACAGGTGGGAAATATCAAGACTTGATGAAACATTACTCCAAAAAACTATTCAATATAGTAAATTTACTTGGAAAGTAAATTACTTCCATTGTAAAAGTTTACGCAAAACAACATTCTATTTGGTCAATGGAACCTGAATTGTTCATGGATCATTATGACATTTGTTTCTTTTCAAAGAGCAAGAAGCTATGAGTTGAATGCTCTTGAACAGAAACATTCCTCCCTTTCCATGACACAAGTATTCTTGAATGATGTTCTCCTGTCATATAAAAGCTTGGAAAATAATCCTAGTGAAGGTTTTTTGAATTCTCACTCTACAATTTTAAAGGAAAGCAAAATACTAGCAATGCGTAAGACAAAGATGATAAGAAGTCTACAGACCCATAGCAATTTTGAAGTTCATTTATAAAATTTATAAAATATCAAACAAATATTTATTTCACATTAAATGATAAATACTTTCAAAGTGGTTTCAGAAAGCACGCTTCTACCAAAATCTTGCTTGCTTGCAACTACTTCATCAATAGCTTCATTGATTTTTTAGAGAATCAAAAAGTTGTTTGCTCCTTGCTACATGACGTGAGTGAAGGATTTGGTTTTATTTCTCAAAGTCAATCACTTTTCTATACTTAAAACATATGGATTCCCTGTTGGAACTATAAAGTTCTTTGAATCCAATTTCAAGGGGAGATAGCATAGCAAGTCTTGTTTAATAGCTCTTTTTCAATTAAAAAGAAAGTCTTAACAAGTGTACTCAAAAGTTCATCAACTCTTTAGCATCTACAAATCAATGATATTCCCAACGCAATACCAAATGCTAGAACTTTGATGTATGTTGATGATGTTGCAGTTTTATTTTCCAAGGATAATTTTGTAATAAAAAAAAATTGCTTACATATTAATGGCTTGATCAACAATTTTAAGTATGTATGTACCTACTATATGTAGCTACTACTGTTCTTTTATTTTTTCAGCTTCTTTTTACTTAATTTTATTCCATTGACTACTTATTAGACCGCGTAATTTATCAGGATTCAGTCCCCTATTGGTTGAGGGAGTAGAGATTCCGAAAATCAATGAGTTAGGGAAACAGGAACGCTAACACATCAAGTGAATAGGAATCCTGAATCCAACAGGCATCCCAGATTTTTGTTGAGATGTAGCGAATTATCCGCTACGCATCCACAGATGGGCATTATACGCAAAAAAATTTACATCCTCTTAGCATCCTAATCCGCGAATCATTTACGTTTCAACATCTTCAATAACATCCGTAAATCCGCAATTTCCAAACATTTTTCTTTTTTTCTATATACTGCAAGTTTTTTTGAAATTTTTCAATTTTTTACTACATCAAACATTTTTATGATAAATATTGGTTTTTATGGTGACATTTCGTTATCTAAATATCTCTCTAGATTTTTAAGTGGTATAAAACTTGGTTTTTTGGTATAAAAGCTTAGAAGATAAATGATTATATCCGAATCTTCTAAAAAAAATTATTCCGACATTCGCATCGGTTAGGTTATTTTTGGAAAAAGTCGCATGATAGTTAATTTATAAAAAAAAAAAGAGAGAAGTCTTTTTATCCAAATTTAAAACTAACATGATAACAAAAAAAAAGAAAAAATTATTTACTATCGAAGCAAACAAAATCGATTTTAATATAAAAAAAGGTGGGTGCCATGACAGGTTGGTTGAGATGGTGGACTCAGCACAGAAGCCTCTGGGTTCGATTCCTCATCGATATCAATTGGTTCATAGTTTGACATAAGCCGTGGTACATCAGTGCCTTGTCAATGAAAACACACCCACGATACCGTTACCTTTATAAAAAAGAGAGCAGAACGTAAGAAGCTCATTTTGAGCTCCCATATTGAGCATTTTGTAATAAAAAGATAAACACTTAAAGCTGATTGACTGAATTCTTTAGATAAGCCAAAGATGCAGGAATTCAGTGCACTGAAGTATTCCTTGATAGAGGGAGCAAATTTTTCCCTCATTTGCAAAGCAACTTCAAATCCCACTCCAGCTTACAAATGGCTCTTCCGAAATTCGAGTCACGAAATCACGGTCTCAAATTCCGCTGTCCTCTTCATCGACTCCCTTCACAACGAAACGCACACCGGCATCTACATATGTCTTGCCTCAAATTCAATCGGAAAAGGAAACTTCGTGACGGAATCTCCTTCCATTGAAGTTGTCATTTATACGCCGGAGTTTATCAAAAGTAATAAATTTAAATGTCCTTTTTTCTCAATCCAATATCTCAAATTCGCGATTTAAATCTTATTCTGTGTAAGAGAGTATTTTAAAATCATTCTAATTCATTCGTTACTTCAAACGTGGTGAAAATTTAGAGAGAGCAGGATAAAGTGTTCTTTAAAAATAGAGAAAGGAAAATATTGGATAAAATTAATTAGTTTTTCGTTTTTAATCAATCGGTATGCGAATTAAATATCAAAAGATAAAAAAGAAGCCATTAACTTGTGGGGTGGTGGGATGGGATAAATAATAAAAATATACCAACAGATATCTCTAAGCTACAAGAAAAGACTCATGAAATTAAATCTTCCTTCTTTACCCTATCGTTTCAAAAGGAGAGACATGATTACCATTTATAATATCCTTCATGGAAAGATGCTCATCAACTCTAGAATTTTACCTGATTTTTCAAAAAGAAAGCAAAGATTCCACTCTTAAAAATTTCAGAAATCGTTTTGTAAAAAATCCTATTTAAGAAGGTTTTTCTCAAGTAAATTGGTTACCTAGATCACAGTTTCCCAGCCTTTTTGTCTAAATCACCGCCTGAGAATCTTGAAAGATAAAAAATTGGCCATTATGACGTAAAATTATGCAAAAAATCTTTCCCACCCTTTTCAAACTTTAATGGGAATTGTTAATTGCATTTATATTCAATAAATTTTTTCTAAAAATTTTCCTCTGCAGATTTCATATCACAAGAAAAAGGATTAATCACCGATTCTTCTATTTATAGCTCAAACAAATCCTCAATAATTCTGAGCAATAGGTTTTCATCATCTTTAGATAAAATTTTATTTTTATTTATATATTCTTACTTCATTAAATTCTCCTGTAAAATGTAAACTTTAAAAAACCATTAGAATATCCTCAAATATATCCTAAAAAGTCCTCTTCTAATGCTGAAAACTTTCTCATGAAGAAAAGCTTAGCTTATAAGATTCGCATCACCTCAAAATTTGATAAGTGCTTTAAGAATGAAGATTTAACTGGCATATGAAGCTTCTGGCAAATCAAATAAAAGAGGAAGGCCGTTATAAGTGAACACTGAAAAATAACTAAAACCTCAAGAAGTTGGAACAAAGAGGCAAGCTCTCAGAATTTTTAAGAACAAAGATGTGAAACAACCCCTCATACTTTTAAGCACTATGCTCCCCCATTTATACCATTATTTATCTTCTTTGTTTCTAATTTTTCTAAAATTAAATTTGTAAGGGTTTAAATTTTCTTGTGGTAATATATGGAATTGTATATCGATTTATTTCTCTGTGTCGGGCATTAAATCGATGTTGGAGAAGTCGAAATAAGTGTTTTAAAAGACTTTGTCATCATCAATAACTTAATACCATTTTGAAAAATTTATTTTTGTTGTTGTAATTTTGTTAAAACTATAAAAAAATAATTTTATGTACTCAGTTTAGAATTTATTACATGCAACTTATGATCAACTTCTTTTTTTTGATGCAGAAATCAATAAAAAGAAAAAATTTCAATCCCTCAAATTATAATTCATTATTAAAATATTTTAACTGGAAGGAGTATTTTAAAATTTCATCAATATGTCCAATTAGTTGCATATAGTAGTCTGGCAAACGACACATGTCCTATCTCTCGTGGTCTTGCCAGACCACTAAAGATAAAAGATTTAGATGTTTTATGTTTTTCTCTGCTATCACTTTCTTTTAGAAGCAAAAAAGGCAAAAACCCAACTAATCCTCATAACAACACTCTCAATACTCGGAGGAATCATCTTCGTCATGATTGCGTCCTGCTTGATTCGGAAGAGCGTGATGTGGAATAGTAAGATCCTATTTTTCTTCTCCTTTTCTTCATAAAAGATAGATAAAATAATAATCTAAAACACCTTTTACCCTATAATTGTCTAAAATCAAGCATTAAGATTGCGATTTCTCTTATTACACTCTGAATATTTGATTGATGTCATAAGTAAGTATAGTTTATTTAAATTCTTCACGTAGTAAAAAAGAAAATAAATAACATTTACTGATTAAGATTTTGACATGTTTAAAACGGGAAAATTATAAAAAAAATAGTAAGTTATTGAGGATCAGAAGCCACATTTCTGCTAAATTGTATCATAAAAGGTGTGTCATCACTGATACAAAAAAATTAGATAAAGAATTAGATAATTAGAAATGATTAGATTAGATTAGAGTAAAAGCTCTTGTCCAAATCTTCCCTTTTGAAAGTGTGTAATCTACCAGTAAAATTAGTAAAAAGTTAAGTCCAAGTATTTTTCATAGTTTTTTAATTATAAAAAAGTAAGTATTTCCAATTAAACTTAAGTGAAAAAATAACCAATTAAGATAATTAGAAAATGCTAGTATAGCTTTAACTCATTTTTAATCAAATATAATGGATCAAGTAAAGGTATACTACAAATGAAGTTAAGTTAAGTTAAGCATTGTTTGTGACGTTCGCACCCATTCTTTCCGATATCGTGCTCCCGCCAGGAATGCTGAGTCTACCTGGACTTTCTATTCCACTAAAAGTCTAATACCAGCCCTCGTTACTGCATAACTATTCCTTGAGATATATTATTTCACAAGTATTTATGTTTCAAATATATTAATATAGCTGGGTGAAAGATACAATCCTAACTCGAACGCTCCCAAAGTAGGAAACAATTCTAATATCTAGTGTTGGCTTCATTTTCTAACAAAGTTGGAATCGAGTCGTGAGAGCACTACCTAACCGTAAAAACCTTTGAATTCTTCAGAGGAAGAAAACCAGGATAAAAAAGAGGAATAAAATTAAATAAATTTTAAAAATTTTATTTAAAAAGTTGTGAAATACATTAATTAATTAAATGAACAATATTCATAGTATTCTTTGTCTAAAATTAAAGTTTCTAAGGTTTTATTAAAAGGGGATAACTCTAAAAAAAACAACATAGAAAATATAAGTTAAAAACTCATTGAAATATACAGCTTTACACTTAACACCATCTAATGTCCCTTTGTACACTTTAAATGAAGGCTTCTCTGTATCCTGCAACATTGAAGAGAAAATAGCATAATTTTCAGCCTTAACTATAATAAAGTTGGTAAAATCATCCTTTACTAACCTGAAAAACAACTTAATTAATCTAATTAGAAAATGTGAGTAATTATGTTTTAATTAGTAATAATAAGTAATTTATGCAAATAAATAATAATAATTTATAGAAACCTTTAAAAGGATTTTACTCACATAGATTTTAAAGACAAATAATATTGATGTGTAAAGTATACATTCTCTTTATAAAGATACTATATAATATATATACAAAGGTTATCTAAAAAAGATTACGATCACATCCTATGTTCCCTTTTCCTCTCATTTGTAAAAGATTGAATTGATTTATGTGTAAATTGATAAACTAATTGTAATTATTATTAATCTGAAAAATTTAGGTAAAAATGGAATTATATGTTAATCTCATTTTTTAAGAAAAAGATTTTGAAAAAAATTAAAGTTTTAATTTTTACAAACTTTCAGAAAAGTGTTTCAAACATTTTTAACAACAGGCTATGTTTCAACAAAGCTGCATTTCAGATAAGAAAAAAAAGGATAAAACTCTTTCTAACATCAACATCAGTGCAGATGTTAAAAGAAAATTTGGGAAAAGAATTTGTCTGCAAAAAATCTCTAACATAAATTTGTATTTTTTTCTTTTTTTTTTAAAAAAAATAAAAAAGTTTATTTTCATGGATTTTACCTCGTTTGCATATATTTGATAATTGTTTGTTGTGATGATGATGATTTTTTTTTTGATGATTTGAGTTGAATTTTTTTTGAGATATAAGAAATAAAATGCAAATATCTTTGGAAAAGTATTTTTGAATACCACTATTTTTACTTTGAAGAGTTCAAGCTTTTTTCATAAATTGGACAATTTAAAGTGTTATCTCGTAATCTTTCGAAACACATGCATTATTAACATTTCAAGGAAAAAATAGTTTACGTTATAAACAAAAATATATGTGAAAATAAAATGTGAAGTTTTCTTAAAGCTCCGAAACATTTTTGAGTGTGTACAATATATATTTTCCAATTTACGAATATGTTACGTACTATTATTTACGATGATTATATCAATCTTAGATAACTTACGAATCTGGAAATTTTGTGCATTAAACATTAAAAAGTATACAACATAGGAACATTTGCCCCACCCGCTCTCTTGTGCTCCTTCGTTTTTGAGATTACATATGTTCGAAGAGCTACCTTCTTGACCACGTGTCTTATTCTTTGAAATTTTGTTCTGCAACCTTCAAAAAATACTTTCTTTTTTAGATGATAAAAAAATTCTGTTTTCCCCCAGAAATTTGAGGAAAAAGTTTCGCGTATACAAGTAAGTATTCTACTTCTTCTTTTCCTCTATTCATTACGATTGATTGCTTGATTATAAAAAAAATTTTCAGTCCTCACGATGAGAAAAGTGGCGATTCTGGCAGTGAAAAGAATACAAATAGCAACAAATGCACAATGACCAATCACATTGCCGTAAACAATGGATCCCTGTCCAATTCGTATCCAATCAACTTCAACAATGACTCAAATCTAAATGTGAACAGAAATAACAACTTTCCAACCTCTCTATACATTGACCAAGGTAGACTCTTTAAATTTAATACTAAGATGTTTGACGAATGTGTCTCTTATATACCTGGAAGATATTAAAAATTATAAATGTCAATCTTAATATAATTTAAAAAATATTCAAATGAAAAATAAATAATCAAAATGGAAAAAGATTCCTGTTTATAATTTTTGTATACTTGTCAAAGACATTCGTATCGAAAATGTTTGGATAAAATAATTTTCAAAGTCCTCTCTTTTCTATAATTTTTCAATTCTAATTTATTTCTACTATAAGTTGATTTTAAGTGATATGATTTTAGTTCTGCAGACTTCAAGACCTCCATAGTTTCGTTCTGACTTAAAAATCCCGTGAAAATATACTTAGCTGAATGATTATTCGTGAAAAAAATTAATTAATATTTTAGTGGTTTAATTTTTAATTAGTTATAATTGTTAGAAGATAAAAAAGTGTTCTCAATCCTGTATTTTTGAGCATTTCAATGCAGGTTTTAATCAAATGTGAAAGGGTTTTCTATATATATATATATATATGAAAGATATATATTATATCTTTAAGAGGTATGAAAGGTCGTCACATGTGTTCATGTTCTTTTTATATATTTATGCACTAAAGAGAAAATTGATACATTTTGTCCTACTTCTTTATACGCCGATGTAAGTGAAGCAAGAAAATATTAAACTATCAATATAATCAATATAATTAATGCGTAATCAATAATTGCATACTAATAATAATAATAATAATCAATGTGACTGTAATATTATCTAAAGGATTTATAAAAAACGGTTTTTTTTTAAATTAAAAAGGTTTTAATTCATTTTAGGTGTATTAATATAGCAAAATGTGTTCTTTATTTTTAGTTTGTTCCATTAGTGCAATGCTAGTTCTAAATTAGACTCTTTCTTCAAAAAAAGTCCTAGTTTTATAGAAGCATTATTTCAACATATATATTTCAAATATAATAAAAAAAATATAAATATATTTAAAAAAAAGTTTAATATTGGCAGAAAAATTAATTTTAGTGGTTAAATGTTAATTTTAAATATTGCAAAAAGTTGGGGAAACAGCTCTAGAAGGATTAGGGTGCAAAGATTTTTAAATCACCTAAGAAGACAAATGCGGGCTAAGAACAAGCTATGAACAAATTAATCCAATTTGTTCATTCCACGCGCACTTTGCACTGAAAATAGAGATAATAATAATTAATGAATCACATTTTGAGATAGAAATTTTTAAACCTCGTTTTTTGAGATTGAAAACAAGGGACTGAAATTTGGAAATCATTAGATATCGCGTCCAGGATTCCGTTAAACGACGGTGAAAACCGAAACATCTGGTAGTTCTTATGATATCAGTGGAGTACTTAAAAATCACAATTTTTCAATTTTATCAAACATTCCAAATTTAATTATTGCAAAATTGTCTCAATTTTTGTTATCTTTAATATTTTATTGTTCGTATGGATTCTTCAGGATCCAACCAAAAAGAACTCAATCAATACCAAACTCTTCCACTGCTAGACCATACTCAGAAAACAAAAACTTCCCCCAATTTTATATAAATTTTTGAAGAAATTCCCTCCTAAAATTTTGGGGCTATGTCCCATTTCCCCTTTAATAGAACCGGGTCTGAAATATCGGCAGAAATATTGTAAGCATTTTATATACTTATAAATATACTTAATGTGGAGATATTAATTATTTAATTAATTATTTCAAGAAAATATCAAATTATTTTTTTCCTTCTCAAACAGGTTGGGCACTGGAAAACAGTTTCAAGTATCGGTCCGGCTTTTTCAGTGATCCGAAAAAGAGAAGTGTGTACGATGACGTGGTGAGTGAAATGAATCAGCAAAGAAATCTTCACAAGGTAAAGCACATCCTTTTTCACAAATCATTTTCTTGCACAATCTCGAATCGATTCAAAATTTTTCCATTTTGTAAATTGTGGATAACTGCTATTTCTATTTTAATTAAATTCCATTTAAATTTGGCATCTCCCTTTTTTCAGAAATAATAATACTTCCAATTAACGCGAAACATTCTCAAAACTTTGCAAAATATAACATATTTAAACAAATCAAAAATGCCACAATGTATTTCACTATTAAGAATGAAAAAAAAATGATTAAAAAATATTGAAAATGATTTTTTTTAATTTTCATTCTAAATAAAGTTAGAAGTCTTAAAATACCTTACACTATATTAATTTGATTGAAAAAATTAAGATTTCGAACAATTCGGTTCAGAACTCATAATTATAATCAATAAAAAGTAAAAAAAAAAATTTTTTTTCACTGCAAAATATGGCAGAGCATAGTTATGTGTTGTATTAATCCTTAAAAAATGGTTGGCCCAAGATATACTGGCTTTTTAGGGGTCTACTTACGACCCATCGTTGGTATCTCTTACTACAAACACATACTTTGATAAATTGACATTATTTTTCCCGATCGGAAGAAGAAAAGTAAAAAGAATATTGTTAAAATATATCATTAAATAAGAAAATTAATGAAAAAAAACAATTTTATATTCTATAAAGCAGAACATTTATAAAAATAATATTAATATCAATATATTAAAGAAGGCTTAATGAAAAACCAATTTAAAAATAGTTTCAAATAACTGACCCAAAAATATTTAATATTGAAATCTTGTATAATTTTTTCTCTACCCGCTTCAGTTGAGTTGAAAACACTTTTTCAAGCTGGCAGACTTTTTATAACAAATATGAGAATGATCTTCAAATAGCAATAAGAAATGTTCTTTGAGAAGTTTTTGTAAGAATTTAAAATAAATTTTTTTTTGCATATTTTGCTTTTAATTAAGTGTAAAATATATTTAAAATGTCGAAAATACCCAGAAAGTGATATTTAAAGAGGGAAATCACAGACCAGCTATATTATATTATATTTTGTTTAGAAATAAATCGGGAATGAAAATATTTCATATTCAGGTTATAGCACTGCTTGGATAAATGTGTCGCACATATGTATTTGATGCTTATTCATAAAAGCGGCTTTTTGGCCTTTTGAATTTCATCAATGCATCAAAAAAACGAAAATTGTTGGAAGTAGGAAATTGTGTGCAATGAATTAATCACAACTTTTTTTGATTAATTTGACCTTCAAAAATATCTTAAACAAAAAAACATTTCCTATGAGTGAAGAGTAATACGCACACAAATGTTTATTTGACAAAAGAATCAAAAATTTTGCAATGAGCTGACTTCCAACATATACTACTTAATTTTTATATTTTCTATATCGATAAAAATCTCGATACAAAAACTATTGCATGAAAAATCTTTTTTCTTTAATGTTTTATTTTTGTTGTTTCTTACAGCCAACGCCGCCTCCAAAAGCCTTTCGCAAAAGTAGAACAAGTTTTTCAACTCCAGTCACCACAAACGCAATTAATTTCGACCAAAAGGACGCTATTTCAGGCGAAAAGTCTCTTCAACAACAAAAACTCTTCTACAATGTAAACCCAGAGACAGCTAGAATTTTAGCGAATATAAAACCCACTGAAGTTTAGCTTTTCAAAATATGCATGTTGGGCTCATTTTAGGCATTTTCCTGCCTCTAATCATGAAATGTATTTTTTTGGTGGGAGAAAAAGAAGAAAAATACTTTTATTGAAGAAAAATTTTTGTATTTTTGAAAATTATTTTGTAAACGCTTTTCGTGTTTTTGTATTTTTTTTTGTATCCGAATTTTTTTCCATGTTTTTTTAACAAATTTTTGTTTTTACTCAAATCCAATATTTGAAATGGGAGTATTAAATGCGACTATATTTTATATCATGCGTTTTTATTTTCTGAAAGAATCGACTTTTAAATGTGTATGCAATCATACCGGTCAGAAAACGTTCGCTGAAAAGCTTTGACGAATTCTGCAAAACAGGTTCCATATGACAAGTTTTTATGCATGTTTACACATAAACATTGAGAATTCTATCATTCTCATCTCCCTTGTTAATTTCTTATCTTCAAATATTGTCCACTTTTTGTGTAGAGTTATAAAATTTTAAATTATTCATATATCATTTTAATTGTAATAAATATATTTTGTCTCTTTAACTTTTCTTCAAGTTATTTAAACATTTTTTTAACTAATTCCAAATTTTGAATACTGGAATAGATTTTTATTTGGCCTATGTCCGCTTTGAAGGCGATAATAAAACCTTATGGTGGATTTTTGCGGGTTGGCTGAAAATACACTGGTTTATCGCTGCTGCTGCGAAGGTGTAACAAAATTCTACACTTTTCCCTGAGAGTATTTGCTTTTATGGAAATACTTTATCAGTTTAAACAATGCCTTGTTTTGAACTGATAGATTATACTCATATAAAGATAGTATAATATAGGGGCTAACAACAACATAATAAAACGGACTGTTCGGGTATTGATGCGAAGAATAATCAGGTATAATGAGAAAGTATTGTATATATTAGAAAAACTATATGGATATACCTAAATTACTCCCAGCTTAGCAATTTTACTTTAAAAAATAATCATTCAAATAAAATTTCCATATGTGTAAGTATTTGCCATATGTGTTGGAAGAAATGAGAATCTGCTTTTTTAATTTTTTGATGCATTCTTTTTTTTCTTTAGAAATATTAATTTTAGTCCAATATTTTTTTTATATAAGCAGGATGAGGTTGGAGAGTTTCCTTAATATTAGAAAATGTTATTATATATGTAAAATAAAATGAAGCAAAGTAAAGTAAAGGTAACATGGGGTGTTTTCATCGAGAAGGCACAATTGCGCCGCTAGAATCGAAAAATGAAAGAAAGGAGACTTGATCCGGGATTTGAACTCAAGACCTTGAGTTATCGATACCCAGTATCTAACCAACTTTACTCCAGCTCTCAAAAGTGAAGTAAGTAATAAATTTATAGGTAGAAAAGAAAAGTAATACACAATTGTAATATCATATCATAAGAAGCTTTTAAATAACTTAAGATAACTGATAAGAAACAAAGGAAGGCAGACTTCGTTGAGATGTCATTACCCAGCATAGCATTAGAAAAGAGAGAGAAGCTGAAGCATGTCCATTTGAAAAGTAATGTTCATGGGAAAAAAAGAAGCAGAGCAAAACCGGAATAAAAACACTATAAATATTCACAAAGCTTAAACATATATAAAGTTAAAAAAAGAGCAAGTGTATTTTAAAATGATAAGGCAACACAACATATAAATTGACAAAAAGACAGGAAAGGATTAAGAAAAAGAAGATGAAAGAGGATTATTATTGAGAAAGAGAATTGCAAGATGAAGAAGGTATCTGGTTTAAGATCCGTAGCATCATATTAGTAAATCAATAGAATAAAGTAGTGTTTTTCAACGTGTCCCATGTGGACCGGCAAGGACTAAATAATATTTTTAGAGAGATTTTAAATTTGGAATCCATTTAATTTTGCAAAAAGCCCATATTAAAAATAAAATTTAAATGTTTAATGAATAAAAAAATTAATTTTATTGAGAAAACGTTCTAAAATTGGAATTTTTTTTATCTATTATGGCAAAAATCAAAGTCATTTTTATCATATATTCTTGTTGAATTAGCTTTGATACTAAAAGTGGAAAAAATATCATTTAGTTTTATTTATTAATTTCATAGCGATCAGTCTTGTTTTTAATCCGTATTCAATAAGTCAAAATCGACTAAATGTTATTGATAGAAGAGATTTAAATGGTCATTGACTTAATTGGACCCTGGCATAGCGTCTTACTTCCAAGACATCACGTTTAACGTTCACACTAAGCAACACCTTTTCGAATAAAAATAAAATATTATAAATATACACTATAAAAAATTAATTGAGCAAACAAATAAAAAACAGTGATTAAGAACAACTTATTTATCCTTATCATTTTGAAAAATAAAGGTAGCGATAAAAATAGGGGGTCCACAAAATATTTTTCACTTCGAAATGTGTTCATAAGAAGAAAAATATGAGAATCACGATCTAAAGTATTACTCTTATTACAATAGTATTCATATAAACAATTTCATCCATGTTACTTTCTATTCACTCATTACATATACTTTATTGCTAATATCATTTCAATTAGTTATCTTTGTGTATATACTGCTAATACTATTGCTGAGGAAACAAGTCAATTCAGAGTTATATATCTTTTTTATTGAATGTTTTTTATAAATGCTCATTTGTGGTTCATTTATAATCAACATTGATAAATATGCTAGGTCAGATAAAAGTTCACCTATTTTTGATTATTTTTTCACAATTATGTAGCTAATTTTAAATATTCAGGATGACTTTAAGGTTGGATAAATTATGTAAAAGTAAGGAAAGTAGATTAAATAAATATAATATATTCAAGGAGCAAAATACTAAAGAGACAATCACTACATTTGTCTCTGGATAGGAGCAAAACAGAAAAAAATGTTCAAAGCATGCATATTCTTTTTTTAAAGTTGATTAAGTTTTCAAATCTTATTAAGAAATGAGATTTAGAATGTCATTGGTTCAATTCCCCATTCGTGTCATCATTAACATCTGCCCAGTAATGTGATAAGAACAACTAAAATGCGTTAATTTAAATATTCAGCCTAATACGATTAAAAGTAATATAAATAAACAAATGATTATTTATTTAAAATTAAAAAATTTACAATAAATTTTCAAATTTTAAAACGTAAAATTAAACAAAAATAGAAAAAGATAAGATAAAAAATAATAAATTAACATAGAACTTGTAATTGTATACGTTTTTCATAACTTTTGACATACAACTTTTCCCATTTGTTCTTCAGTTTTTACAACTCCTCCAAAATCAAATACGCGAATGTACATTTTTATATAGATTTAAAAGGATTACAACAATGAACAAATAAAAAATTGAAAGGTAAAGGTAAAGGTACCCAGGGGTGTTTTCATCGAGAAGGCACAATTACGCCGCTTGTATCGAACAATGAGGAAAGCAGGCTTGATGCGGAATCGAACCCAAGACGTTGAGTTATCGAATCCAGCATCTAACCAACCCTACTCACATTTAAATTGAGATGCTTTTCATTTTAGACTTTTATTTTTTATTAAGATGAATTTTGTTTGATCCCTGTAACTATCTTCTAAATTAATACAAAACCCTCAATTTATATTAAATTAGTAGACATTACATTGATAAAAATTCAAATGTTAATGTTTAGAAAAATTAAATAACCAGAATTTCATTTAACTTATTTGTTGGAATTTAAAATGAAAAAAAGCGTTTATAATAAAAAATTATTTAGAATAATTGTTGAAAAAATATGAGAAATTTTTTTAAGATCTCAAACATTTAAAATCATTTATTTCCTCTTCTCTGATTTTGAATTTATTTAGATGAAGAAGAAATCATTACTTTTCAATATGATACTGTTTAAAATAACTTTTGGAATTTTGACGCTAAATAATTAATCATTTAAATTATCTACTTTTTTGTTCACCCTATCTTTACAAAAGGAGTTTTCTTACATAAAAAATCCAAAAATGCCTACAAATTATCTTTTGCAAATATTCATTTGAAATTCGTCTTTTGACATATATCGTTGACTGGGATATTTTTCTTGATAAATTTTCCTAAAAGAAACAGTTTATCCTTCGCTATCAAGATAACTTGTAGTAATTATGAAAAAAATTTAGAATAAATTTTCATAGTTTTCATATGTAAATTGATTTCATTAGTTATGTGATTCACAACCAAATTATATTAATATCAATCTTTCATTAATTTATATTTTTACTCCAATACAAAGTTTGTAATGAATTTGTTAAATAGGGATTTGTGAGAAAAAATAAAAATAAATTCTACTCAAGCCTTATATTTTTAACCGAAGATCTTAAACTTAATTTATTTTTAAATTTCTCATAAAAATAAACAAGAATTACTTTAGTTTAATTACTTAATTAATGCCCCCAAATTAAAATAAATTCTTTTTCATTTTAATTTCAACAACACATTTAGTTCTCATTAAAGATGTCCAAACGAGGTACTTATTAATAATGTCTTCCTTCATTTAATTTAAATGCAATTTTTTTATATCCTTTTAACTATATCTAATTCAAAAATCATATTCAATTTCAGATCATGCTAAGACTTCTGGATCAAAGTTTAAACTTACAAAAGCAATACCGGTTGGTGCTGTTGTTAATTGTGCCGATAATACAGGTATATAATTTTCAAAAAATAGAGTTATTTTTAAAATATTATATTCATATATATGGCTTTCTTTCTATAAGCTAACGTTTTTCTTTCATTCATGAATAGTTAATAAAAATATGCTATAATTATTGCCAAATTGTAAATTGTACTATACAGGGGTCCGCTATAAGTGGGCTTACCATACGTCCTGTTTTGACCGGGACATCTGATTTCATGTTCTTTTTTCCTTTTAAAAATCAAAATATTTAAATATATTTCTAAAATAGTAAATAAATGAATTTTATCAGATCCATTTTCAAATTTTTATGATTTCTCCATAAAAATATTTATCTGAATTATTAAAAATTTTTTTAACAAAATTTCAAGTATTTATTATTTAAAAAATTATATATAAAATATTGAAGGAAGAGGATGTTTTTTATATTTATACAACCATTTTCGGAGTATAAACCTCTTTATCAAATTTATATATAATAAGTGGCGAAGGAGTTTATGAAATGAAAAATAATTGTGAGAAGAACTGATTTCAATATAGTTGTTGGCTGTGAGACAGGAAATAAACCAAAAAGCAGAGGATTTTATCTTTGTAAAGTCGACTGTGGTTGATAACTGGGTAAAGATGTACTTTAGCGCGGTAAATTAAAAAATTCTATATATCCAAAAAAAAGCTTTATTGTAAAATAATATACGAGGCATTTACCCAGAACAACACTATCTAAACAACATACACTTCTCTAATAGAGATAACAATATTATTAAATAGTTTATTGTAGTCAGGAAAACGAGAACGCCACATGAATTCAAAAAGGTGTCCACCAAATAAAGGTTCACTCGTTCCAAACTGGCGTCTTAATTTCCTTTTAAGCGCGCATCCACATATTTTCAATGCGATTCGTATAGATGCTGGGGTCATGGGGATCAACAAAATTTAAGCTGTGGTTTACAGCGTCATGTGTATATAACCCCTGACCCCTTTGTTCAATTGTGGCATAACTTGCCCAACTGTCACTTATTACTCGAGTTCCTGGCAGAATCCACTCTTGTATTAGAGGATAAAGAGTATCAGTCTTTCTATTTGCCACTGCCACGAGAAAGCAATTTCCGGGTTCTCGTTCCACACCACCAAATACCCACTGTCCATCTCTATAGCGACCACGGTAATATTTCCTGTGGAAATATTTTGTTTCGTCTATTTCCACCTCTTTTGCTGTAAAATCTTCATTCAGACCGCCTATCTGCTGATTATTCACTAACAACCTTTGCTCACACAACTCACGTAAAAAATTAGACCAGTCTGTCATTGTATGTGATGATAATCCACCCAATTCTCGTGAAATATATTTGAGACAAGAATCATATACCCATAAGTAAATAAAGTGTACAATCGTACTTAATTCCAGATGACTTCCATCAAAAAACGATCCTTCACGAATGCTTTTCGTTCGTCTACATGGCTTCCTACATTCCCACCGACATCCGTCAATAGATGGAGCATAGTTGACAAACGCCATTTCATTGTTATATTGCTCGCAATGGAAGTTATTTCGAATAAGTCCCATTCGAGCACAAAATAACACCCACTCACGCTTTTCACTAAGCTCAAACAAAGTCTGGCGTATAAAGTCCATATATCGTACATCAGCAGTTTCTAAAACATTCTCAACGATTAAATTCGGTGCACGAGGTCTACCTGCCATCTTTTATTTTAAATTGTTCTTAAATTTGAAGAAATAAAATATAAAAATAAAAATATATTTTTTTAATTTACCGCGCTAAAGTACATGTTTACCGATAACTGGTTAATGTTTTTAAGCTAGTCCACCTTTTTTATAAGCAACCAAGTTGCTAAAGATCGATGCCTCGAATCAAGTTAAAAATTAAACAACTTATTTAGTAACCTTCAGGCCTCATATGAATCTCTTGCTAAATTTTTGCAATTGTAAACATTGTCCTCATTTATTCATATACTTGGTATATGCTGATACAGTATAGCAACAAAACTGTCACCAACCAACAGCCCCTCATCCTGTGCCACTCTACAAACCAAAGCATGGATTAGCAATGAGCAAAATACGGAATTTTGTGTCCCCTTGACCTTAGAATAGCCTGGAACAGCAAGCTAGCCAAATCTAAATTTGTCTTCCATGGTATATAGGTCTCTATTACTAGGAGAACCATAAAATGAAGGTAGCTGACTTTCCTGAAATTGCCCCTACTTCTTAGACAGCACCCTTCTTGAGAGGTGGCAATCTCGACCCACTAGACTCAACATCTTTAGGTAATAGATGGATAAAATAGAAATCTTTTACCTTCAAATTTGAATCGCTTCTTGATTGATTTTAGAGTTAATACAATCTGTCCAGAAATATAATCAACAAAACCTAACTAAACTTACCTCACACAATGATCATCGATCAAATTGGGATCATGAGTTACCAGATCTATTGATTCGCAGAGTACGAGACCATTTAAGCCCAATTATGAGATATAATGGCCAGGTCCCCTAAATTCAGATATTGACACCCTTAATGGTGAACCGTGGATTCTTGCACCCTCATGACAGGTCATAGCCTCTCGTGTCCCCGTCAATTGTTCAAATACTTGACCAGAAGGGTATATCTTAGCGGATATTGAACCGCAACAGCTGGTTTCTTTACTTTGGAAAGTCACTATGTTGGGATGATTTACCCTTATCGCCCTACCCCGTTTCTTCCTATGAGAGTATCTGGGTTGGACAGCCATGCTTCCATTTGTAATTTTTACACTCTGGCGCTAGCTAGCCGAGGGAATATTGTGTTTAGTAGTCTGTAAACTGACGCCCTCAACAGCACCAGAACGCATCATGTTTTCACCGACCCTTGCAACAGAGCCAGAATAATAAATTTGTTGAATTGAATTCATTAATTGGATAGTAATAACAGCGGATACCCACATATAAGATATAACTATACAACCATTGCGATGAGGACAAACTCTCAATTGTATGGAAACTTCTATCATTTCTTTATATTAAATGTTACGCCGTCATTATAAACACCCTAGGGCGACATTTTCTAATAAGAGTCAAAGATAGAGCCCTAATTCCAGTAAAGACTCTTAAGAGTGGGACGCATTACAGGAGCGTCAAGCCTAAGGCCGATCTAGGCTGAAGCGTATCCAGTAAAGAAAAGAAATCGAATAACGAATTATGCGCTTCGTTTACCTCAGTTCTGATTCTTTTTACTTTTAGGAGCATTTATAAATTCTTAAATCAATTTTAAAATGTAAATAAATTAACTCTAAATTTTAACTCGATTTATTGAGATTCTCTAAATTCAAATACACAAAATAAAATCGAACATTTGATTGACACTTTCAGACAGTTAAAACCTCTAAATGCAAAAATGATTTAAGAAATAAATATTATCATGGTCGAATTTGTATAAAAACACATATTTCATGTAAAATTATAGAGAATATTTTGTGCTATAGTTTTCAGACATAAACCGCAAATTTGATTGATACTAGCAGTAAAATAGCGTTAAGACAATTAGAATCGGCATCGAAATCTTACAAAATCTCAATTCGAGATTTCCTCTCAATTCGGAACCTTGATGATATCTGAGGTTTCTTAATACGTGATTTCGTTCTTAACGATTTCACAAAAAAAAAATTTTTTTATAGAGTAGCATTTAAAGTGTCTAGCTAGATATAAAAGTTTGTTATGAAAAATCCTAAAAATAATAACCTTGATTTAATTTTTTATAAAAAGTTGCAAGATATTAAAAAAATCCTGAAAATGTCTACTGTTGCAAGAAAGGAAAACAAAAAAATATTAGTGATGTGAAATTTTTCTATCTGTTGATGCGAATGCCAGAATTAGACTTTCAGAGAGAAGATATCAATCAATGTATATGTGTTATCAAAAATATTTACTTATACAAATTCTGAAAAAAACTGCGGTATATTGAAAAAAGAAAAATGCCATATATAATATGAAAAATTTTCATCATATTGTTTCCTGTTTGCATCACTTTAAAATATACTATACTCATATTCTTCTTGTTTTCCTTTTTTGCAACGGCAGATTTGATCTGAAGAAGTCCATGTTGGCCAAATTTATTCTCACTTTCACTATTTTCTTGTACTTATTTAACTTTTTTAAATATTCCAAAATAATGTAATGTTCCAAAAAACTTTTTTTCATTTTAGGAGCCAAAACTATGTTTGTGATATCAGTAAAGGGAGTTAGAGGAAGGCTCAATAGGCTGCCTTCCGCGTCTGTCGGAGACATGGTCATTGTTTCCATCAAAAAAGGAAAACCAGATATGAGAAAGAAGGGTAAGAGCTTTCTTCATCATTAGTGCTTAGTCCGCATCTTTCAGACCAGAGGTGGGCAAACTACGCACCGCATGCCGTAGATAAAGTTATTTTAGTTTATTGTCCGTTAATTTACTGCCGTTCAAACTACACGAACATAAAACAGTACAAAGTATTTTCTCCTCTCTTATTTTCATTTTCACAGTTGAGTTGGTATTTAAAATGTTAAAGAATGAAGTTTTTTTGTTTATTATTTCAAGCGTAGGATAAACGAGAACCTGGTAACTATCCTTAAAAAACAAGTCATATAATTAAAAATATTTAAATTTAATATAAAAAATTTTTATATTATAAATTAAAAATTTTAATGTAGAAAAATAAATTGATTTATTATATGCTAAAAAGAGTGGATCAGTAAATTTTTAATGAAATTTAAGTTTAATTTTTTTTATATTAACAAAAACATATTGCTCAGTTCTTTGAAACTTGTTTTGACCATACTTTATATATATTGCCCATTTTACTATAGTATGAGGTCGGTCCCTTAAAAAAGCAAGGGTCAACCTTTTATTAATAGGTCAATTATTTTAATTATACTTAATTTTTTTGTGAAAATTTAAACAAATTAACAAACAAACAACAAGTATTTCACATTTTTGGAATAATTGCTTTTATATGCTGAAGAGTTCACAAAGCAGCTATTTCATTTTTATATAATTATTTAGCAGATTTTTGATAGAGATGAAAAAAAATCTCAGAATAAAAGACGCCTTGCTTTATATAGACATATCGAATTTAAAGAAACAGTATGTGGTATAAATAAGGAACATATGAATAAAAATAAATATACCTCTTCTCTAGAAGCAAGCAACAGAGAAGGGAAAGATAAATTCGATGTAAATACCAGCTTTTCTCCAAAGATCGTGTCTTTTCAAAAGGGAATCCTTTAAAATATTTGGAAAAGTGATTATAGAATAATTTTTTGGGCCACTTTTTGCTGCCCCTAGATCAGTGGTTCCCAACCGAGGGTCGATGGAAGAATTTCAAGGGGTCCATGGAAATCCTACTTCAAACTACTTATGCTGAATCTCTTTTAATATACTTCTATTTTCCAAATCAATATAAATATATATATTTAGAGCTTTTTTAAAGTTTCATTATTTTGAATGTTTTTATATATGCTTTTTATTAGTTACAATATTTTTGAAAAATTTATATTTTAATTGGAAAAAAATTTTATTCACATTTTATGTCAGGCTTTACGATTTCTCTGATTTCATATGAATAAGCATACGATTTAATCAGATGACTACAATCATTTTTGCATAAAAATCTTTGATTAATCTTGTTGGCTCAAACTATTCAGTTGTAGGGGTCCACAGGTAAAAAAGTCACTGAAAAAGGGGGAAGATAAAAAAGAGAATTAAAAAAAATCATAATTTCGACATTTTAATTACTTTGTTATTTCATGTTTTATAAACTCCTTCTTAATTTAATCTAAGTTAAACAATTCAAAAGTTTTTAAATGTATTAGTTGAAATTCTTCTTTCAAGGTGAAGTTTTAAATGTTTTTTTGTTGTGAAAATTTTCTGGTTTTTGAATTTTCAGAGGTATATACAGTCAGCCCTCATTTCAATTCGAACAAAAAATAAAAAAATTATCCAGATTGTAAAAGAATATTGATTTTGTTGTCTACGCAGTTAATATAATAAACTAAAATAGTTCGAATATTTTGGCAAAACCGCCAAATATGCTTAATTATCTTTATTAAAAAATGGTGATTTTTCATCCTTCTTCCATTCAAATGCAAAAACTTGAAGAAAAATGATTTTTTACGGATAATGAAGGATTCGGATATGAAGTCCGCATTAACGATCCTTGCCTGTCAACTTTGTTGCTAATTAATTATAGTTATATAATTAATTACTTTGTTATAATTAATTAGTTGGAAAAATTCGTTAACCAATTTCATCCTATAAAAAGCAAAAGGATTAAGTAGGTGTTGATATAAAAGTATTTCAAATCAAAAAATCACCTGTCTTAGTTTAAACTGTTGATGGGACGAAAATGGGGTCAGTCAGCTTTTTTTTAAGTAATATAAGTTTTTGGTAAGTTTTTTGGAATATTCAAAATTTTTCGTTATTTGAAGTCGGTATCGGATTTATGTTTTTTAAATCCGATAAATAATATGTTCCTGTTTTCTCCTAACTCTTCTTTTGTGTATCTGCATGCTTTCCTCCATCTGTGTCCTCTATTTAATGCGCTTTTACTTTCTTGATTAACTTATGTTCTTTGTTGATTTTAGTGATGCCTGCCGTGATCGTTAGACAGCGGAAATCCTTTCGTCGCAAAGATGGCACTGTAATATGTTTTGAAGATAATGCAGCAGTTGTTGTGAATAACAAAGGAGAAATGAAAGGTATTCAAACCGATGATTATTTAAGACTTGTGCGTCCACTTCCATCCATATTACTTTCTTTTACAAATTAAAATGGGTGAAAATAGTCAGGCACGTCTAAAATAAGAAACAAAAAACTCCCTTTCCACAAAAAAATTTCTCCTTTCCTCCTTAAATTTGCTTTGTTCCCGTCAGTGTTGTGGGGTCGTAGTCGGTGGAGTCGTTTTGTAGTTAAATTCACATATGTTGAATTAAAAATAAACACGTGGACACTCTTTTTTCTGTGCATCGTTGCGAAAACACGATATAAAAATGCTTAACATTTTAGTCCAAGTCTTGTATTTTTGCAACCCATAGATTTTTAGAAAAAGTCTGAAAATTTTATTCAAATTTAAGAATGAACTTTTTTTATTTTACATTAAAATTTCTTTGCAAAGAAGCAAAACTCAGTTTGTATGTAGAAAGTTTTTAGAAAAAAAATTTAAACCAAAAAATACCTTTGGAAAAACGCTTATAGGCAATAAATTAAAAATCTTTGTGAAGACGATGCAAGAAAGAAACTAAACTACCAATACAAACCAATAGAACATTTTAATAAATTATGTTGAAGAAAATAGATCAAACATTTTGCTTACAACACAAAGCAGAAATGTCTAAGATTCAAGTAATCTTTCAATGACTATCTAAAATTAACATTCACAAGCGACCTTGAAATATGATAAATGTCATCACACTTTTTGGAGATTTATAACATTTGAAAGTCACAAAATTATAAGTCATTAATGTTATAAAAAATTTACATGAATGGAGTTGCAGTCCTAAACATTACAAATAGTTGGAGTCGCCGAATATTTTTCCGACTCTACAAACCTGCTCTCCGTATTTATCCCCATTTGAGATATGTAAATGATTTATGAGAATATTGTTTATTAACTTTATTAAAGCAATTTCACCATTGATAACGTGTGTTTGTGAATCTATGTATGTATGCATGGAGTAACGTAGCCAGAAATTTATATTTGGAGGGGCCAAATGCGGCACTAATATACATGCTTGCTAGGGATATAACTTTTTGACTTTTTTTTCTAAATCAAAAACCCTGTCACACCATATAATGAAACTTTCCATTTGGTTCACAAAAATGCCATTTTTTTATCATTTTAGCGGCAAAAAGGTGGCGCGTATCGCTGTTTGAATATTTATTCATTACTTCTCATATTTAACCTTTTTTTCTTTCACGTAATGTTTTTTCTCTTCATAATCGATATTTTTAATCTTTTTCATAAAATTTGAATGTTTTTTTTCAGATTAATAAAAAATTTATTTCAATTAAATGAGTAATAAAAATTGTGTCAAGAGAAGGCCAGAAATTCCTCTTGTAACTACATGTTTATCTGGTTTCTGTAAAATACCAACCAATAAACAAATCATTGGAAGGTATTTAAACTTGTTTGAGAGCCAGAAGAGTAAGAAAGCAAGGATCAAAATTTTAGCAGAAGAATTAAGTCAACTATGGAATGAGTTGAACTTTCCAAAAATTTCGAATCAGCAAGTGGTGTTGAAAGTTGGAAAAGTTATTCATTTGTATGAAAAGTACAGGAAAAGAAAGACTGAAAAATTGAAGGAGGAGATAAAAAAGTTTGTTTGATATGACTAAAGCTGACGGTTTTTGGCTGAGTTCAGAGGATAAAGCCCTTTATCACACCCAGATTGCAACAGCGGGTAGAGTAGGTTATTCAACAAGATCTGAGGCAAGCATCACATCAATACATCCTTCGAAGCGCGTTAAAGTTTCGAGATTGTCTTATACTGAATCGACATCTTCGTGTGTTCCGGCAGAATCAAACTCTGGTTCTGAAAGTTCTAGTCTCACTGAAATTGAAAATGATGATGAATTTGTCCTGGATGAAAAGAATGAAACAAAGAAAAAGTATAACTCAATGAAATCCGCAGCTAAGCTTGTAACGCAGTATTGTTTGTCTACCAGAAAGGCTTCAGTTGTATTTAGTTCTCTGAAACTTGATGGAATTGATATTGAAAGTCCGAGTCAGGTTGGGGTGTGGAAAAAGGTTATTAAAGAATCTGAAAGTGTTAAAGAAAATCTTATGGAGGTTTTGAAATTGGATGTGTTTTGTTTACATTTTGATGGGAAAAGTAATAAAAAGAAAGATTATCAAGTGGTGTGTCTTCAAAATAGCCAAAGGAGAATCAATTTTGCAATACTAACTTGCAGAAATGGTTCTTCTAAAGCCTTAATGGCTTATTTTTTACTCCCTGAAAAGAGAGAAGAGCTCGAAAAAATGTGTTTTATTTCATTTTCTCGGTGTGCCTTTTGGTTTTCTGACCAAACATTTGAAGTTTCGACTTATGGTAAACTAAATGGTGTAGGAGTAATTTTGAGTAAAAAATGGCATGAAAAGATAATTGAAGTGAGAAGGGTAAGTGACAGGATAATTTTTTTGAAATTAAACGGTTTTAATGAAATTATTACTGTTGTGTCAGTGTATGCACCACAGATTGGTTGTAATAGGGAGGAGAAAGATGTTTTTGTTGATAAACTTGATAATTTACTGTCGGAGTCGCAGAGAGTGAAACATTAATTTTAGCAGGTGACTTGATGGGTATGAGGGAGTCCATGGTGGACAAGGTTTTGGCAAAAGGAACGAAGAAGGCAACAGAGTATTAGACTTGGCACAGAGAAATGAACTGACCATCTGCAACGCCAATTTCAAGAAAAAAGATGATCATTTAATAACGTATAGTAATGGAGGCAGAAATAGTCAAATAGACCTTTTAATGGTCAGACAGGAGAAAAGAAAATATGTCAAAAATTGCAAGGTTATCCCAGGGATTGATATTGTATCGTAGCACAGAATTGTCATGATCGACATGCTTATATCTGAAGAACAAAGGAGGAAAGTAAAAAAAGATAGGGCGATTCAGGACATGGCTACTTGAAGACAGAAAAGTTCAAGGAAGATATCAAGAGTTAGTTGAAAATGGGTTGAAAGAAAAACAAATATGTGATAATATTAAAGAAATGTGGAGTCATCTTAGAAAGAATCTGTTGACAGCATGTTTGATTGTGCTTGGTAGAACGAAAGGTGGTAGAAGAACTCAAAAAGAAACTTGGTGGTGGATGGAAAGAAGAGATTAGAGAAGTATTAAAAGCTAAGAAGCAAGCTTTTAAAAAATGGCAGGAAAGTAAGTTGGAAGAAGACAAACAAATGTATAGACTCAAGAAAAAAGAAGCTAAAAAGATTATTGCGGTATCAAAAGCAAGGGAAACAGACAAAATGTACGAGGCACTTGATAGTGAGAATGGTGATAAGCAAATTTTTAAACTTGCAAGGGCTAAGCAAAGAGATATCAAGGAATGTGGAAATATTGACATTATAAGGGACAAAGAAGGAAAAATTCTTTTTAAAGAAGAAGAAATAGAGGAGAGATGGAAAGAATATTTTAAAGATCTGTTAAATGTTGAAAACAAGCATAATTGCATCGTTGCAGATACAAAAATTGAAGGTCCCGAGCTAGGTTTGGAGGAAAAGGAACTATATGAAGCAATAAACAAAATGAAAACAAATAAAGTAACAGGATCGAGTGAAGTAAGTGTAGAAATGATAAAAGCTGGAGGAAGAGAATGCTGGAAGATGATGAGTAGATTATTGGAACAGATTTGGAAAGAAGAAAAAATGCCAGAAGAATGGACTAAAAGTCTCATTGTTCCAATTTACAAAAATAAAAGAGATGTGTTAAACTGCGAAAATTACCGCGGCATAAAACTAATAGAACACGGATTAAAACTTCTGGAAAAAATTTTGGCTGAACGTTTAAGAAATCAAGTTAACATAAATGATAACCAGTTTGGATTTGTGAGAGGAAAGAGTACAGTAGATCCTATATTTATAGTTAGACAGGTGATGGAAAAGAGGCTTGAAGGAAATCAGCCTTTATTCTGCGGTTTTGTAGACCTAGAGAAAGCGTATGATAGGGTTCCAAGGGATGTTGTTTACTGGAGTCTAAGAGAAAAAGGTGTTAGTGAGACTAGTTAAGGAAACGTATAGAAACTCTAAAACTTCCATCAGAACAATGAACCGATACTCACAGGAATTCGGCATAAAAATAGGGTTACACCAAGGTTCTGCATTGAGCCCTTTTCTTTTTGCAGTTGTTATTGATGAAATCTCCAAAAATATCAGAAAGGAAGGAGTAAATGAACTTTTGTTTGCCGATGACTTAATAATTATGGCAGATCGTGAAAAAGAATTACAGGAAAGACTAAGTATATGGCAAAAAAGTCTCGAGGAAAAAGGCCTAAAGTTGAATGCAGGCAAAACCGAAGTGATGAAGGTTAGTAGAAATGACAAGACTGAGATAAGGATAAAAGACGTGCATGGAATTGAGTTAAATCAAGTTAAAGCGTTCAAGTATTTAGGATCAGTTATTGAGATGGAAGGAGGATGTTGTAAAGACGTTCATTCGAGATTGAATGCCAGTTGGGCAAAATGGAAAGAGGTTAAACCTGTTCTAAACGATAGAAGACTAGCCATGAATTTAAAGGCCAAGGTATATACATCAATATTTGGACCCGTCATGACTTACGGATCAGAATGTTGGTGTCTGAGAAATAATGAAAAGAAAAAGCTAGAAGTGTCGGAAATGAAAATGCTGAGAATGATGCTGAACGTTACGAGAAAAGATAGGATTAGAAATGAAGAAGTGAGGCATAGAACAAAAGTGACGACGAGTGTTGTAGATGTAATGGAAAGAAACAAGATGAGATGGTATGGACACGTGCTAAGAAGAAAAAGCGATGAAAAAATAAAGATAGCGTACGATGCGCCTGTACAAGGAAAGAGAAAAAGAGGAAGGCGAAGATTGAGAAGGAGGGATGATTTGAAAAGGTCCATGGAAAAATTTGGGTTGAAAGAAAGCGATGCGAAGGACAGAAACCTATGGAGAAACAGGATCAAGCCATCGACCCCCATTTAGGGGATAAGATGAAAAAGAAGAAGAAGCAGACTCCATATCCACTTTCCTGACATTTTTCAGTTCTGAAAATTCATTAATTGACATTCCTAGAACATCTTTGCCGAACGTGGGGTTAAAAAAAATGAAAGAAATGGTGAAAAACTCACGCGCTGACATCCAAATTTTTAGCTACTAATGCTTTTTAGCTTTTCATACGTTTTTAATATAGTTTTGAATCAATAAATTAGAATTTTTGTTTATATTTTTGTGTACCTTTAGTTATTTGTTAGTGGCTTCCATAGGCAAAATAGTTCTTCTATTTTGTCTCTTTTCTACTTAGCATAATCTTATATTTCCCTATATCAATTACAGAAAGCTGTCATCTCTCTATATCCAAAATTTGTATTCTTGAATTGTTCTCAAATTTCTTGGGCTTGGTTCTACTCTACCTTTATTTTCATTTTAGGATCAGCTGTTAATGGACCAGTTGCCAAAGAATGTGCTGACTTATGGCCAAGAATCGCTTCAAATGCTAACTGCATCACGTGACAAAGCGGACATTACCTTCCTTGTTTCGATTACACAGATTTGTAAAATCAATAAAATTGTTTATTACATTTATTTGTTTTCTTATATTGATCCATATCTACAGAGATCCTAATAATGTGGCCCTTCCCCTTGAATTACTAAATTCTGCTTAGTTATTGTATCATAATCATTGGAATTTCAGAAAGTTCAAGGAGTTTGAGCTACCTGAAATCATTAACCCTCGCACTACGGACTCTATGTATTTTTTCCGCAAAAGTATTTACAAGATTATTATCGGAAAACTTTCAATGGGAAAGTTCAATAAAAATAGTATCTAAACTTATAAAAAATGCTTCTTAAGGCACTGGAAAGAAAAAATTTTAACATTACCTAAAAAGCTCTGCGAATTTTTATTTTTTCTCATTTTTGTACCTTGAAAAATAAATTATTTATAGATGGCGTTAAACTTAAAATGGCAAAAAAATTTATTATAAGAAATCAAAGTTTATACACAATTAGGGCAAGCAGTTTTAGAATGAATCTTACAAACAAAATTCGAGCACATGGAACATTTTTTTGTTGTTTTGTTTTTTTTAGAAAGACAAACAGAGCAGACACCTTTTTTGGAAGTTGTTTGTTCTTCTGTCGCAGCTTTCGAAAAACCATAAACAGACAGTAGGTACTTAACTTGGATTGGCAATTCAGAAATGTTGGATCTTACCTTCATACACTCTTCTGCCAAAAGAAAAGACAGCTTCTTTAAAAAAACTTTACGTCCACTTTGCTTCGAACTCGGGAACGATTGAGGCGAGTTGTATCTTGCAACAACCCATGTGTTCAAAGCAACTATGTCCAAGTAGTTGCAAAAAGTAGCTAGAGTCCATCTTCTACATGGCTTCTTTGATCGATAGCTTCTGATCATTTTATTGCCGACATCAACTCCCGATTTGTATTTGTTGTAGCAGAGCAAACTTTGTGGTTTTGAGTGCTCGCCATATGTTGTTATGTTTTTGTGTTGAGATGACAAGAGGTACACGACTTTGAAGTTATTACGAGCATGTTTTCTTGGTATGTACGCAGAAAGTGAAGCATATTCAGAATAAATAACACGACTTTCACATTCCGCGAGGCGAAGTCCTTTCAAGTGGTTAGGCTTAAAAATCGTAGGAACAAATCGTCTGTTCCCATTGACAGTGCCACAAAGGGATATATCTCTATCGTGGCACCAGACAGCCAGCTCATGACTGGTAAAAAACCTGTCAGTAAAAACGCCACAACCAGATGGAATCTTTGAGTCTTGTATAAGTCTTTTTGAAATATTCAAGGCTGAAAAATGTTAATTTCCCATACCAGGTATATAGAGTTCGGGCATCATATAAAAAAAAATATTCTGCATCATTTATATGATAACATTTTAGACCGTAGTGCCCAGGTTTCTTAGGATCATATATTTTTAACCTGCACTTTCCTTTGAAGCTGATAAGTTGCTCATCTATTGTTACATGTGAATGAGGAGTCCAGTACTTTGAGAAAACATTGCGGAAGTGATCATGTACTTTCCTAATCGGACTCAATTTATCTCCAACATCTCTTTGTGTTTTGTCATCAAAAGTGATGAAAAGATGAATGAGTGTAAACATGTCCCTTCCCAAGCTGGCTCTTAGAAATGGAATTCCAAAATTAGAAAACAAATCACAAATGGCAACTTTCTGGTCTCCACTTTGGCCAATATAAAGTAAGCTAGCAAAGTACGAGAGGAGATGATGAATTTCAAAATTCTTATAACAATGAGCCAATCCTCGATGTTTCGGGTTTTCAGATCTGAAAAAATAGTTTCGATGTTTAAAATAAAGAATATATAAGCAAAACTTACTCGAAGTTGGTTTTTAGTTTTGCAGCTGTCATTTCATAGATATATGAAATCAAATTCACATAAAAAAAAAGTTTGAATATGAACAGAATGTCGTCAGTGTCTTTCATAGACCCTTTAGGTCCTGGGGGATTAATAATTGCGTTTCTGATATTGATTCTTTGGGGACGACCTTCAAGAGCAGATATGGGTCTCCAACGATAAATAGTTTGGTCAGGAGCTAACAAATCATCTTCAATTACAAGAGATGATGAAGAAGAAGAATGAGATGATAGGGATGAGTAGGAGGAGGAAGTAAACGAATAAGATGTTTGTTCTTCTCCGCTTTCAGAACTACTTTCTATGGAAAAGTCAGAGCTCATGATTTTATATCAAAAGGATTTTGCAAAGATCTTCAAGCCGAAACGTTCTTTGAGTATTAGCTGGGTTTATGTAACAAAATCAATTAGGAAAACAGTAATCAGCGAACGATAGAGTCTCAAGAAAGATGCAATGAAGAGAGGAGTATATTGATCAAATCAAGTTCACAATGGAAACGCAAAAACTAGAATACTTTCAACGAGAGAAAAAATAATAAATAAATTATAAACGCATCACATGTGCTTTGATAAATCAATATTATTACTTCTACAATACCATTATGCATGAAGCCACATGCCGCCTGGCTATTGAACGCTGAACTAAGCGTATAGATAGGAAATACAATTGATGAACAATGTGTCATTGAGATTATATTATATCATAAATGAGCTGATGAGTTATTGAATGAATTTTGTGGCACTGTTATGCTTTTATTTACGTTATTACTATACATCTCCTGATACATGATCACAATAATGATCTATGGCAGAGTTCAAAATATGTGGTAAGTAAATAAAAATAAAGGAACGATTGGTTCACCATTGTTTTCATTTTATCACTACCATTACATGCGTGATGAGAAGTGATGAAGCAGTTTGCACTATCAAAGTTTCAGCAGTTTGTTATTACTTTTATTTCTCTCATGAATTTTAGATCTCCTGCTAATCATTGATACAAAATGCCGGTAAACGGAGAAGAGTTGGCAAAGGAGAAGAATTGGCAACCTATACGCACTGCTACTATGAGTAGCAAAAGGCGGCAACATCAAGCATTTGTAAAACTGGCGAACTTCTCTTTTGCCAATGCTTTTCCTAGAACCGAAATGCCAACATCCTTTGAGTAAATACATCACAATTGCAAAATGAAAAACACGTAGAAATGTAATATTATTGAATATCTGATATGAAAAAGTTGTATTTATTACTAACAAATTTTATCAACATCATAGATAGTGGTAGTAAGACATAGAAGCACTAGCGATGCAATCACAGTATGATTCTACGTACACTAAGTGTATCGAGAAATAACCTAGAGAAAAATGATGTGCATCAACATGGATTTGAACCACGATCTCTGTATGTGCCTCAACATGCATTTGAACCACGATCTCTGTATGTGCCTCAACATGGATTTGAACCACGATCTCTGTATGTGCCTCAACATGGATTTGAACCACGATCTCTGTATGTGCCTCAACATGGATTTGAACCACGATCTCTGTATGTGCCTCAACATGGATTTGAACCACGATCTCTGTATGTGCCTCAACATGGATTTGAACCACGATCTCTGTATGTGCCTCAACATGGATTTGAACCACGATCTCTGTATGTGCCTCAACATGGATTTGAACCACGATCTCTGTATGTGCCTCAACATGCATTTGAACCACGATCTCTGTATGTGCCTCAACATGCATTTGAACCACGATCTCTGTATGTGCCTCAACATGCATTTGAACCACGATCTCTGTATGTGCCTCAACATGCATTTGAACCACGATCTCTGTATGTGCCTCAACATGGATTTGAACCACGATCTCTGTATGTGCCTCAACATGGATTTGAACCACGATCTCTGTATGTGCCTCAACATGGATTTGAACAACGATCTCTGTATGTGCCTCAACATGGATTTGAACCACGATCTCTGTATGTGCCTCAACATGGATTTGAACTACGATCTCTGTATATCGCGTACAGTGTGTTAGCTGTCCATCGAGAACATTTGTTTCTCTAGATTATTCCTATATGAAATCAACTCATGCTATCTTCACCATTTTACATACGAGATGTATAATGTATATAAGTAGTAAAGTACGTTCGTGTAGGGTAGTACGATGGTGCGTGCTTATGAGCCTCAGTTGAGATTACCAAGGCAGTAATAGTAAGACATTTAGTGCTAGTGCTTATTTATCAACATCAATTTGGTTCTTAGTTGTAAAGTTTGCTTTGATCAAAAAAAGAATTGTAGATGGCGTTAATATCAGTATTACTTTTTTCTCAAGTTTCATTATCAAGTAGAAAAAATTGTTGAATTATTCTGCTCAAAGAAGCATTCCTTAGGAATGTATAAAAATAGATACTACGTTTCTCAGTAATTTTGTTTTCTCAATAATTATAGAAGGTATTTTTTTAGCAAATTTTATTCATATATGATTGGCGGAAAAAATGTCCCTAGTCCGTATACAGAGTAAGTACAAAATGATCCGTAGTGCGAGGGTTAAGTTTTAATCATTTGAAAGATTTCTTTCGCGCCTTTTTGGAGTCAAGAAGAAAGTGCAAACTCAAAGACGAACACTTTATCACGTTTTAAAACTTTTTTTATCCGGTGAATCCTTGGTAGACTTGAATGCCACCGCTCAAAATCCGTGTCTTTCTCTTCCGTGATAAAATAACCTGCATTTCACATTAGAAGAATATCCCAAAAAAAATTTTTGACACTCATTTTTTTATATCTGCAAATATTATATTTAAACTTTTGAAAGTGAAATTAAACATTCTAAAAAAATGCCATTAGATGTAGATCCGTGTTTCTCAACCTTTTTTTACTCATGGACCCCTTTTCACTTCTTTTTTTCTTGGTGGACCCCTTCATAAAAATTGGACAAAAAAATATTTATTTTGATATTTTTCACTAATAAAATTTTGAGGTTATGATAAAGATTAAATAGTATATACTTAGGATTCATATTGAAATGAAAGCAAATCTAATGCAACAATTTTTATAGTAAAAAAGAAAGACATTTAATGAGAGCCCTGTGGTTGATGCTGCTCAACGAGATTCTTTATATCTGGTTGCATTGAAGTTAATGCTAGTCGTAAAGCACCTCTTTTTACGATGTCAAGTCTATTGCAAACTTTTTATAATAAAAACTCTTATGATATGGTTTTCTTCATGGACCACCAAAATATCATTGTGGACCCCCAATTTATAATATTTCGCCAGTGGACCCCTAGGGTCCATTTGGACCCCTGTTGAGAAACCCTGAAGGTTTCAATTTTTGCATTAAATTATGCTAGATTCTTTTTCTGTAACTTAAAATTTATTTATAATTTAACAAAATGCATTAATTTGTACTAAAAATTTACTTCAGACATTACAATTTATGTGAACGAATAAATCACAAAATTAACTTTAATCACACATTCTGCATCTAATTTAAACAATGTTTAATTTTATTTTTCAATAACAAAAAAACAATGAGTGAAAAAAAATGTTTTCCTTTTTTTTTGGACACTCATTATGACATACAATCAGGCTCAATTAAGCATACTCACATATAAAAGTTTCGTCCTTACAATATTTGGACGAGGAGTGGACAGTAGACCGTCTGTAGCTTGAACAAAACTATAATATCTATTCACCAGATCGGACAGATATACTCATACACCCTTCTAGATGCATGCATTACACATAGTCACACAACACATGTGCTCATAGTAAGGTTAGTGTAAACTCGGAAAAACTTGATTTATTCTCACATTTTTACATAATTAAGATGTCACCTTGATATTAAAATTTTTTAATATAAAATTAGCTTTTTTTTTTTGAATTCTCTAAATTTTATGTAAAAAATAAAAGTTGATATTTTTGCTGGACATTCAAGCAACGTTTTATATCTAACGGGTAAATTCAAAGTGCGTTTGTATTCCTCTTTTTAATTTTGTCTCTTGAAATTTTCATGAAGAAAGTTAATAGCCTACAATGCTTCAGAAACACAAACGAAAAAGTAACTTTACTTATACACACAAACCAGCATTGTTCAATCGAACGAAATTCTTGTTATATACCTTCATTCAGTTCGAGAAACAGTTTTTTCAAAAAAAATTTAATTTATTTTAGAAATCAAGTTTATTCTGCGTATATTTAGATTTTGGGGAAAATTTTTTCATTTCAGTCAATAATGATTTCTGGTTTAGCTTTAGTGGAATACTTCTTTGTAATACAATGGGGAAAAAGGACTTCTTAGCTAGTAGGACTTGTAATATTTGTTTCATTCATTTCTTATTCTGTGAAAGTATATAAACTCGAGTTATTTTGTTCGGAGTTTTTGGAATATATACTCGCGTTTTTTTTATTTTAGTCCGATCCTAAGAACATATTAAAGTGGGTAATCTGTCCTCATTAGGGGTCTGAATGTATGTCTGATTATTATATATCTATTAGGTAAAATATGTGTTCTAGGGGTAATGTATCCTAGCCTAACATATCCAATATTGTCCACATTTTGAGCGTCTATAACATCTACTAAATATGTATCAATCTTATATAGGGTATTGTATGCCTTCATATTCTTTATATACTTCTCTTTTTATCATACCTCACTTTTTAAATATATCTTTTTCATTTCAGACAAACTACATCCCGTTTTGCCTATTTTTTATCCTGGCTTTCTTCCTCTGACGAATTCAAAGGTTTTTACGGCTCGGCAGTAGTGCTCTGGCAACCCAATTCTTATATAGTTAGAATCAAACTAGAAATTAACTTTGTTTCTCTTATTGGAAGCTCTCGTGTCAGGATTGCATCTATCACCAAGCTGTATTCACATATCTAAAACGTGTTTGGTACGATTCGTCCAACAACGCTTGGTCGAATGTGAATTGCTCTAATGGACCAATTCTTCTAAGGCCATAATTGATATTAAGCCCCAAATTTTAGGAAAAAAATGCTTAAAAAATAATTTTGGCATAACACCAACATTTTACCATTTAGCATTACACCAAATGGTATTAGAGCAATTGCTTTTGGACCACTCGTATCTTTGAACAATAGACCTATCTGTCGAAGTCCGTTTTAAAATATACATTCTTATAAACTAATATATATCAAGGTACAGTTATGGCGTGCAACAGGCCTTTCTTGCGTTTATTAAGCAGGATCAAAAGGCCAGGTAGATCCTGATCTCAGCATGGCAAACGAGACCGCGGTATCCGTAGGGTTGGATGCGAATCTCACATCCGATTCTTACCTGACTCACTACACTCACATACACCGGCTCACCTCTCTCCATCCTTGTTGTGAAAGGTGATTATTATTATTGGTTGGAAAGCATATCGATTGGCATATCTGATTTTTTTATTAATTTTGTTTTTTTCCAATTCTTTTTGCTTCAACAAACTTAGGTGTCATTTGATGCTGAGAGAAGGTGGGAAGGAGTGAGTGCTTTTCGCGTAGAAATTTAATTAAAATTGCGTGCATCAGTTGGAATGCGAGTTGGCACTCCTTCATTTGATTTGTCTTCATTTCGCATCCACACAAATCTATTGATCCATTTCATCTTATCGAGGGAAAGAGTCTTCTTGACACACGTTTGTTTCATCATCCTTCACTATTTGAAGTGGATAATCTTTGTCTTCCGATTTAGAAACAAACTCGTAAAGGTCACCATCACACATCACCTTATATGTAAGTCCATCCTCAATTCATTTCTTCAATAAGATGCAAAAAACTGTACTAAAATTTCGCCCAACAATTGAAACATCCGCATAAAAGTGCTGTGCTAAACTGTAAAACAAAAATTAATAACTTTAACACATTCTTTCCAAGCTTCAGAATAAAGCTAATCTGAACATTTTTATTTTGGATACCTTTTTTTTGTACTACTATTCTTCTGCATTAAATGATTTCCATTTACGTTCTTTTTTTCACTTTAAGTATGACTTTAATATTTTTAATTGTAAATGTGTGTTTTTTTTTTAACTCAAAGTGTATTTTTTAGATAATTTTCGTTTTCTCTTCATGCGGTTTTTCAAAAAAAAATTTGATTTTTTTTTCAGAGTGAACCATTTCAAATTGGCCTGCTTTAATGAATTTTTTTGTAGCCAATCAGATTGAAAAGTGATTACAGTAACAAATTTGAATCTTTACTCTAACAATGCGTAACTTTACTATTCTTGTGGTAATTAAAATACTATACAATAAAACTATATTTATTTCCAAATTCACCTTCAATGAGGTAAAAGATCTGACTAAAAATCATCTTAAAACTAACGATTTTTAAGTTCTCTCTCTATCATCAATATATTATTCAAATATTGATTTCGCGGAAATAACCGAAAAATATTGTGAATATTTATTTATTCAAGCAAATGAGTTAAAGATCTCAAATTACATACTTGAGTGATAGAAAATTGATGGGAGTAAGACAAAAGTGTTCATACCTTAGAATGCGATAAGAGAGCATACATATATGACGCCCCCTACTAAGGAACTAATTGAAAAATTGAATAACTCTTTTTGACGACTTCGTGAAATGGGCCTACGATTTGCTCACTTCGTGAAATGTGCACTTTCACAGATGGCGTATAACATGTGGTGCATAGTAGCGTAAAGAGAGGAATTTGAAGCAAGTAATCGATTCAACAATTGCAATAGTCTGGAACTAGACATATTGGCCGTGAAAAAAAATCGATGCGTACATAAAATTCACTTTAAAAATCATATAATAAGTGCTGTTTTGAAACTTGAATTTTCAATCTTTTGTCAGGGATTTTTTCAAATTTTTAAACAAGATGCCCGATTAGCTCTTGAGAATTGCCAATGTAGTCATTTCAAATACAAACTTTTTTTAAACCAATAAGTAAAGGCTTTTTAAAATGATGGATGATCATTGGCTGATTATGACCGACCAATCCCAAAGATGAATTCCCAATTTCCCTTAGAATCATTTCTATTTACAAGTTAAATCTTTACTTGACTAACTCTAATACTCAAGACTATGAACTGTAGCAAAATTTTGTAGGTCCAGAATTTGAAAGTCTAGAATCTAAAAATGAAAAGCTCTCAATCTAGTTCTTACTGTGACTTAATTTCTTGAAAAATAACATTAGGCTGACCAGATTTTTATTCGTTTTATTCGTATTTTTTTTAATCATCGTGTCTTTTTAATAAAGGTCTTGTTTTTTTTTTGAAAATTTGAAATGAGTATTTTTTCAAAACTATAAAGAGGACATTGATGCCACGATGGAGAATCGAACCCGAGATAATCGGATTGAGCGCCTACACGTCAACCACTACACCATCTACAGATAAAATAGGTTCTTTACTTTTTTTTCAAAAATACCTATAAAGTAAATAAGTCATGTTCTGGTACTTGTTATTATATGCACTAAAATTGTGTTCCCCTTAATCGATCAATTAAGGCAATGAATTAGCCGATTATAGAAAATAGGATTATAATTGTGCCTTCATCAACTTTAATACCTTTTCCTTACTGATTTTTTACAATGAAAAAGGGAATAGCGAAAAGTTATGTTCTCGCGAAAGATAGCTTTCTCAAATCAACAAAACAAACTTTACGAAGAAACTAAATATCAGGAATACAAAACACAAATATCTGTCCACACCTTTCTGTTTAATGCTTAATCTTTGAGCATCATCGATATGAGCTTGAAAGAAAGCCGCGCTTTCTCAAAAGTTTGTATATAGTCAAAGAAAGAGACGCGTAATGAATGTGACTTGCAAAGAACACAAAAAGAGTTTTTCCCTTATCGCCGTTGATTTGGAAAGAAAATCGGCTTTAGTCTTTGTTCAAGTTTACTTTCTCTCATTTCAAATATTGCACACACTCACACACACATTTTTTATAAAAAAAAGAACATTTCGAACTTTTTTTTGTTTTTTTTTTTAATTGAATGCATTACGTAAAAAAAGGATGGGAAATTTTACTTTTATTATTTCATCAAATTACACACACAAACGTAATATATATATATATATATATTATATATAAATCCTAATTTCTCATCTCTAATCAAAAGTTTCTTTCTTGTGAAACACTCCTTTTTGCATTTACCTTTTTGTCATTTCTTTGATCACAGCGGCACACTACTGCCTTTGTTTCTTTGCAAGAAATTTTAGACATAGCTAGTAGTGTAATAATATACTGGCTTGTTTCACCTTTAATTCCAATTTTGAATGGAACCGTACCGAATAGCACATATGGTTAAGCCTATATGGGTGCGCAATACTGCACTAAGACGATTTTCAGAGTGAAAGTAAGAAGTGTATGGAGAAGCAACTTTATCCACTTCGTTTGTAAAATTGACAACTTCATTTGAATCTCACAATATAAATGTTCCGTACAAAAGTCTTTTTGTGAAACATTTTCAAACTTAGATGATATAAGTAAGTTATAAAATTAATTTAAGTTTAAAAAAATCTTTTTTTTAAATTCTGGCATTGGAATTTAATGCCAGAAGAAGATTTTACGAAACATTTGCATTAATTTTCATTAAAATGTGTATACCTATCATCTCAGTTTTACGGCTTGTCTTCCAAAGTGTCACATAAAAAAGGAAACTTACTTTAAATCTTCGAATATCAACACGAGAATTGAGTGAATGTGACAGTTCATTGAGCATGTTTTTTAATTTGCAAGATAAGAAACTCTAACTTCATTCGAAAACTAAACCTAAAACACTTTAACATTATCCTACTACAAATACAAAGAATTGCCGCATTTGAGAAATTATAGCTTATATTGTCTCATTCAATCAATTTTTGAGAAGCGAACAAATCATGTGAAAATATTGATTAGTTTTTTTCCAATTTCTTTTATATGTAAAATCATAATTATAATTAAAAATCATTATATGCAAATATTGTCTTACTTTTTTCTTTTAATTAAGCTGTTCTAATATTTTGTTTGGGTTTCATAAATAAATATTTTGATCCTTGAATGAAGTTGTCCTTTTCGTGTGATTCAAAATTTCACAAAGAGGGCCGGCCCGTAGCGAGAAAAAAATAAGGGGTGTCTAAAATGAAAGACAAATCCTATTATATCTCCATATTATAATTTCTTTCATCCGTTTCTGTACTTTGTACTTTTTTTTTTTTTTTTACATTTTGCCATGTAAAATTAAATTTTTTCTTTAATTTAAAAATATGTTTAACTTATTATTAGATTCATGAGTCAAAGATTTTTTTCATAAAAACTTTGTTGTGTTGTACGGTCGTCGCCAAGTGTTGCAGCTACGAAATGTCACCAAACGATTGTTTATCTCATTTCAAATTCATACCTGGCACTTTTTTTAATTTTTTTTTTAAATTTATTTGAAGTATTATTATTGGAATTTCAGAAAGAAAATTAAATGATTTATTACATGGAATTAGGGTGTTTTAGCACAAAAAGAAAATTATTTCGGTATACTTGCAACTAACTTGTAATGTATGTAAAATTTTCGCCAAATTCGGACAAAGCTGATATATGGCTCTGGCAAAAATATTAATTTGAAACTCTGGAAGAGAAAATAAGTATAACAACATATGAAGATAATTTTGAAAATAGCAAGATAAAGGTAAGCTCATCGAAAAGGCACAATTGTGCCGCTTGTATCAAACTATGAAGAAAGTTCAATATATTGCGTACATCAACGTTAAAAACGTAGGAGCTCACATTCGACAAATTTGTTTAATAAAGTTGGTTATTGAAAATACTCAAATATAATTTGATATTTATTTTTAGGATGCCAAGTGTTCAAAAGTTTTTAGATTGGCAGATTTCATAAAATGTAGAAATTCTAACTGTTCACCATTTTCAAAGAATTACTTCTTGAAAGTCTTTCAATCTGTCTAAAATAATTTCTAAGGATTGCTCTCAGATTCCTAAGAATTAAACATCTATATAAGGATATAGATATTTCTGTTGAGATCTCTTGCTCTAAAAATCCTTTTTTTAATGTTTTTTTCGTCTAAGTTATTTTATGTGAGAATTCGCTCGGAGTGAAAAAGAGTAGGAAATCCCGTCCTTACATCTCCTCCACAAAATCTCTTTCTTCCGCTTCTGTTTCTAAAGTCTCTTAGAGTTGAGATATTCTTTTCAATAAAGAGTTGCCATACTTATAAAATTTATTAGTGCTCTGGTAAGGCCACGGGAAACAACAAAAAAACAAGAATAGTATATAACGTATACAGTGCATACAGAGATATTGTAGAGGCAAATAGAATATGCTAGGCTTTCCCTTCAAAGAAATCATTGTTTAAAAACATCTCGAAATTTGTTTTCAAAGAGAATGCGTGATATTCCTGTATAAGGAGAACAAGATTTGTAATTCAAAAAGGTTTTCCTGAAATTGTGAAAAATCATTTATTGATCCATGAACAGAATTTAAAATTTAGCGTGTTCTTTAACTCCTCCAATTAATACGCGATAATTCTGCATTTAATTCAGTTCTAATTGGAAAGAAAAATACAGCCTTTCGGGTAATTATATCAGTACATCTATCAATACTATTAATGATTAATAAACACTTAATTTGTGTGTACTATAATGGAGCAAAATTTGTTCAATTAGAAGAAAAGGCCTGAAACAAAGAGAAACTTGTGTACTGCATTTTGTAAACGCCTATTAAATAAAATGATTTTTTTGTTATAAAGTCTGTTTTAAATCTTATACTTGATTCCGAATTTTTGCTCCAAGAAATTAATGCTTGAAATTAAAATGGAAAAAAAGTAAAAAATTTTTAAAAATTTAAAATCTCACAGTTTGTAAATGTAAATGATTTCATGCACGTCTTAAACATAAAAATGTTCCTTATTTTCGGAAAATCCTATCCAATCAAAGTTTATACCGTGGAAGAAGCTTTGGAAAACTCTTAAGTTTTTTTATAATTTTTTTGCAAGAAACTAAGGTAATTAGGTGTGTAAAAAGAAATAAAAAAATTTTTTTAAAAAAAATTATCAACTAAAATAGAAATCTTGAAAAAGTGTGAAATCTCACGTACTTTAGCCACATTTTATTGATAAAATTTGTAGCTTTTACTTTTTATCAAAAAACGTAAAATTTTTCAATAACAAAATCAAAAAACTCGATATTTATTCAAAATTTAAAATATCACAATTGATTTTTCCTGTTCTACATGTTTTAAGAAAAAAAATTAGCAAAAATATTTTTAAGTAATAATATAGAGGAGAGTCAACATGATTCCACATATATTATGAACATCAGCAATGATTCGATGGATATGTCAAAATTTCAATTATTCCTGGATCCGTCTTTGAAAAATTAAAATTTTTTACAAACCAAAGATATTTCAGTAAGTCTGAAATAAGTAAAAAAAACTAAGAGACTCCTGGAAAATAGTCCTAAAGAAAGACTTGTTTTATGGTCTAAAAATTATATCCTCATCATGATAAATGAAAAAATGTCGGTTTCGTTTTTTTTAAATTTTTTGTTGAGGTCCCTTTTGCATTTTCAGCAACATCTTTTTTCTTTTATGAATGTCTGTCAAAAAATCATGAATCTGAAGGATTATTCGCCTTTGTCTTTGACTCTTCAAAACGAAAATAATTTTTTTTCGAATATTTGTTTCACGAAATGTCTAGTCATTTCATGAAATATTTATTCAATTTTGATCTGGATCATTCATGCCTTGTATGCTTTGATCTTTCTGAATGATATAACGAATTCAACATTTTACTTCATGCCAAATCCGATGAAAAGTTATTGAAATTGTAAGTCGAAAGAGTCAGGTTTCCCAAAATACTCCTGTTCCTTGTGTTTATGGTATAGTCGGGCAAATTTCAGACATTGTTCGCAATCAAACATGCAGACAAGAAAGGTTCTCAATGTCATCCACGAATTAGGAATGAGAAGATTCGAGAAAACACATCTTGTAGATCCCTACTGCCTTCTTTGCACATACAGCTTGGACTTCCATTCTAGACTTCATGATCAGTAAGACCTTTACACTACAGATCCATTATTCACTCATTCTAGCCATCTTTGATTTGGATATCCATCACTCATTTTATTCATTCTCATCACATCTTTCTTGAATTTTCTCTGATAACTCTATAATTTTGTTGTGCTTCTAATGGTCTTGTTCAATGTTGTCTTCTTCTTGTCCTTGCGCGCATCCATCTCAGCATCCTCATTTCTGTAGCATCCAGCTTTTTCTGTTGCATCTTTTTCACCACCGAAGTCTCTGATGAGTACTCATTCCAGGTCTCACAACTTTTTTGTACACTTTATCTCTTCAGTTCCATTCCAACTCTTTCTGATGGAGTACCGCCGGAATCTCCTTCCAGTTCACCGATCCTGCTTTCATACATTCTTTTATTTCAGCCATCAAATCGCCTTTTTCCGCTACAATTGATCCCAAATAGATGAATTTAGCGACTTCTAGAGTTTAAAAGTGTCTTTTTTAAATTCGAAATTGCCTTTTTTTTAGTTCAAAATTGTCTTTTTTATATTTTGTCTTCTTTGAAATTCAAAATTAAATAATTTTTTAATTTAAATTTATGTTTTATTAGCATATTGGTATTGAGTATAAAATTTTTCTAAAAATTCAAAATGAGTAAAGCATTACAAAAATTCAACATTTTTTTACCCTAATGTGTTTATGTATTAAGTATATTTAATGAATGTGAGTAACATTATGAAAAATGTGGGTAAAAGGATGGTCTTTAACCCTTTGAGGCTTAGTGTAACGCCGGTGTTAAACTTTTCCAAATTCTTCAAAATTCTAGTCCTCAAAGCGTTGATAGGCATGGTTTAAAAATTTTTAAAAAAATTTCTCGCCTAAAGTTTTCTCTCGAAATTAAAAATTGTAAATTTTAACACAATTAAAAGTAAAAAATATATATATATCATTTTATTCTAAAATAAAAAAAAATAAAAAATTTTGAACTAAAAAAAACAATTTTGAATATTTAAAAAAACAACTTTTAATTTGAAAAATACAACTGAACTAAAAATTGCATATAATAATCATTCTCTGTTCTCCACCACTACATGTCGACTATTTATAGTGTGTATTTTTTTTTACATAGTATGCAAAAAACTTACACCATGGTGATTGATCTCTAAAATCTTGGATTATCGCATCCATAACTAACTATGTTCAACAAAAAAGAGCTCAATGCTGATCTCTGTTGCAATTTTTTTTGTCATGCTTATACTGGACCACAACTTTCAGTTTGTTCTTTTTGCTTGGGATTCGATCCTACGCAAATTGCTCCTCTTCCTGCTTCAAAGTCAATCTCTCCGTCTCCAAGTTTACTTCATTTCTCAGCCTACTTTCAATAATCTTCTCCCATATCTTCATGTTCTGGCTCATTAGTTTAAACATCTCTTTTCTGGAATCATTTTAAGCCGAGTAGATTTTCCATTTTACATTATCTTTAGTGCTTGCTCTAGTTCCTTTCTTGTTTTCGCAGATGTAAATCTTTGATTTGGTGTTCGATCTTCAAATTATCTTCATAAATTTTCTTGATTAAGTAATCCTTCAAAGTGGGGTTTCATTGATTTTTTACTTCTTCTCGTTTTACAAGCTCTGATCCTTGTTCATTCTTCATTTGTCTTTCCTGAGTCAAGTTTGTAGATTTCGCATCTCGAGAAAGAGAAATTATTCCAACTCAGTAGTTTCTTACTCGTTCTTGGAACTTTTCATCCCACCACCCAGCTTCTTTTTCGTTTGTGCTTTCTTTCCTTCTCGATGATTCGTCCAACAATTCTTTACGAACATATACAAGTAATTCATTATTTTGGTGCACGACTACTAGCTTCTTTAACTTTATTAATTAATGCATTTTCCTTAAATGTAGCTTTTAAAATCCTGGCTCATCTAATCTCTTTTTTTGCTTCTTAATTTTCCCGTAATTTTTGAGTTTGCACTCCAATGACTTACCCCCCAGCTTATGTTGAGAAGCACCACTTTCTCCATCCAATACTTTACAGTTGGAAACGTCTTTCAAATGATTTCTTCTTTACAACAACTCTTCCATCAAGCTTTGTTTACGACAACAACTGTAACTAATCAATCTTCTCCTCTTTTTCTCCAAGAAAGTCTTTAACAATGCTTCGCTGACTCTTTCATCTTTCATCCTCCATCTTCTTGCGTGTCCATTCAATTTCTTCTCCCAAAATGTCTCTTTTTTCTTTAGGAACTTCTCAAAAAAATGCTTCCTTCTCTTCTTCCTAGCATCCGGAGTATTCCAACTCCGATCTTTTTTCTATCCCTTAAATTCTTGTACAATATCATTCCAAATCCATTTCTACCCTCCTGATTTTCTCGACTATAAAACAGTTTATAGCCATAAAACCCAATTCTCTGGCTTGGCATCCGTGTACACTGTACACAAAGCACTCCTAATTTCCTTCTGGCCATTAATTCAACCAAATCTTTTGCTTTTCTGATCATGCTTCCAGCATTCAAAGTTCTCACTCTCAACACTCCTTCTAGGAATCTTTCATTTCGGTTGTTTTTTTTACTCCAGCACCTCAATAGCTCTTGATTATTTTTCGAAAGGATCAGACAAAATGAAGAAAGACAAAAAAGTCAAGTTTTCTGGGATGAAGTATACTGGTCATGATGAGAGAAGAGGAAAGGTTTTACAGACGGATCTTTTTCCTGAAGCTGCCATTTATCCGGGCTTGAGATCGACATTGAATTTAGCAGTTTTGCTTTTTCACAATGAAATGCTTTAATCACCATTTCGTGATTAAGTTATTAAGTCATTCAATTCTACATAAGCTATAAGATATAAGCTAGATTTATCCAATCAAACGTGTCACGATTTTGCAAATTTATTGATCTATTAATTCTATTGTGTTTGAGTTGTAGTGTGGTTTGAACTGCGTACCATGTGTCCATGACAGTGGTGTATTTGGACAGGCTGCAATCATCCACCCTCTATTTTTTGAGTATATCAATAATGTAATGTATACTACAATTTTATGCTTTCTTGCTAATATTGGTTCTTCATATGGGCCTTTGTTTAAAAAAATGTTTGGAAGCACTGTTATTGAGAAATGGCCCTACGCTTTCTCTATTAGATTGTTTATAATCATTTGCTAGTGGATTTGGTGAAAACTATCTTTTGAATAGCGCTTTTATCCTACAACTCTATTCTTGATCTCTTTCTAGTTATCTTTTTTAAACTTTTATGGCATTCAAAATTGTGGACAGTGAAATATTCAGGTTGTAGAAAAAGTCCGGGCAAATGCCTACTCTGAGGTCATTGAAACTGGAGCTATCTTTTTTAATCAAGCCCTTGAAACTTGAGCAACTTTAAGATATGACAATGTGGCTCAGATCCAACAGAGAAACTTTTACAAGAAAGCAAGAACATCATTTCAGAATATTGTTAGGACTCAAGAAATGGAAGTGTTCCACGGCAGATCAATGAATTCAGAAGAAAGTGTGTGAAGACGCCCTCAGTTCGTTGCGATCGCTTGAAAGAACAAATGAAATCTCTTCATGCAATTGCAAAGCCTATGAAATCGGAAGTTACCCGGGAGAATCACCTTTGGTTTTGTGATTTTGTCTAAGTGGAAAAAGAGGACGATTTGAATCGCCTCTTTCCAAGTGATGACTTCTTGTTTTGAAGCGTTCAGTGTCCTAATTTTCAAAATGTCAGAATCTGGGCTTTGAGTGTGAAGGAGATTGAAGACATTGAACTGTACGAAGAATTGTGTGTAATCAAAGAAGACCATGAGATTTGGACGCAAGCTTTCTTTCCCAAAAAGATCCCTTTTTTGAAGCCTGAAAATGTTGGATGCTTGACATGTGCCTTCTCCCCACAACAGTGCTTCTCGCTTTCAAGCAAATGAGACGCGAAATTTGATGAAAAGCTTTTGGATTGATTTCTTCGAACGAACTGAATCACCAGACTTATCCAGCGGAAGCTAAGATGATCCATGAACGTGATGTTGATCGCCTCTCTGAATCACTCACTTCTTTTGAACATATCTCTCAAGATTGCAAGCTGAGCGAGAAGCCCTTGGCTTTTAGAATGTATATTAAATATAAAAATGGTGTTTCTCATTTATTTTAGCAATGTTTGAAAGTCAATCAATGCTTTTTATATTAAATGATTTCTTTGCACTTCCCTGCCCCAGTAAAAGTTCAAATATCATGATTCATAATTTATTTTGCAAAAAGATTTCCAAAAATCACACAAGCAAAGTTGAAAGAGAGTACCTTTGTCGACCCGAATTTGACGAGTACTCACATATGTCAAAGTTAAGGCAAACCAGAATGAATGGAAACTTTGTGCTTACAATTGATTTTATGAGCATTTCCTAGTGCAACAAGAAAGGCCTGTATGTATGGTATCAATATGATCTTTGTAAATATTACTGGTACTGAAAACAAAATGTGGTTAGTTGCATCAACTAGGTTGATTGATTAACTGTACCAATGGAAAACTTTTCTATTTTTGGTGATTAAAAGATCATGTAAATTTACTATTTTACTACTAAATTCACTTTCAAAACAAGTAAACCATCCTTCTGAAAAATCATCTTAAAAACTAAAAAAAATTTAGCTTCTCTGTATCTTTAATATATTATCCAAAAAATTTTATTGCTAAACTTAACAGAAAAATAGTGTAAATATTTATTTATTCAAACAAATGACAAAGCCCTCAATCTGCATATAGATCAAGAGTAATATTACTATAGAAATGGTAAAACTTATTTGTTTACCACTTTTGATTGACATCTATATATATTATATATAGTTGTGAAAGTACCTCTTTTTAGTTTAAGTTTTGGACTCCTCTCTGCATATTTACTCAGTCAACCTTGGAGCATTGTCTGACTTCTTCAAACGGATAAACCGGACCAACGCTTATGGAATCCCAATATTCTTGTTGACCACAACTGGAACACATTAGCGTACTAAATTTGATCTCAAAAAGTGAGGAAACTCTGATTGACAGTGTTAATGTAGATGAACAATGGAAGTGAAGACAACAGTAGTAAATTCAGATGATACAAGTGTAATATAAATATCCAAAAATGAAGACAGTTTGTTTTTAGCTGATCCAAGAGCAAAATATCAACGAATTAGAGGTGTTGTCGATAAGAGAAACAGTTTTCTGAAAATTGAACTGGATTCTTGCCGAGTACAAACCCCATAATTGTGTTGGCTTTGAATTCATTCTTGTTATAATTCATCCATTTATAAAAAATAATTTTTAAATTTTTTCCCCATAACCAGGACCCTCATTTCACAACTTGGAGACTAGCTTTTTTTTTTAACACATGTCTCTTTCTCAATTTTTGTATTTTATCGTCAAAGTTTTCTGCCTTAGTGAAAGCTTTCATTCCACTAATAACAACATTTTTTATTTTAAAATTTGAAAGAAGTTATTCACACCAAATGAAAGAAATGAAGTTTCTCTGTCGATAATAATTAAAAATTTTAAACTTCACAATGTTCCAAAAAAAAATTTACTTTTTAAATAATTTTCAAACAACTTGTTTTCTCAGATTGCAAAATTATATTTGGAACAAATTATTATTAATTGCCTATGCACGGATTATGTGTTGAATCTTTAAAGTCTGGAGGGCATATTCATCCATCCCAACTTCAACTTCTTGCCAGACTTCTTTTCCTTAATCTTACGCATCCTTGTATATCCTTTATTAAAGATTGAATTGACATTTTGACGATTTTTTCTCTCTGATGTCAAATGAAATTGTCACATAAGAACTCCATTACACTTCCAATCTTCACGCTAGAATGAATTTCTATTCAATCAAAAGTTATACCGATTTTTGAATTGAAAAATTCTAATTTATGCATAGTTGGTTTATTAATTCTTTCATACAAGTGATACTGCGCTTAGATCTAATTGTAATCACGGTTAAAGCATGTAAAATTTTACAAAACCGTTTATTTCACGAAATGCCTAGTCATTTCATCAAATATCCAGTCAATTAATGAAATATATATATATACACAGTAGTATAGTAAGTATTGGCTTACAAATACGCGATTATTTAATCATAGCAACTCAAATTCTCCAAGTCACTCTGAATTAACTGCATTACGTTTACTCATGTGTGAAAATGACATATCAACGTTGTATGTATTATGTACATATATATACGTATCAATTGTGTATATGATGTATTGGAAATTTAATTTAAATCAGTTTCAAGAAATTATTATCTCTCATTATTCAATAAGAAGGACATGACATGCTTGCTATTTGGAAGAAACAAATCATCCTTCTGCATCATCCATCCGTCAAGCCATATTGATATCAACTCGGATCAAATTTTTTACAATTTTTTTTACATTGCCCCTACTTTTTGAAAGATTTCTTTGAGGATTCATTCACTTGATAAAGGAACACTTTCAGATATTTCTTACGGAAATCTTAAAACCAATCTTGGTAAGTGTAATTTAGTGATTCTATTGAATTCATAACCGACTTCGCTTCAAATCGTAAAGCATTTTTACAATATTATTATGTAATTTTTGATTTCCTCCTTTTTAAACAAAGTATTGAATTTATGATTTTTAATATGCACCACATGATACATCAATATATATGTTTTGGGTTTAGTGTGATTTTTTATTATTATTTTGAGGTCAATGACCTTATTTTTAACTTTTTCGACTTGAAATCATCTTAAATTTAGTTCACTTTTTTTATGAAATGATATGCCATTTATGATTTTAATCAAAAATTATATTCGATTCCTCTTTCTGATTTTTAGAGACTCAATTGGCATCAGAAGGTAAAATTTAGAAAAATTTCTCTTTTCAAAAGTATTTTCAGTTTAAACGAGTCTAAACCAAAATTGCTTGCGACAAAACTTTCTTATTAATACATTCTGAATAATATGAGTTAGATAAACAATTTGAGTATCTATAATATAAGTCGGCAAAATAAATATGCTGTCCTTATTTTTGAAATAATTTTACTTTCAGTTGTTGAAAAATTTTACATTCATGTTATGGAGGTTGAAATTCAAAAAGACATTTAAAAAGATAAATGCATAAAGAAAGATTCATAGCAATTTTACATGAAATAAAAATTATCATCATAGATAATAATAGGTCCACACAAAGACTAATTAAAGTCGCTAACGTGTGTAACCGTTTACATGGATATATTTAATTTTAAAAATATACTAATTTGAGTGATATTTCTTTTTTTTTTTAATTGAGATGAACATTGACTAAAAAAAATAGATAGAGTATATGATATGTAATTACTTATAATATCGCAAATATATCACAAAAGTGACATTGACATATATATAAAATGTAAAGATAAGGAATACAGTGATGCCTTTGCCAACATTTTTAAACACCCAAATAAAAACTTACCAATAAAAAAAAGGCTGAATTTTGATTTACACTCTGACAATTATTCATAATTGTATTTAATTCTAAATTAAATACAATTTTTTTTTTAGAAAAAAGAAAAATAAATATTTATAGCCTATCTAATATATAATAGTAATAGCTAAATACGAGGTTTTACTGAAGTTTAAAGATTTGGAGTAAAACAAAGATCTAGCAATTTTATAGAATTCTTCATAGTGTACAATTTTTTTTTCAATGATCAAAAACTTTATCTAAATAAGAGTCTTACAAAAAAATTTTGGAAACTATTTCTCTATATCAAAGTCTTGATTGAAATGATAAATAATTTATGAACTTACCTAAAAACGGAAATCTCACTCTAGAAAGTCTAAATAATTAAGTAAATTTAACCAAAAGAAAACAATTTTCTTAAATTTCCTAAACAATTTTGACCAAACGGTTCAGGTTTTTCTCTGCATTTAACAAAAATATGGCAAACAAGCACCAGTTCTCCCTATGTTTCGCATTTTTTGCATGCCTGCATCTAAAAATACATTGCTGCTATTCACATTCTACAAATTCTCAAAAACAGGTAAATTATTATGAAAAATTTATAGAAAAGTTCATTCTCTCCACCCTTTCCAATATTTATATGGGAGGTCCATGCCTTTGCCCCCCTTTTTCCACTCATTTTTATCCCAAGGTTAGATAATATGGGGAAAGATTTTGGCGAATTTTTTTACAGAAGAATGACCTTCCGATCGTTAGACCCCAACATTTGTCCGCGCTTGGGACAGTCATATAGTATTAGACTCTAAGACATTTTTACTAGCAACTTCTTAATAAACATAAATACAATGAAATGAAAGTTTTTTTCCTTTTTACACTTTGAAAATTTGTACAATACTTTTTGAAATATATCTATATATATTATGTAAAAAATGTATTTTCAAAAATTTAATACTGAAGGGTCATAGAGTGTCTAGTACTGCTACAAGGGGTCATGAAAGAAAAAAGTTTGAGAAAAACTGTCTTAAAGTACAGATGGGAAAAGTTTAAGTTTAGTGATGAAACAAAATCTTTTCCTTTCAAAAGCAATCTAGACTCTATACTTCAAAACATTCAATGAAGGAGATTGATCAGGCCAAGAGTTTCACTCATTGATCCTAGACTTTGAGAGAAAAATGCCATATTTTTCTTTCTTATTTTTTTAATGTCTGTGGTTATGAGCTTTCGTCAGAATAAAAAAAAATAAAAAAAATTATTAATTAAAATTTTTTTTTGTATTAATTATAAAAAGATTTCAATGCTGGAGAAGAGTTTTTATCCAAATATTGTGATTGGGTATGAGAGTATCCCAATGAATAAGATCATTTTTTAACACTCATTTTTTTCTAGGGGCAAATAAAATAATTGGAAATAAATTTAAACATGGTAAACATTTTTTTCCATTAGATGTGAATTTTATGAATCAGTTTCACATATTTTTGTATTAAGCTAAAACAGATTAATCTATTGATATTTATTTATAATTGAACAAAAAGGATTTTAGTTTTCACAAAAAAATAAAGTTTAGGCATTATCAAAATTTGCTTAAACAAATAAATTCATAAAAAGTACAGAAATCAATAAAATTTATACTGATCATATAATCTACATCTAATCGAAAAGAATGTTTATATACTATTTCATTTTAATTGGAAATGTTTAAAAAAAAATATTCCGTGTCAAAAAATTTTACACGAAACTGTGACAGGACACTTAACTGAATGGCCATTTGGCCGAAGGGACATTTAATCGAATAGAATTTTTATAGATGTTGTTTTACTTCCAATAAATTGTCAAGTTTGTGTGTTGTCAAGTTACTAATGTCCAACATGTGATGTGTGTTGAATCGAATCCAACCAATGATAAGCCATGATGTAGCGATTTGTTATTTATACTTTTTTTATTTTTTTTTATTTTTTACCCTTTGTTCATTTTATAGTTGCAGTGCAGGTGGCTAAAATTTTCTTTCGTCTTTAGATTTATTGTGTTTTTTAATTCATTTTTTAATATTTTTTTGAAATGGATAAAAGAAAATGTAATGAGCTAAGCCTCAAAGACAAGATTTCTTTAATCAAAATGTCAGAAGGTATAGAAGTCAACGATGTTTGGCGGAAAGGTTTGCTATTGGGAAAGTGCCAATGATTTTTAAAAAAAGGAAGAATATATAAAAGCGTTTGAAACTGCATCATTGAACAATAGAAAACGGTTTAGTTCTTCAATTCTTGAAGATGGTGATGCAGTTTATTAGTAGTCGTTTCAAAAAGCACGCGGCAATGAACTTCCTGTTTCAGGTCCCATGATGCAAGGAAAAGCATTGAAAAAACGAACTTTATACCTAGCGTTGGTTAGATTGAAATGGCATTCAATATCATTTGGAATATTTGTTAGATTTAATAAAATTTTCAATTTAGTTTTATTAATTCATTTTATTAGCATAATGATAAAATCAATTTTATTGACAAAAAAGTCATAAAAGTTTTAAAATATATGCCAAATTTGCTTAAAATGTCATTTTCGGAACGGCAAACAAAAGCTGACTATATTGACTTGATCCTGTCTTTAAAATCAAACCTTTGATGATTATTATAAACATTATGCTAGAAGATAGCGCATCTTGTATACAGATCAGTACAAAATTTCTATTAGAAGTAAAATTGTATACTATAATATGCGCCATATTAATAATTTACTCTTAAACAAAAGAAAAGCCATCTTTCGTCAATCCAATATTCTTGCCTACCAATTATGAATTTAGTATTAATTTTTCACTTGCAATGAAAAAATAAATATATACAATTTTAATTTTAATCGCAGATTTTCATTCGCTCCTCTCCTGTCAATCTCAATTATTGATATAGAATAATTGAATTTGTCCTCACATATTGAATGCACAAAGATAAAATCTTATTAAATATTCTAATCTCATTATGCTAATTGAACTACTCCAGAGTATATATGTTCGTGTGTATATATACACTTGAAAATATCAAAAGATACACTTATAAACAATACTGTTTCTTTTCTTTGTAAACATCAATTTGGTTCTTCCATATAGGTACGTTCTTTCAAACATTTTTTTTTGTGAATTGAAAAAAACATAAATACTATTTTATTACAATTATTTGAAAAGTAACAAATCCAATCCAGGCAAAATGAAAAATTATATCCTTGAAAATAGGGAAAGTTTGAAAAATAGAAATGATGTGAATGATACTTTTATTTTGAATATTTAAACAAAATTTTAAAATGGAATACTTAAAAAAAAAAAAAAAAATTTTTTAAATTATCTCAGATTTGATTCATTTCAAAATTTTCATATGTACTTAAAGTTAAAGTAACAAAAAATAGGATATTTTTCATTCCCAAATATTTCCAGTATTGACATCGCTTGTTCCATGGAAGAAGAAAAAATTAGCAATTATTTTAAATTGCTCATTTCCAATATAATCAATATATAGTAGACCCTCGCTAAGTTGGACCACATGGGGGAGAAGGGTGTCCCACTATCCCGATTGTCCGACATAACAGAGGGTCTACTGTATATATATATATATGGTAGAAAAAAATATTTCAAATTGGACGCATTTATAGCCACAATAAGCTTTGGAATAGCGTCAAAATTTAGAATGACCGCGAACTACCTAGGAGTAAAATAAAAAAGTCAATGAAAATGACCCCTTGTAAGCCTATGAGGGCAAACATTTGTATTCCGCTCACGGTCCGACTTATCCGATATCCGAGTTATCAGTGTCCGTGTTAACGAGGGTCTACTGTATTGAATTAAATGGCATACCTAGAGTACGTTTTGGGGTTTTGAGACAAGCCGCCGTGTTTTCAACATTTTTGTTAAATTTTGTTGGTTTTTCAAAGTTCTTTCTTCCCAACTTTCTTAAATGTTTTGAGAAATTCTGAATTTTTTTATCTGCTAACTTTTTTGACACAAAATATTTCAAAAAAGCGAAAAATCTTTGACCTTGACTTTGAAATAAGTTTCCCTTACACTGTCACTTTCTTCAGAGTTTGCCCTACTTTTTCCTCATAACTCACTCATATCTTTTTCATTTTGTATCAATTAAAATAAAATTCTATAACAAATAATAGTCAACAAGTGACAAATTTTTTTATAAAAAAAACTGATAAAATGTTAAAATATTTGCAAATATAACTTTGCTTGGTAGAGATTGATCAGAGATGAGTAAACTTTGGGTCGGTTCTTTCATGCTCCGAAAATGTTAACGGGTCAGGTTCGATTTAAACTTTGTTCGGTTTTGGTTCGAATACCACTTTTATACAAATTCATTTTTTTCCTTTCTTATCTTAGATGAAGTTAATTTTACTGTGCAATGTATGTTGATGAATAAATTGCTGACATGGATGTGAATAGTGCCGAAATAAAACTTACTTCATCATTCATTTCTGGGGAATGATATTTAAAAATAATAATATGTATCTTTATTTTCAAAAGTTTCATAAAAAGTTATCACAGGTGGTATAAACAATTTGTGGATCAGTATATAACTGATAAGAGCAATAAATATATGAATAAAGCGCAAGAATGACTTTTGAGGGTCGGTATCCAAGGCCAAAATAGCCGCTAGAAGAAAATGGCAACCAGGTTATAAAATAATTTTATTTAAAACAAAACTTCATATAGAAAGCAAAATTAATTTGATATATGCGCTATCAAAGTTTAAATAGAATAGGAATTTAGTTGAATTCAAGTAAATTATTTTCTTTTGTGGGGAATTGACGGGAGGCTTACTTTTCGTCAGTGTAGTGGGACCTCAGGTGTCTCTCTTGTCAACGCATATTATTATTGCACATGGACAAAAAAGCAAAAAAAAAATTTTTTTGTGATTTTATTTTAGTATTTTGTGTCTGAATTATATTTAAATTAATTTTTTTTAATCTACTATAAAAACATCAACTACTTAGTTTAAAATTATGTTGATATACGATTACAATTATCAAATCTTTTGTTTAATTAAAAACACAACGACTTTTTTCTTCTTTTTTTATTATTTTTTATAAAAAAATATATTTAAAATTCGAATAAACAAGTCAAAACAATGGACTTTTTTTCAAACACTATCTAAAAAATACTAGTTTTATTAACTTTGGAAATACCAGAAAAAAACCTGTTTTAAGAGACCACACATAACGCAAAATCTGATCGCTTAAACATGAAGGCAATTTAGACTGATAGTATTGGAAGCATTAAAGTTTATGCTAAACATCAAGTTCGTTTTAATTATAATATGAAATCCAATATCTAACCCCATAGTTGGGCCTAAGTTAATTTCTCTCCTTCTATTACCTTAGTAAATTTAGATTTTTTGATTTCATCTTCCATTAGGAAAACTGAGGAGATAGGAACGAAGGATTGAAAGACCGTAATTGTAAATGAAATTTAACGTGTTTGAGTTGGAAGTGAGGAGACACCATTCTGAAGTGAGTGGGTGAAGTTGAAAGCGGATAAAATATTTCGTTTAAAAGAAGCTTAACAAAATTTTTTACCTTATTTCCTTATAAGACAAGATATCTTAATAAACTTAATGGTGTTTTTAATGAAAATTACTGATACTTTTTTAGTTGAAGAAAACACTCCACTACCCAAAATAGTCAGAATTAAAAAAAAAAATTTTTAAATCACATTTCCTCAAATTTTATTGCCTCTCTCTCCTATTACAAAATTTTTTTTTTAATTTTTTTTTTTAATATTTTTTTTAATTTTATATCCAGACTTTTCTGGGAATCGCAATGTCGTGTACAAAAATGAGCGTCATGATAATCTTCTTGTTTGCGATAAAGCTTTGTGCGTTTGAAGACATCTCCAATCTCATTGGTAAGATGTTCAGGGACTTTTTTAATAATAACAAGAATGTTGTGAATTCCCATCCACTAACTCAATTGGCCCATCCACAGCCGACAGAGTGTTTCAAAAATGAATAAAAAAAAAGAAAAAAGTTTCACATGGTGCAAATAAGCGTTTTGAAATTAAATGAATTATTTGAAACATTAATATTCATTAGATGTAGATTATGTGATTAATGAAAATTTTATTGATTCTAGAAGTTTTATGAATTTATTTTTTTGAATTGATTTGTCCCAAAAAAACAAAGAAAAAAGAATCGCTATATTTGCGATGCTCCCAACAAGATATTGAATTGAGTTATTTTTAGTAACTCAGAAAAGTTATATATAAAAGAATTTTTTATAAAAACTTCACCTCCTATCTTTCATTTGTTGTGAGCATCTGAAAGTTAGTTTTTGAATTATTCAAAAAAAATTTTAATACAAATAATTTCAAATCGTCTAATTTGATATTATAAATCATTTAAAGATAAAAAACATACAAAAGAAATTCTGGAATTTTAGGTTTTGGAAAAAATAGGGACAAAACTTTTTTTCCCACCAAAATTTGGCCATATGTTCACCCTACATATAGTCCAAAAGTATTTACTAATAACCTAACATACTCACTGCAACGACTTGTTTAAATACAAATTTATTAACTAAAATTTATAGCAGGTTAACGGCTTCAAACCCATATGTGCTAGGAGATATTTGTAAGAGGTTAAATACAAGCTATAGATCCAACAATAAAATATACTTAGTTGGAAATTAAAGTGTTATTGAATTGTTTTTAGGGTTAGGAAAGATTTGCCTTTCTTAATTTGAAAAATTACTCTTTCTACTCTTCTACTCTTTCTTTCATATTTTAATATTTCTGAAGATTTTCTGGAACAATCTCGAGAATTGAGAAGAGAAAGATTTCCAGGCTTTTATAAGTCGAGAACGGTTCTGAAGGAAGAAAAGAAACCTGCGCTTCCATTGCGATTTGGAAAACGAAAAGATGAATACCAATTGGCTAGCCTTGACCACCCAATTTGGGCAAAGTGACAAAGCGACAAACGGACGCACAAATATTACAAGACCCAAGAGACAAAGTTTTCTCTACAAAACCACACTTCATTCCATCTTGCCTTCAAACTTTTATTTCATTGTTTTCTGTGTACTGTCATTGTAGTTGTGATATTGTGATTTTGATAATTTAGACACATTCCAATACTATATAAACATATGTCTTCTTCAGATTTCTTTCACATAAATTTTTTCCTCATTATTGACCCTTATTAGACTATTTGATTTGATTTAATAAAATTTCTTTATAGCTTTTCTCGTCAAAGTGACAACTTTAACTCTTGTTTCGCGTGATTGTAGTATATAGATATTGTCGTTTTTAATTTAAGCCATGTTTCACTAATAACAATTGTCGTTTTGAGATTTCTTTCCCATTCGATATATAGTAACCCATTTTACTTGACTTGTAAAATTTGATTAAATTTTATTAAAGCAATCACTCCAAACTTGTAGCATATGTTCTCGTTAGAAGAAAAGATTGCTAAATATCTGACACCCATTTCATTCCCCCCCCCCCCTACTATATAAAATTATGAATGATACGCAATATGTATTGGAAACCGTGTTTTGGGATGCAGATTTCAATCAAGGGTCGCGTAATATGTAAGATCGTACCATATCACGGGTTCTCAACAGCGGCTCATATGTTATTTTTGTTCACACTACTATTTTCAGAAGATTTTTTAGCAATCAATTTACTACAGAGACTTTTTGCTTACGTTTTCATGTATAGAGATACCCATAAATGTGTCACCTGTGATACTGTCAAGGTGGATTTTGTGCTAGGGGGATTTTGTCCTAATACCTTTAAAAATCGTTTAAAATAATTGGCAACTAAGAGTTTGTGTGGAAAATTTTCTTGAATAAAAATCGAGCTTTAGCTGTCAATCAAAAATATATTAAAATTTAAAAAAAAATGTTTCAAAGATTTTTCACTTTAAAACGTTGTAATTTGATTTCTTGCAGTTTTAATTTGTTCTCTATTTCGCATTACTTAAGAATCTTAAGAGCTAAAGAGAGGTGAAATAGAAATTAGGGAAGATAGAATTGAAAATGACAACTCAGTATTGATAAAAAGAGAAAATATGGAACTAAAAATGTTTCTTTTTCCTTCTTTTTTGGATATTGAATGAAAAAAACAGAAAAACCTTCAAAATTCGTCAGTATGATTATTATTATTTCTATCTCGTTGATACTCTTAAACAATTTAATTAAAAATAAGAATAACGTCTTTTAAAAAATGCTTTGTTCTCTTGATTTTCAGTAGGGGAACGTGATAAATAATAATATATGTTTATTATATTTCTATACTTTTATATATACTCCATTCTTCTTACATTTTCATTTGAACTAACAACTATAGAGTTTTTGTTTTCCCGATAAAATTTTTTTTTGGTATACACAAAAAATAAAACTGATTTATATTTATCTAAAGCAAATACTCATTTTTTAGATTTTCTTTTTTTGAGATAAAAAAAATCACATTCACAAATTTTAGATTTTATAAATATCAAATCATTTTGCAAGAGTTGCAAGCGATTTTCATAGTTTAGAACAGGGTTCCTCAAAGAAGGGTGAATTTTCTATTTTTCGGAGAAATTGGAATTCGGGTATAGCCAGTTTTTTTAGAAAATAATTACCCAGTGTTTAAACAAATATTCAAATAATTTTTCAACCACGGATTTTTTACATAAGAATTTCATTTAGTAAAAATTTCAATCAATTTTTTCTAATCATAAATCTGAGATGAAATATTGGATACTCTTCACAATTAAGGACTTAAACTCAAAATAAAAGAATGGGTGATGATCATTCCTTAGGAAATCTGTGGAAAAAATTGTGAGAAAGGGTTTATTGAAATTAAATGGAAGTAAGAATTCAATTCAAAGTTTGAAAAAGTGAAGGATTTCTCCTTTTTCTTAACTATTTAAAGTTTTTAACTGATTTTTAACTTTTTTAAAACCTCACTGAACGATTTTAGCAAAAAGTTTGATTCATATTTCAAATTAAAGGTTTTTTAATTTTCGATTGAATAAAAATATAGGAAAATAAAGTATTCATCTTTATTATAAAATTACAACGTGTTTATTTTTTGTTTATTTTTTTTTATAAAAATAAACTTTATATAGTAGATTTATTTTTTAATTATTTAGTATTAGATTATATAGAAAGTTGGGAAGCAGAAAAATGCCAGAAGTCTGGTGAAATGAGACTCGAAAAATCTCAAGACAAATCAAGTTGTACCTAAAACCGCCAAATTTTAATAAACCCACAAAAAACTAAACCGGGTTCTTGTTGATTCAGCAAAATAATTTTCTCGACGTCTTTTCCCGAAATTTTCAATGTATTTAGTAATTTATATTTATTAAATATAGATTTTTTAAAGCATATCCACACATGTGGCAATTTGATAAAAAGAAATAAATTTGTAAAATTATTTAATCATATTATATTTAGTCGTTTGACCACTTTTTTTTGCAAAAAAATAATAAAACAAAGAAATAAAAAGTTTTTTTTATTTTTATTAATACTTATCAATTCCAGTGTGTATCAACAAAATATTTATTCAGAAAAGAAGATTTCAATTGCTATCCTATTTCATTGAAGTTTATATACTTTCTGCAGGATCTTTGATTTTGAAAGAAACATTTTTATCGTGATGAAGGATGTTTGAGAGATGAACTATTTTATATTCTTAGGCACATATTGTACTAAAGAAAAAAAATTAGTTAAGCTGAAAGGTAGATTTCCAAGTTCTTTTTTTGGCATGAATTTCTATTCATGATTCCAAGAATGTGTGCGTATAATAAAAGTTATCGCAAAGAAGATTTCTAAAATTGAGCTCCCGGAACAGGTTCATAACCAGACTTGGCGAAAGGTAGTTGACGCTCCCAAATTTTTCGGATTAATAATAATTCTGATAAAATTGCAGAAAACATTTACACACAATTGCAATTATTTTATCAATTTAGATAAATCTTAGCACATATGAATTGCCTCTTTTACAAATGAAAGAATTTAGGGATAAAGAGAACATATAGGATCTGATCGTAATCTTTTTTATATTTGCCCCTGCAAAAATGTTTCTTGTTACGAATTCGTTCTGAACTAAATCTAAAATAATTCTTTGTCTTTGGGTTTTTTCGTGAGCTTGATCAAGCAACTTTCTTGCATAAACCCAAACATCAATTCTCAAAATTCCAATTTTTGCCTTGAGATCCATTTGTATCGAGACTTGGTTCATCAGTCTAGACTCTAGATCAAGGATGTCCAACTGATACAACTAGTACTGATACACTAGTTTCCACACGACATGCCGCATCAGATTTCTGAATTTTGAGTATTGCAAATTTCCAAATCAATTTCCACATGATTTAATGATTGGAGAAGATTTCTTTTCTGTCTTTTTTCGTCATCGAATCACGGCCCTCGATTTCAAAGGCAGCTTTGAAAATGATCTTCCAAAATGCTCATCCCATAAATGGTTGACACAATTTCTCCATAAGAAATGGATAACTCCTTAAAAGTAAAATAAGTATATACGCTTTCAGAGTGAGTTCTTCAATACCAGTCCAATCATCTTTGTAAATAAGTTTTTCTTCGTGATTCGCATTTTAATTGATCATTTTCATGAAGGAATTATTGAAGCCTAACTTTGATACTCCAACTTCACCAGGAATAAAATTTTCAGCTCTAAATTAACCTACAATATTGAGGGTGTTTGTGCTCAATCTAATGTTTTTATCCTTTGACAATTTATTTGACACTTGTTTAAGAATCTCTGAAACAAAAGTGGTTACAAAATTAACCTTTAACAATGAATAAATAAGTTTACTATTTTTGATATTTAAAATATCATCAAGGGATAGTAAATTTACTATTTTAGCATAAAATTCACTTTCAATAAAGTCAAAACATCTGACTAAAAATCACCTTAACCGAAAGATTTTTAAGTTCTCTGTATCAATAGCTTACATATTATCCGAATATTGGTATTACTGGCATAAAACAAAAATATATTGTAAAAATTTATTTATTTAAAAAAATTGAGTATAAGCTCTCAAATTGCATATATTGATAGTAATATTATTATAAAATTGGTAAAAAAAATTATTTTTACACCATTCCCAAATTATCACTTCTTGAACAAACTCTTCTTCAGAGTCAGACCAGCTATCTATTGGTTCCTCATCACTTTCAAAAGGCATTTTCGTTTTTCCAAGAACAAAGGAAAAGAAGAATATATACGACAACGTAAGATTCAATATTCAAACGGAAAAAGTATCATCAGATATAATAAGCTTATTATTATATAGCTTATAAAAAAGTTTTTTTTTGGTTCTCGTTATCTTGCATAACTGGATAGATTGTAGGGATAGCGATGATCAGGAATCGAACCCAGGTCATCTGGGTCGAGATCCTACGCTTCCACCGGTAAGCCATAGGCGACTCTGAATTGTTGATAACTATATGACGATGTGATTAATATGTTTAATATACGGTGATATTTTTATATGGGTAATAATATTGAACATTTTTGAAATTGAATCTATTTTTTAATTATATTCACCAATGAAATTCAATTAACATTTGAATAAGTATATTATTGTGACAGTATAATTTCACTTCATTTGTGCATTTATTTCAGTAGTGAGCAATTCATATATTTACAATGTAAAAATGGTGAAATTTCTCGCACCGGTAAAAACTGTAATTTAACTTAATTTTAACTCATTTACGTTTTATTTTTAAACTAAATTCATTTTTAAATTTTATATTTTAAAATGGACAAATATAGATAAAGTTTAATTTTTGATTAATTGAAACAGGTTATTTGTCAAAGTTCAAAAAGTATAATGCGTGAAAAATCACCCAAGGATACAATGATTGTATATTCCAAATTATTGGAAGAATTTATTCACAAGGTAAAAAAAACATCTAAAAATTCTTTTTGATCATGTTAGATTGCCTTATTATGTCTACTCAGATTTTCTTTTCAAAATTTAGATAAGTTTTATAAATGCTTCCTAGTCAAAATCTCTGAAACCAACATCTCAGAAACTAAAACCAAAATTTTGTACAACTGAAATTTTTAAATATATTCTAAACGAAAAATTTTGAATTTTCAGCTTATTTTAAATTTATAATCTTTTAATAAATTTTTTATCTTTTTTCTTTGGATTTAACTCATTGAAAAAAAATTATATCTTAAAAATAAACTTTATATAGTAGATAAAAGAGTATTTCATATTTTTAGAAAACTTAAAAATAATAAATATGTATTTGTTTCGCTATTTGTAATTTATAAAATTCAAAAATTAAAATATTCAAAAAACAATGTTAGTAAATCTAAAAGAAAAAAATATATATACAGTAAAATCTCGTTGTGTCGAACTTCAAGGGACGTCTTAAAAACTTCGACACAAGCGAAGCCCGAAACAAAAATACAAAGATGTATTTCATTTATTAATTAAAAATCCTCACTAAAAACACTAATTTAAACTTTTAGATGAAGAATAGTCTTCAATTACACATTCTTTCAATTTGTTATTTCTAACATTTTCAATAAATCTTTCCATTTTTGTTATGTAAATATGAGAAGAATTTTGGTGCATTTGAAAAAAAAGTCTGAAGTCTGAGCATAAATTCAATGCTGTTGACGTGCTTGGAACTTGATTTAAAGATATTTCAGAATCTTCTGAATCTTGGTCGCTTTCATTAAACTTCTTGTTCTATCCTCAAAAGAACAAACAAAGATCCCCGCTTCGTTTGCTTTTTGTATTAACATCGGTGTCTTTGTCTTCATTTTCAGTGCGGTCAATTGTGTTTTCGTTGAGAGAATTTGGAAAATCCAGCATGTTTGAAACAGTTTGATGGGTCCCTGGACAAAAGGTCCGAAATCCAAAACGTCCGAAACCAAAACGTGCGAAATCCAAAACGTCGGAAACCAAAACGTCCGAAAACCAATACGTCGGAAACCAAAAGGTCCGAAAATTAGATTAACAGTATCTGAACACTAAAAAACTTTTTTTTTTCGAGAATCAAAATTGTTCAGGAAAAACCTGAAAAATTGAGCACAAAACTTTTTTTATTTAAAATTATAAAATTTCTAAAACTTTACACATTTTAGATTTAAATGAAATCTTAATGTTCAATTTTTAATGAAAACACATCCTTTTAATGGAGTAGATAAAAATTCATTTCAATCTCTTAAAATCGATTCAAATCGTGTAGTTTTAAAATAAAAGAATTATGGACACTGAAATATGGACAAAACTTTTTTTCAGACCAATACAATCTGGTGATGGAACTACATATTGCCAACTTTGATGAGTAAGAGCGTGTTGAAAGTATGCAACGCTTTAGTTCGTTATCAGATAGATAAGTTCGACATGAAATACTTGAAAACATAAGAAATCAAACAGGCATGAAGGATTATACTAAAAAATTTCGTTTTGTGAGGTAATGATTTCTAGACGTTTTGGTTTTCGGAAGTTTTGGTTATGGACGTTTTGGTTTTCGGACGTTTTAGTTTTCGGACGTTTTGGTTTCGGACGTTTTGACTATGAGCCATTTTATATTCATACAAGTTTGAAATATAAGATATGTGATAATCATGGAAATAGTAAATAACTTTAAATACCTACAATTACTCTTCCAATATCTTCTTCCAACACACTCCACAGCAATAATATTTATAGAAAGCCTAGTTCTACGGTAAATGAAGTTGATCTATTCTTAGATGAATTGGAAATCTTCATTGAAAATATCAGTATGTGTTTAGGAGATCCTAATTTGAATTTATTTAAAATCTATACAACATTCAAACTTTTTTAAACATTTGGCTTTCATGCTTTTTCAAGCCATCACTTTCAAAGTTTACAGGTTTTCTTAGTGAAACTCTCATAAATAATATTCGGACGCTTTGGTGTTCGGAGGTTTTGGTTTCAGACGTTTTAGTTTTCGGACGTTTTGGATTTCGGACGTTTTGACTTTGAACCGTTGTTAGATGTGACGCAAGATCAAGAACGTTGTTGCAGATGTAGAGCATCCAAAACGTTGGAATTAGGAAGTCTTGAATTATTTTCAATAGAAGAAACTTCTTTTTCTATTAACAGACAACGATAATACTTTTTATTTTTTTTAATTACGCCTTGATCCATATGTTGCGTTTTGAAGTAGTAGTACTTGGTGGTAAATAATATAAATCCGCGTTCCAAAATTTTTGTTTTGCATGTGAAGAAACATTATTGAAAGGGCCAATTTCACGATTCTTTGATTTAAATAAATTTATCGATCTTGTTTAGAACCAGCTTGTAAAAACTTGATCTTTCATCCAAGCTCTTTTGTTCGCTGTATATTCGATAGTTAATGTTTCTTTCACGCCTTTAAAACATCTGGGTTTCAGTGATTTCCCATAATGACATATGTGTACCTGTCATATTTGTGCAAACTAAAGCCGTAAGTCTTTCTTTTGAAAGCTTACCACCCAAATACTTTTCCTCTTTAAAAGTTAATGACTTTGAAAGTGGAACAAACCAAATTCATCAGCATTATAAACTTCATTTTGTGAATACTTTGTAAGTATTGAAGGAAGTGTAGTATATCAAACCATGTCTTTACTTGATCATCATCCTTACCACTAATACCTTCTCCACTAAAACTCCTGAGGCGTGCCGGTTTTTTACCCTGGTTTTCTTCCTCTGAAGAATTCAAAGGTTTTTACGGTTAGGTAGTGCTCTAGCGACCCGATTCTACGTGGTTAGTAATCAAGCTATCACTAGACAATAAGTTTGTTTCCAAATTGGGAGCGTTCGCGTTAGGATAGTAACGATCACTCAGCTGTATTTATATATTGTCACATAAATTCTTGTAAAATAATATATATAACAAGGTATAGCTATTCTTTTGTAACAAGGGCCGGTAGGCGTTTAGTGGGATGGAAAGTCCAGGTAGACCTGGACTCAGCATTCCGGGCGGGCCACGATATCCGAAAGGATGGGTGCGAACGCCACAAACAACTTAACATAACTTAACTCCTGAGAGTAATATCATATCTATCTTTGAAACGATTGAGCCATCCTTCACTACATTTAAAATCATGATATTGCAAATGTTTCAGCAAGTTTCGGTCCAGATATTGGAATATTTTGGACTCGAACCGCCTTGAACCACAAATACAGCGCTTCTTCAACATCTGGGTACTTGCTTTGACGAAGTCTTTTACGTTCACAGCCACTATTTTCATAACTTTTTTTAATTGTATCTGACGACTTCAGCCAGGTTGACAAAGTGTTGAGAGGAATATCAACGTCTTTAGCAAACTTCCACTTTGTTCTTTCCTTTTTCGACTTGCTCAAACGCTCCCTATTTTAAATCAATTATATGAACAATAAGATTTCTTTTTGTTTTCTCCATCTTTAAAAATTAATTTCAAAATCACAAATACTAAAAGAAAGAATAAAACAAACCTTGTTAAATTAATCTAGGAAAATCAGTAAAAAATAAAAATTTATATAAACTTTTTACAAAATGAAAGCTCTTAAAGTAATTGAGTAAAAAATAAAATAAAACCCGTGTTTAACATATGTTTTCGCTGATTTATCAATGCCAGATGATAATTTAGAATATTCAGATGATAGATTAGAATATTTTTCTTTTTTTTATTTACTTTTTTTTTTATTATCTTAACGTTTGCTATCATCACTTATTCAATTAATTAAATATACATTTATAAACGGCACTGACCTTTAATGTATATTTGATTCAAATGAAACTTTGCTTATCATATCTAAACGTTATGTTTAAGCAATAAATTTTCCTTCCTTCAGACGTGCGTATCATTTACACACAAAATTGATAGTAAGACTTAGAACCCCTTCCTGCTTTTATATATATAATACCTATATATATATAATATACCTATTATATATTTATTTTTTTATTTTTGCTTCAGAATTAGTTTTTAAAAAATATTGTATCAGTCAAGATAGGATTGAACCTATATACCTTTCCAATATAACATATCTTCGCCTTACTACTGGCACCGAGTAAAAAAATTCTAAAAATTTCAAAAATCTGCTGAATTATTGGAAGCTATAAAAAATAATAAACTAATAACATTCTTGACAAAAAAAAGATAAAAGTACCTTTAAAAAATTTGATATTTGAGTGTTATAAAGATGGATTTTAAAGAGTTTTGAAGAAAAAAAACAAATTTAAATCTTTGTTAAAATTAAAATTAATGAAACAAATACAGTTTATATAATTCAAGCAAAAAACACTCACAATAAAATATTAAAATTAGCCGTGTCTAACGAAACCTGATTCATGCAAATGAGTGAATGGGTGTTTTGGTATCCGGCGTCTTGATTTCGGGCGTTTTGGCTTCGGGAGTTTTCGTTTTCGGGTGTTTTGACTCCAATTCATTTGTATAGTATGGGATCGCATCAATATAAAACAGTGCATACCTTTGTATATTCAGTACATGAAAACAATTGGAAAGTCAATAACTGTGCTCAACATTTAAATAATAATTGAATCTTAACAATTTTTATATATATATTTTTTTAAAATATCTTTACTTTATATTCACTTTCACGTTTCACGTGTATGAAGATGAATGTCGTTTTTTCAGTGGCTCCACTAAAAAATATTGTGCGTTGTATGTATACTTAGGTTCGGCAGTTATTCGATAGAAGCACGTGTTCGGGACCAACTAAACTCGTGCTTATATATTGATTGATCATATGCTTATAATCGAAAAACATTTTTGCTAAATCAACTTACTCTAAGTACAAAGAATAAAAAGTTTTAAAGCCTAGCACAAATTGCATTACACTTCCTATGAAAAGTTTTCATGATGCAATAATAGAATTTTGAAGACACTTGTGTGCTCTTTTTGACAAAAAATGTTGTAATTTCATATTTTCAAAACATTTTTCCACTTTTTCCAACAAAAAACATTTTTCCGCTTTTAGCGAAAATACTTCGAATCGATCTTGACATTTTTTTCCTTCATAATCATCAAATGGAGACTGGGTCAAAGTTTTTTGAAATTCAAATCTAAAAAATGATTTTGCCTTGAGATCCATTTGTATCAAGACTTGGTTCATCAGTCTAGACCAGGGGACGGCAAAGTGGTCGATATCGACCCCTGGGGGTCCATAACAGATCTTTAGGGGTCGATAAGATCGAAAAACTTACCAAATTGTGCTATGCTTTTTTTACTTTATAGTAGTAATAAATCTCCATTTTCTTTTAAAACATAGCCTAGGACATTGTATAATGCAGGATATATGAAACATTTTTGGTTTGTATTTTTCTCTTAATTGTTGGCATTGATTAATGTTTTTATGAAACATTTCTATGTCGGGTGGGGATCGATGTGAAGACAAATGTTCTATGAAGGGGTCGACAGGTAAAAAAAGTTTGCCGATCCCTGGTCTAGACTCTAGATCAGGGATATCCAACTGATACAACTAGTACTGATACACTAGTTTCCACACGACATGCCGCATCTGATTTCTGAAAAAAATTCAGACAAAAATTCAAGAATAATTTGGTCTATTTGAGCCTCATAAATTGAAAACATCGTCATGGTGTAATATTTCAAAACGTCTCATTTTTGATTTGATTTTAGTGTTTTGAACGCAATTTTCAAAAAAAAAAAAGAAAGAAGGTATAATTTTTATTCAATAAAATATCACATAAAAAATTTTTCTTATTTCTTCCTCAATTTTTCTTTTTTTTCGAAATTGACATTGATGAACTGAAAATTTGATCTTAAAATAATGCACCTTTAAGACTTTGAAAAATTAACTTATAAACAACGCTTGACACAAAAATTCATGAAGACTCATTGAAAATCCAAAAAATGAATGAATACAGCGTAAAAAAACGAAACATGTCAATATATGATTGCTTTTTAGTATTCAAAAAGAGATAGTAATTCGTCAAAAAAATGGTCAAATTCAAAGACGATTTTAAAAAATATATTGATCAAACTTTTAAAGTTTTATAATGTAAGTGTTGATAAAAATTGATATTTATATAATTTAAGAGAAAATCTCATTTTTCTTCCCGGGCCACAGAAAATAATCTCGCGGCCGGTGTCTTGGGGAAAAACAAAAAGGAAAAAGACGTTCCTAGATACGTCTTTTGTGCAAACAAAGTTCTGCCGTTCCCAACACGCTTACAAAAATAATCATATACGATATAGTTTTTTCAAAGACAACAATCTCACTCTCAGCTTATGCGTTAGCAATATGTGCATATTGAGATAACAGTTTATCACTAGTTATCAAAAAAAACTCAAAAAAAAAAGAATTATTCTGAAAAATCCTCATTTCAGGATTTTCATTAACTCAAAAAAAATAATTATTGTGAAAAATTCTCATTTCAGGATTTTGTTAACGTCCGTATGATGTAGAAGTCGTACAGGGATATTGAAAGAAATGTAATGATAGAAAAAATATGTGAAGAAATTGGATCGATTGCTGTACTGAGAAGGAAATGATGATAATTCTCTAGTATAAAACTTCGCTAGTACATTTGCACATCTGTTTTTGTTGCATCATACCATCAGAGGTCTGGCAAGACCTGCGGGGAGACAACTTGCCAGCCTTATTATATATTTAAATGTGTAAATCGTAAAATATACCTAAAATAAAAATTTTCAAAAAATATTTTACATACATATTGAAAGCCACATTTCAAAAATTTATTTCAAACTTTTAGTTTCGTATGTGCATAATTTGATAAAAATTAATTATTAAAGACTACGTTTATCTTTCTATTTTAAAAGTAAGGGGAGCCAACGATATATTTAAAAAGAATAAATATTTTTTGATTTGAACATTTTTCGATTCTTTGATTATTCGACAAATATAATATTTAAAATCGTGTAAATTGCAAAGTAAAGGTAATAACTTTTGTAACATCGTATGAGGTAGCAAAATATGAACAGAGAGTTTCATGTTTTTTGATTTTTTAAAGAATATTTTTCGATTCTTTGATTACAGAATTTTATTTTGATTATTTGATAAAATATATTATTTAATATCGTGAAAAAATTACAAAAATATAGGTAATAACTTATCTAACATCCTCTCTCCGAATGAGGTATATCAAATCTTACATCTAGCAAAATATGAACTGATAGGTTGGACATGAATCATCGCGGTATACAGGTTGGAGATGAATCATCGTAGTATACAGGTTGGAGATAATATATATATATATCTGCATAAAAAATAACTGAAGTATAAAGTGTTTAGTTTTGTGGTGAAATTTAAACACTAATTAGATTATCTTGGTTTATTTATCTAAAAAGTGTTTAATTAATAGCAAAGGAATGCTCAGCTCAATTGACCAGTAGTATAGTTACAGTCTAGACTCTAGGTTACAGTTAGAGGATGCGAAATTTCTTTTCCAACGTATATCATCTGCCCAACATATGGCATTTACATTCTTTGATCTTCTCTTTCCCTTCTTCTATCCCTCTTTCTCTTCTTGTAGACATCAATCAAATCACAGACAATATTCTTCTCTGTCTGTCTATTCATTTTCCTGTAACACAATCACTTTTCAATAATGGAGGATAGGAAAAAGATGGCAAAATGTTTTTTTCATCTGTCTTTGAGTAGTTGAAGTTACTTAACTTCTCGGTTAATGCTTACTAGTTTCTATAAACAAATGTCTTATTTTAAAAAAAAAGGAGTTATTATTTATTGTTCTATAATAATTATTAGAGAGGAGATTAAATTTATTGATTATCATCAGTTAAAAGCAAAAAATATATCAATTTTTGTAGAAATGATAACTTTGACTTCTATTCTAAACACTATTTTTCTCTAAGTCATTTTCAATATAATTTTCTTGTATAAAGTTGATGCAATTTTGTTTAAAATGAAAGTTTCAAAAAATATTTACAAGCAAAGATGATAAATTATTGCCTGGGAAAATGGTTCTTGTTGCAAAAAGTTTAAACAAGAAGAAAATTTATTTTCTTCTAGAACAGTGATTCCGAAACTTTTCCTAAACAAATCCCCCTTAGAGGGGCGTGAGTAGGGTTGGTTAGATGCTGGATTCGATAACTCAAGGTCTTGGGTTCGATCCCGCATCAAGGCTGCTTTGCTCATAGTTCGATTCAAGCGGCGCAATTCTGCCTTCTCGATAAAAAATACCCTATGGTACCTTTACCTTTAGAAAGATTTTTCAAAGAAATGCCTTGTATACGACATTATTGTAAGGAAAATGTCCTTACTTTTAAAATATATCATTTCTTTCAGGATAAAAAAGACATAGATTCCCATTTAAAGGTTACATTTGTTGTTTACCTTCCAAATGTCAATGTTCGGTGTGATATTGCGAAAATGAATTCTGATAGAATACAACTCTGACTTGTTTGCCTATGATGTGTGAAACATAGTGAATGTGAGTAGTAAGGGAAGAGAAAAAATATCACAGAGAAAGAGTTATCTAGATTTGGCTCGGGCGTGAGTAAGGTTGGTTAGGTACTGGCTTTCGATAACTCAAGGTCTTGGGTTCGATCCCGCATCAAGGCTGCTTTCCTCATAGTTCGATAAGAGCGGTACAGGGCCGGCCTTAGGCCACTGCAACTTATGCTGCCGCAGTGGGCCCCGCGATTCTCATTTTTCATTTTGATGATATATTGTATGATTTCGCTAAACGCAATTTCAAAATCTTATTTCTCACTTTTAATCTTTTTTCCTACCCACACTGGGCCCGGGCGATCCATTTTGCATAGGGTTTCGCGAGCACTAGGGCCGGCCCTGGGTTCAATTATCCCTTCTCGATTAAAACACCCCGCGGTACCTTTGCCCTTTATATGGACAAAAATTTTTATATAATTTAGTGTAAGAAACACTATTAAATAGTTTTTTTCGAGAATTGATCAAAAATAAAATAAAAATTGGTATAGGACTGATTTCAAATATTTTCTTAGAAGTATAAATAAGTCTAATTTTTTTAAACATATGTGCCATGATGGTTTATAAGATTGAAATGACAATTTAAAAGTAAAAAATATTTACAAACAACTATTATTATCATTTATAAAAAGCATATTAAACTTATCTGACTTATCTTCAAGATTAAATTCCAATTAGAATGAGATAATATTCGTCTAGTAAACTTTTTGTCACCCCTTACCCGAAAGATCTATAGTTAGAATCCTCGAAAACTATGGTAGCAGTGACTTTAGTTTTCGGCGTCTTTGCTTTTTGAGGATTTTGGTATAGCGGGAATATTGTTTTCTTAATTTTGACGAGGAATCCTTACTCGCTACCATGATAAATTGCATTCATACTTGAAAAACAGTCAACAAATAAGTAACATATCATAACATAAAACACATTTATCGTCGTCATTCATCACAAAACTCGTGTATAAACGTTAAGAATAATAAACGAAAAGAGAAAGTACACACTGCAGATTTGTATATAAACGACAGCGTGCATTTTCGGTGAAATGTCGAATTAGCTAAAGTTCCATTCGACCAAATGTCAGTTAATTGGATTTTATAAAGTAAGGTTAATTTGGGCGTCAGGATTTGTCCAGATTCTTATTGGTTTGAAGCTAAAGTGTCAAAAACAGATATTTACCATATGGTGATTATTGCTCAACCATCCTCTAGATCAGTGCTTCTCAACGGTGCGCCATTGAAGGAAGTCAGGTGAGCCATGAAAGGTAGCCATGTGAACCTTAAGATTCACTCAAAATCAGCGATTTTAACAAGGGCGAGAAACGACCAAATAATGGACAACATATGTAGTAGTAGTATCACAAATAAGACCAAACATCTACAAAATTACAAAATCTCACGAGTTAACGGCCAAAATCAGCCGTTCTCAAACTGTAGTCCGTGGTCCCCTAGGGGACCTGAAGTGGCTTCAGGGGGACCGCGATGGCGCCACACTGTAACTGTTAGCTGAGTTCTGCTGTACAGTCAATTTTAGCTCCATCCATTTATTAGCGCACACACAACACATACAAACAAACGAAAGTGCTTACGTAAAATATTTTTGACATATGTGCCTATTTGTAGAATTTTGAGAATACAATTTTAATATACTGTATAAATCAAAAAAATTACGCGGAGTTGAATTTACGCGAATCGAGAATTTTAATAAGTTTGCTTAGTTTTATTTTTTCCAGCAAACATATGTTCTCAAAAGTATCTTCCTATGTTATATACCTTTTATATACTTATATATTATATGTGGTATTTGTTTTATCCGAAAATTAACATTGATTTAATTAATGATGGGGGTACAAAACATATTTTCCGTGAAGTATTAAAATGGCACAGTCCTATCCCGATGTTGCAAAGCTGGCTCTAAAAGTGCTGATTCCCTTTGCAACCACTTATTGAGTGTGAGAAAGCGTTTTCCACATCACTTGCCCTCAAAACAAAATCCTGAAACGGATTAGAAACAACAAATGACATGAGAGTTGAACTCGCCAGAACAAAGCCAAATCTGGAAGAACTGATTGAGGCAAAGCACCCATCACATTGGGTGTATTTTTCATGTTTAAAGTTGTCAATTTCTCAATGTTTTGGTTTGAATGGTAATTGGTTGCCATATTTTGAATAAATATATTTTGGGTTGTGATTTTTGAATAAATATTTTTTTAAGTTGTCATTTTTAATAAATATTTCTTTGTCAAAAATGTTTTCTTTCACAGTAGCTTTGCGTCTTACTTGTGGTTTTTATAAAATAAGTCCGCAAGTTATCTAAAATATTATAAAAAGACCGCCAAGCAAAAAACTTTAAAATAGTTTGAGAAGCACTGCTCTAGATAGATAATGAGGTAGTTGAGTTGCCTCATCTCCTCTATAATGTGTTGCATTGCAAGCCAAAAAAAATTGGCGTTGGCAAAGTTTGCGCATGATGAACAGAGGGACGAAAAAATGATAACACAGAGAAGGAGAGGCCAGCTGGAGAGAGCTTATGGACAATGACTTGAGCTGTCAACCTTGGGAATCTTCAAACAAATGAACACTTACCAGACAGACAACTTCTGCATCTAAGTCTCTGGTCTGTGAACTCATTACTCTGTGTAAAAAGTCTAACATATAACATTTACACGCTTTGATCTTTTGATTCTCTCTCTCTCTCCCTCTTCCTCTTCCACAAGCATCAATCAATCAAGTCAGTCAAATCTTTCTCGTCAAATCACACACAGAGAGAGAGAGAGATTTATTTATCATAAAGAAATGGAAAGACAGCGTTTCTCATTATACAAGGAGAGAAAAGAAAACTTGTGAAAAAAGATTAATACAGGGATATGAAATAAAATGTGCTATATAAATGTGAAATTAAAACAGTAATCCAACACAATTCCATGAACAGTAAGTTGATGAAACACATATAGTTTAATTAATGTATATATACATTTTAAGTAACAAAGGGTATTTGTTGGGAAATGTTCATTAGAGTGACAAATCAAAAGAGTGACATAATCTGTCACTCTTAAAATAGCGACAAATCAAAAAAGTTTTTTTGTGTAAGGATAGGTAGGTAAGTAAAACTTTTGAATTTTTGTATATTTAGTCATTCTTCTGACGTCACTCTTTTGAAGCTTCTCATGTCACTCTTATGTTTTGTCACTCTGTTGATAATAACCCATATTTATTACCCATTTATTTGTGTTAAAACAAAATTTTCAAAAAAAAGTTTATATTATGCGTCGCAAAAGGCTTTTGCAAAAAGAAAAGGATTCATAAAAAGATAGAAACAAATTTCTCAGAATAAATGTGAGCTTAGCAATTGAGAGAGATGGATTAATAATAATAATAATGGAACCATACTGAACAAAAAAAAATTTATAATTTTGAGTTCAATGTCTTGCTTGGATAAAAAATCAAGTGTGTAGTTGGAAATTTAATTCCTGGGTCGCACCAAAGATACAAATTCGCGGAAATGTTGGAAATAAATGGTTCACGGACCCATTATTATTTTTAAAGCGAAAATTCTTCCTCGTTGTCTGTATAGAATGTTCACTTTCAAAAGTTCATATTTCTCCTATGGCTAAACTTTGTCAGAGCAAATATGGTGCTTATAGATTTTTTTTGAATTACTTCAATATCCAGAAGATTGCAGCGACCATAATTGATTAGATTATAACTTGGGCGTGGCAAAAGAGTGTTCTATAAAATAAAAAATTCATGTTCATTGGAAATATTTTTTGGTAAAATTGATGAAGAGAGGATTTGATCAATTTAGCCAACACAAAATCTATATGAGCCTTGAAAGGCAATTTTCTATCAATTATATTAATCCTAATAAGTTGAAATTGTAGACTTCATTTATCAAAAGATAAAGATTCAAAATAAATTCACGTGCTTAGTTGATTTAGTGAAAGAAGTTAGTATACACTTATAAAGATCATTCAAGTAGAGAGGAAAGAGTAGGGGTGCAAGAAGAGATCCCTGGGAAACTCCACATTTCAAGAAGAGATCCCTGGGATACTCCACAGTATCAACAAACTGATATCTATATTGTTCAGGACACATTACAAGTATCCCAGACATTTCATTTTTTCTACTAAAAAATAGAGAGAGACCCTAGCCAAAGCTCTAGACAGGTCTAAAAATAATAAACCAACATTCATTCTATTCTCTCTAAATAGGGGATCACTTTATGTATAAGTTAGCTATGAAAATTTTGAGTCGAATGACTTTTCCTGTAGGCTAATTGACAGTCGTATAGAATGTTAATAGAATTTAAATATTCAAAAATTTGGTAAAAAAATACTTTTTCAAAAATCTTTGCTACTGCAGGGATTATAGATATTGGCCTAAAATCGTTAAAAGATGTGGCGCGACCTCTTTTAGGAATAGGTTTGACCCTGTTCAGCTTTAAAAATTGAGGGAAACAATATATTGTCTGTGAAAAAGAGAGAACCAGAATTGGACTAGGCTAAATAAAGTCAACTTTAACAAATATGGGGGGGGGGGCGTTAATCAGGATAGCAAGTTTAGGGCGGACGTCCTTCAGAAGAGTAAACAATTAAGTACTTCCTATAAAAATAGGTTGCGTGGTTCACGGACAATTCGGCCGCAAGACAATATTAATATCAATATATGGCCTAATTGTCCACAGGTGGAATTGTTTTTGCTTGATTTATCTTTTTATTATTTTTGAAATAATAATATCAATAAAATGAGGGCTTACTATAAATAAAAGATAAGCTGTTCATTACACTGTGAAAAATCTGTTTAGATTCAAAACATATTTTAAACACAAAATCTGTTCCAAATTAGAAACACACTTTTAGCTAAACATGTTTAAATTTCACGTGTTTAGAAAATATGTGTTTACATTTTACGTGTATAATAAAAATATGTTTCAAATTTCAAGTGTTTAAAAATAACGTGCTAAAGTCCTAAACACATTATATACACGAAACTTTTCCAAATTTCAACACCTCAATTCAAAACATGTCAAATAACTTTTTTCAGAAATTAAATATGTTTTACAGAATCTTCTTTCTCTATAAAAGACAATTTTCCCTCATTAGATCAAAAAACTTTGTATAGTTGAAACTAAAAATAGAAAATAAACAAAATGCAGTTAAGTTTATTTCAATTTTCATAAAAATTTTTTTTAAAACATTAAAGAATTTTCTTCCTATAAAAAAGGACTTTCATCTTTTAGAAGATATCTTTGAAAAAAGCCTAGACTTTGGAAGCATTTTGGGTACGATAAGTCAAAGACATAAAAGTGGATCCCTTTTGTTCTAACAGTGAAATTTCTGATTGAAATTAGGTGGTCTTTAAATAAAAAAAAACCATATGTACATATAAAATATAAATCTTTAGAAAAAAGGTAACAATGGGAGACTACTTTTCTTTTGGAGTATAGCTTATACACATGAAAAAAAAGTCAGCATAAAACGTAAAAATTTTATATGTTCATCATCATAAACTTAGATTTTACACGTTTGAAGCCTTTTCAGAAAAAGCATCTAAGACTCTCCCTCGATGCAGAAGTAAGGGAAATGGATAAGTGCACTTTGAAATGAGGCAGTAAGAAGGCAGAAGGGAAGGAGTGATGCCTGTATCCGGTAATAGGATGGAGAAAAAGATAAGATAATACGGAACTTAACACAACTGTGCCCTTGAAGAGAATCCAAATATTTTAAACCTTGAAGAGCAAAAGCAAAGTCATAAAAGGAAAAACACAAAGAGTATACAAACTTTTGAAGTATATATAGAAATGTGGTTGAAATGTGGACAGTATGAAAACAAATGTGATAGAAGTGCAAAATAAACAAAAGAGTGTGAAGCCAACGTGGAACAGAGATGACGTATGCGGCGGCCAATTCGACAACACGAAAGAAAAAAACGGATATGAAAGACGTCCGCAAACAACGCGGAGGAATATAAAAGAAGAAAGTGTTGGAGAAACATTGCGCTTTCAGTTAAAAAGTGTTTTAAAAATTAAACACAAAAAGCAGGAATTGTGTTTAAAATAACTAAAGTATAATCCGGTAAGAAACATACTTCACTCATAGGGTTCCTAAACACCTCTTCGGAAATATAAGAAATAAGATCAAGTACTATTTGAATTCTAAGCACATTTTATTAAACACAGAATAATTTAAACACCAAAAAAAATGCTTAAATTTGAAATAGACAGTGTACAAATTGTCCATGAAGCCACAATGTTTTCTATGAATGTTAGTTCATAGTTAGATACTCCTATAGTCCTATACCGGTTACATAAGGTTCTTTTTCATAGGTAGAAAATCTGAAAATTGCTACTCACAAAATGCTGAGGGCATTATTCTTTTTTCTTTCTTTTTTTCCGTTAGGTGTTTTCATCGAGAAGGCACAATTGCGCCGCTTATATCGAACTGTGAGAAAGTTGGCTTGATGCGGGATCGAACCCAAGACCTTGAATTATCGAAACCCAGTACCTAACCAACCCTACTCACGCCCACTTATTCTACAGAATTAAAAAAAATATAGGAGAAAAAACAAACGCATTATCTGATGATGATGATGGTGATGATAATGATGATAATAATAGTGCATCAGCATCCACAGAACATATTTTGCGAGACAAAAAGGACTACTTTTCAGATATGTCATAAATGTCTTGCCCAAACTGTGATATGTGCACTTGTGGATCTTGATCTTTTCAAGTATGTGTGAATTATATTGAAAATTGGAATGGATTTATGTCGACACATATGTGTTGTAATATTTTCGTCTGATAAAGTAGTTACAAGTTTTTTTATGAATGCATTTCGTATACGCACATGATGAAGTCAGTCAATTGACCGATATGGTCCGTGTTAAAAAAAAACTTATATTTTTTTATAAAATTAAATGGTAGCTAAACAAAACATTTTAAAAGTTTCAATTACATTGGTATAAATTTTAGAAATTTGCAATAAAATAAATATAATAATTTGCCGGTAGGCCCTAGGTGTGGCACACCGCGGCAATTGCCCCCATTGCCCTCTTTCTTGATACGGCCCTGCAAAGAGATAAAAGTCTTCAGTTAAATTTTTGTAAACTCTTTTTTTTGATATATAAGATTAGTGAATGAAAACCCGAATTTTTATAAATTCTGCAAAATTTCGTTGTAAGCGACAACAAAACCATGACAACAGCACAACATATGGCAACCCTAGTTATATAGAACTTATTCAGTTGCTTTTTTTAAATAATGCTTACTTCCTTACATCCAGTTTAAAAAACATTTATCATTACAAGTATATTCATATTTTACTCTTTATGCCTATTTGCCTATATTTGTTATATCTTATCAAAACATCCAAAAAAAATTTTTTAATATTTTTTTTCCATAATTTTAATGTGATTTTTATCAAATATTTTTTCTGAACCTGAAGGCATAATTTGACGAAGCATATTTGACGATAATTTGATCGAAGCCAAGACCTTGAGTTATCGAAACCCGGTATCTAAGCAAGCTTACTCGTTCATTCAGTTTTCGTTTATTTATGCAAGGAAATGGTACAATTGTATTATTAAAAATACTTTTTTTGCATCTATCAGCATGAACATAAATTTAAACAAAAATTTTAAGTTTTTTAATTTTTTTATATAATGATTGATGGCTTATTTAATGTGCGGAATAGGTTGCAAGCTTAAGGTCTAAGAGACCGCTCAAATGTTTGCATTTGCGTTTTCTAAATCTCCATTTTTAAATGTACATTATTTTTAACATATTTTTGAATGCTGATATAGTCAAGTTTAAAAATAGTTTAATAAGGTAGGAAAGATAAGAGTTGCATACATCATCATATGAAGCTTTGAAACACCAAAAAAAACCTTTTCATATTGAACTTTCAATAGAACTTGCGAATAAAATAGAGCATCACGTTTCTATTGAAAAATATCAATTTGAAGAAATCAATTTGATCAAATCAATATATATTGGAAAGATATTTGTATAGTATAACTCTTTAACGCCTTTGTTAATTTCATCCATATAATCCTCATGGGTTTTTTGAATTTATCTTCCTCCCTACACATGATCTATTACACATTTTCTTATTTTTAACTATTTCAGCATATTGATTCTTATTTTAAATTATTCTTAGAGCTATTTTATTAATCGAAAATGACGTCAGTATTACAATGTCTCCAGTTTACGGAAATTGAAATAAAAGCAGACTTAAAGAGCAATTCAGTTTAGTGTTTTTTAGAAAAATTTTTTTTTAGTTTTTTTCGGAATAAAAAAAATCACTAAAATTTAGGGATTCGTTTATTTATATGTCTTTTCAGAGATAACTCATTTTCCAGTGTTTTAAGTAAACCAAGAATGTTCATTTGGATTCAGTTCTATTATCATCAATTTTAATACTGTAGTAAATCATCAAATTTTAGCGCTATTCTTATTTTTGCGAAAAGGTGATATTCACCGGAAAAAGAACTCCCGAATATATTAATGCGAATTCATGCAGTGAAAAATAAATATAACATATGAGGATAATTTTGAAAAAATAGGATCGCTCACGAAAATAACACGATATACGCGAACGTTTTTTTATCTCGCAAATAATGAAACTTTAACATCGCCCAAAATTTCTCGTTTTTCAGTACTTGAAGTTGTATAAGTGTGATATGGATGACATACATTTGGCTGAAAATTTTCTAAAAGCCATGTCGATACCAATTTTAAATAAATTAATTATTGAAAAATCATGGACAAATTGTGACATCTGAAACCCATGAATAAATGTTACAACTATATTTTCGTGTGAATAAATTACTTCATTTTAACTTTTTTATATGGGAAAAGAATTCAAATATTGAGGCAGGAAGCATAAAATATGAAGCTAAAATTTTCTTCTTGAAATTCAATGGATTTTATGTTTCGGTTTTTTAACAAAATAAGTTCTATGAATCCCCGGAAAATTATACTGCGCTTCACTTGGTATTTTTCTCTCCTTCAACTCTCTTTCAATCAATCACATAGATATCTGTTCCAGAGTAGTACCAAATTTTCTTTCTACTACAATTTTTTGCTATAAGCAGCTCTTTTTTTGGAGACAGCTTTTAAACGTAAACCGTGAATCTGAGTGAAGCATTCAGATATTTTCAAACTCTAAATACGAAAACTGAATCCAAAAATGAAACCAACATCTTAATTTTTGTACAGATATTTATTAAAATTTCATAAATTTTTATGTCGACATCAGAAGTAAACCGCACATTTGATTGACACTGTCAACTATTTTAAGCCTCTAAATGCGAAAATAGCATGGTTGATTTGGTATAAACATCTATATTTCATAAAGTTACATAAAGTTAAACATTTGTTAAAGATTGTATACATGAGAGGGTCATTCAACTAGTATCTCTAATTCAAAGGAAAAAATAAATCCAAAACACATTTAAAATTTAATTATTTTCTGCAAAGGACTAAAGTCATAGTCGTCACACAGACACGGAGATAAAGCACATTTTTACTTATAAAATGAATGAAAACAAAAAATGTAGAGATGAGGAAGAAGATAAGGAAGAAGTGAAAGCTAATTGCTTCTTCATGTTGTTATATTTTCAAAAATTTTACACCTCATTTCCATGAAACTATCTATGCCAGAGAAACATTGCAAAACTTCAGACAGGCAGGTGAAATAATGCACACATTAGCCGAGTAGTGTATGCCTGGAGGAAATTTCCGACTCGCTTGCTGTGAAGATCAGCGAAAATTGGCGATCTCTTGCGAAGCTTAGCGAATCCCATACCGCTCGCTCACACGTGTCTCGCATCGCAAAGCCAAAAAACGACTGAATAACGTCAGCATCATCACCAACACCTCAACAAGATTTCCTCATTACAAAATCATCATTGAATTTTTACCTTCTCCTCTATCTTTCTTGGCATTTTCGGCATATTTTGTTTCGCAAATAAGACGTCAAAGTAAAACATCAAGTTGTTATGATTTATGATTACATCATCATCAATCCATCCAAGTGTACCTGTCAACACATCACAAAATCATCATCATCATCATCAATAATACATCAACTTTAATCGCGGATCGTCGTATCGATCTGGAACACAAGCCAAAATCCGTTTTCTCTCCTCCACTCTTCTGGAATCCAATCAAAAGGTCAGATTCTCCTGGTATTGCGTCATCGCTAAACTCGCTCTCGTCTAGTCGTCGTCAGTCACAAGCGAAGCGAAACACATCAGCACACATCACGCCATCCTTGTACTTGGCAGCATTGCATCATCATCACCATCATCATTGATTTGATTGGCTGAGCTGAGAATCGATTTATCGTATCTCTCCACCACTAAACACACCAACACGTGATCAAGAACTGTTCTACATTTGAATATCAATCCTCACTTCTGCGCCTGCGTGATCGCTTCGCTATAACATTATTGTTTGTTGTCGCCATTTCTTTCTTTTGTCCTCCTCCTCTGTTTTGCATTCGAAGTAGTTGTGTTTCTTTCAAAAAACAAACTTTTTTCATCGTCTGTCATCATCTCTTCTTCTCTTTCGCCATTTTGTTTCCTTCTTTGAAATAAAACAAAAATAGAGATGACTTCTGGTATGAATATTTTTATTTCATTTTTTTATATTCATGTAAAAAACTTTTTAATCATACTTTTATAGCTTAAAATGAAACTATACAGCGTATGTTATAAAATATAGATGTTCTCTGAAAAAATAAAGTCATCATTCAAATGTAAACAATCTGAGCTTACGATTAGAAACTTTTTTTTCAAAAGATGTATTTAACTGGGGTTATAAAGAGTTGAAGGACGTTTGTATTTTGTGTATATCGCTTTGTGTTTATCTTTGTCCACAGTTTGATGTATAAAATAGACTCATTTTGAAAATGGTGTTAGAAATCATTCACATTTTGCTTTATTTTTAGTCCAGGTAATGTTTTACTTTGCCCTTCCGGCGATCTTTTTTTCAAGCTAAAGATTCTAGATCTTTTACATAACACGAACTTATTAAATTTTTCGTTGAATGAACCGTAAAAATTACTTTCCACACTTCTAAACTTTTGAATATCTATGTTTGTACTATATATTATTTTTAATATGTCAATATTGTTTTACCTCAAATCACATCCTATCCGCAGTTTTAGTTGACGGTTTGAACAAGTTTCCTGTAAGAAACAAATTAGGAAGAACGACAGAAAAAGATCCCATGTTTTTATATTAAAATTTAATATCTAACTTTAAAAGTTTTTTATTTTATAATTTTTTTGGAACTTTTATTAATATGTTTGAAAGTTGTTAATACAAAATAATTTGAAAATTTATATACTTGAAATGTTTTCCTAGTATTGGTATCGTCCAAGCATCTGATCTTTGAAAAAATGAAATCTGTACATCACTATTTCCATATGCTGACTATTTATGATTAGGCTGGTCATAATTTTGTGTGACAAAAAATGCGAAATAAACATTCATAATTGGATTTTTTTATATAATAAGGAAGATAACAAAAGAAGGTAATGTTTTGCTTTTACGCTTCCGTCAATCAAAATTTTTTCCAAGCGATTATTTATTGTTGTGATGTCAATCAAACTATACATTTTCAATGTGGCTTATTTCGTTGATGTATATTACTAAAGATTCTAGATCTCTTACATAAAACCGACTCATTAAGTTCAAAAAATTTAGAAGAAATTAAAAAATGTTTAAATTTTCGATTTACGGAACTGTAAGTAAAGTAAAACATTACCCACAAGAACATATGGACAAAATAAAAACGGATATTTAAAAAAAGAGGCAGGACCTTCAAAATACGTGATAAAAACGGGACTGTCCGCTCTAAAACGGTACATACGGCCAGCCTACTTATGATAACAGTATTTTATTTTCTGTTACTGGAAGAAGTGTTGCCACCTCAAGCATCAATCATTCTTTTGTTTCTCTTCAACTTTCAGTAAGGACCCATTTTTGAGGAAGTTTGCGTCCTGTAAAATAACTAAAGTAGTTAGAAAAACTAGCTTTATTCAAACATAATTAAGTTAGAGTATAAGCACAGGTAGCAAACAAAGATAAGGATTATACAGACATTATGTGGTGTTTATATAGTTGTGTGATCAATTAGGATAAATCCAAAGGTTGAAATAAAGTGGAAGTGATAATTGTAAAAATAAAATCAATTAAAATACACGATTGTAAAAATACTAAAGGCATAATCAGTAAATGCAAGTTTCACAATTAATGTGTCATTTACCCGCGCTGAATAAAATTATTTCATTTTCCTAGACCATAACTTGTTTAGGCGTTGATTCCACTAAATCCGATTTTTCTGGAGGTTCCAGACCTTCCTTGTTTTCGTCGCTTTGAAAGATATCTTCGGGTGGGCAAGGAGCTAGGTCAACTGAAGAAACTGTTGATTCACGTCCATCTGGATACTTTATATGAGCATAATTGGGGTTTGCTTGTATTAATTCTACTTTGTCAACCAGACGATCATTTTTACTATTTCTTATAAAACGGCGTAGGAAAACAGGTCCTAGATGCAAAAGCCAGGTAGGTAATGACGAACCTTGACAGGACTTGTGAGGAAAATTGAAAAAGCGTTCATGTGGTGTTTCTGCAATGATCTAATGGAATGAAGTGCTTGAGGAAGAACAATTTCCCAATTTGATTCGTGTAGATTATTTGTTTTCAAAGCAAGTTATATGTTCTTCCATATAATGCCATTGAAACGTTCCACTTGGCTGTTTCCATTTGGATGATAAGGAGTTGTTCTGCTCACTGCCACTCCATTTTGAGTAAGGTAGGCGATTGTCTCTCGTGAAAGGAAGCAAGAGCCTCTGTCCGAATGAATATAATTAGTCATACCACATAGTGAAAAGATTGTATCAAGACATCGAATTACTGTCTCTGAAGAAGTATTGCTACACGGAATAACAAAAGGAAAACGCGAATATTCATCGATTGCTGTGAACAAATAAATATTCCTTGAATTAGAAGGAACAGGCCCCTTAAAGTCGATACTCACTCCTTCCATCGGTCGCATTGCTTTGATGAGGTGGGTTTCAGGTGGTAGATGAAATCTTGGCTTTAGTTCTGCACATACTTTACAAGAGTTACATATGTCTTTAACATTTTCAGTTGAAAAAGGCAAGTTTTTAGATCTAACATAATGTAAAAACCTTGTTGTTCCAAGATGACATAAATTATCGTAGAGATCTTTCAATTTGACGGGTGTTGTACAGGCAACATTTTCTTGTCCTGGGCGATATTTTATAGAATAGGAAAACGAAGCTAAAACTCCAATCTCCAGCATTGAATTTTATCCTTCTTTATTTTTGAATGTCTTCTGTTATCCAACATGAATAACGCGACCCAACGCTGATCAGTTATGATAGTAAAATGACCTCCAGAGAGAAGATGAGACCATTTACGTATAGCTTCAATGATGGAAGTTGCCTCTTTCTCCACTGCTGGGTAATGACGTTCATATCCATGTAGTTTACGTGACATGAAAACAAAAGGCCTTCCATTTTGATTCAAGGTTGCCGATATTGCCACATCTGAGGCGTCTCACATTCAACTGTAAAAGGAACAGCTTCATCTATGTTACCCAGAGCGGCTTTACCCAACAAGTCCTTTAATTTATTGAAAGCAGTCATGGCCTCTTCACTTAATGGGAACGACTTTACATCATAAAGCTTTTGTTCTTCGTCTGAAAACTTCGGAATCCACTTCGCATAATACGCAACAAACATCCCCAAGACTCTTTGCAGAGAGCGTTTACTGTTAGGAATAGGCAAATCTTGAAGCGGTTTGAGTCTATTTCTCCTCTTTGTATGTTATAACCAAGAACATTGATTGAGGTAGCGTCTAAAACAGTTTTGGAATCATTGCGAGTAAGGTTTCTCTTTTCAAGAGCAGCAAGCAGTTTCGACACATTGGCGTCATGTTCAAGTTTGGTTCTTCCGCATACTGTGATATTATCCAAGTATGAATATGTATGTTTAAGTTTATCTTGTTGTACTACTTGATCGATGATTCTTTGAAAAGCTGCAACCCCATTAGTAACACCAAATGGAACTCGAGTAAATTGATACAATTTTCCATTAGCTTCAAATGCGGTGTATAGCTTGTCTTCATCTTTGATAGGTATTTGGTGATAAGCAGATGTGAGGTAGAAAGTTGAAAAAAAATTGTACTTTGCAAGATTGTTAACCATCGGTTCTATTTTTGGAAGTGGGTAGGCGTCCAGTTCTGTAAATATGTTTATTGTAGAAGAGTAATCAATACAGAGTCTCTTTTTGTGACGGAAAAGTTCATCTGTAGCCCTACTTGAGCACGCCATAGTGAGTTGCTTGATTCGATAATACCTTGTGATAAAATCTACTTATTTCTTTAGCAATAAATTCTTTGTTTTCTTTACTAAAGATACGAGACTTTGTCACGATTGGTCTGGTGTTTCTTTTAAGATTTACAAAAATTTCAGCCGTGGGAACATTAGCTAAAGCCATACTGCAGATTGAAGTTGGCTGTATTATAATACTAGGTTTTGAACCGCCATACTTTATCTCAACAGATTTATGTAGCTTTAAAAAATTTATTCCCTGTAAAACGTCTCCACAAAGATCTCTCATAACTGCTAAGCGTATGTTGAAATATTGCGAACCATTTAGACGTAAATCTACAACACAAATTCCCATAAACAAAGCTTGCGACGTGGATAATGCAAGTGTGATGTTTTGTCTTTCTCTTTGCATAGGTAGCTTTAAACGATCAGCCACGCTTTGACTTATAAAACTTTCTGAACTTCCTGAATCAACGATTGCCCATGCTTCTTTTCCATTTATTCCGATTTTCACTGTGGACGGTTCAAGGCAACGTGGACCCGTAGATGTTGAACAAAGAGTGGAATTGAGAGTAGCAGCAGTGAACTTTCTTTGGGATTTGATTTTAGATTGGCAAACCCTTGACCAGTGCCCTACCTTTCCACATTTTGAGCATTCTGAGTTTCTGGCTGGACACTTAATTCGAGGATGAAAATCGTTGCCACAAAACCAACACTTTCTGCTTTTTGAAAATGATGTCGTGGCAGCAAGTAAATCAGGTTGCGGAACAACTCCTTGACTTGAATTGACTTTTGGCTATCGCGTTGAGAAATGGAGTTAAGAGTTGCAACTATACCACTTGATGTGTACATTTCGGCATTCCGGTAAGCTGTATCCAAGGATCTAGCTTGATCATAAGCTTGAGTTAATGTAAGTGTATGATTTTCGAGCAATCTTTGACGAATAGAGTTTGATAAGATTCCATTGATAAAAGAATCGCGAACTAGTTCTTGACGATATTGCTCGGCTGTGACAGATTTGAAGTCACAATCTTTGCTTAATTTGTGCAACATTTGGAAAATCTCGTGCAATGATTCCGTTGAATTTTGCCGCCGTGTTGCTAAAAGATGTCGTGCGAATACTTCATTCTTTGTTTTGATGAATAAATTGTCTAAAATAGACATTGCGTCATTAAGAGAGGTTGAATCACTTATGTATTCATAGGTAGAAGCTGTAAGATATCTAGTTAAACAACGGAGTTTATCAGAAGCATTGTTCCACATTCATCAAAACAAAGAATGAAGTATTCGCAAGACATCTTTTTGCAACAAGGCGGCAAAATTCAACGGAATCATTGGACTATTACATTGGTTTATTAATGCTGGAATTTCAAGAGCCATACTATTGGCATATCAAGTATACACCAGCCTCAAGGCCACAATGCCGGTAGCTGTGGGCCAAATAATCAACCTGGAAAGCAATCTTACAAATACCCTCCTGGACGAAGTCTTGCGAGAGCTCTCGGTTTCGCCAATCAAAGACTGGATGCTAACACCTGTCAGTAGTTCATGGGAATGTGAGATGAAGATCCAACTTGCCAGCCTAAATAAAGTATTCACTTATCTTGTCGTCAATGTAGAGACAGCTGTTACCAATGTTATGGAGAAAGCACAGCATGATAGCCAACATTGGGTTGGTGGGACTCACGCTTTATGGATGTTCCGTTACGTGTTTATCCAAGAGTGGAACAGAAAGCATAAGAGATGGCCTGCTGTACAATTGTACCCTGACTGCCTTAGTAGCCTACGGGAGGCTTACCTATCCCACAGTTGGCCAAAAGTCACCCCATGGACACCTGATGATATGAAGTATGTAGAGCTCCAAAGTAGCCTAACATTTGATTGGTGCCACGATGTGGAAGAACTCTTATCTGACAAAGCCGTATCTGTACACTTGCCATCATGGCCACGAGAATACGACCTCCGCTTTCATAAGTTGCTATATGGGTATCCGTGTCAACCAGGTCCACGCGAAGAAAAGAGAGTAATTATAGATTACCTGTGTAAAGAACATATCCACCCCCAAGAAGATTATAGGAAATTTTACTAAACTCACTCCAGAACTCCGGTTCTATCAAGTTATTCTAGAGAAGAATATGAAGAGCCCCTATCAGTCAATGGGGTACAGCTCTCTGAGACTGAACCAGTTTCTCAATGGGGCCGCCAATTTGAGACAATGTGTCCATGTCTCCATGGATTTTTCAGGGCACTCACTAATCTCACCAGTAGGAAAGGAAATCGATAGAATCTTTGACACCCCTGGCCTATACGAATCTATACATGTCCTAACTCAGAAGTGTGTGTGTGTCTTTTCCAAGACCCAGTCAATCCTCCAAAACAAATGAGCAATGGTCTTCCAGAGTTTGGAGCACGAGCAACATATGGCCTCGTCTCGATGGGCGAGGGCATGTTCCAGAGGACAACCAGGTCCTCATGGCTCCCCTACAAGGAGCAAGATCAGCCCGAAGTGTACAGGAATCACTTTACAATGCCTTGAACAACATGTCTCATGAATCAGGACTGCCATTAAAATTAGAGGAAACCTATGACTCTGTGCACTATTTCGAATACAACAAACAAGCTTACTACCACGGGATACGAATCCCTCTTGACCTTAAGTATATTAGTAGAGTAGGGGGAGAGGCTATGGAAATAGCGCCTTCTCTGAACCTTCAGTTAAGCGCAATCCACTCTTGTGGTGTAACTGCTGGTGGAGAATCTCTCTCACCCATTGCTGCATTCATCACCTGAAATTATGGATGCATGATCCGAATTAAGAAGCAGAAACCTGATATCAGTATGCCTACACTTGGTGCATTGCTAACGGTTAGTAGAGCCCTAGGAGGTTTAAAAGTAACCCCGTACGCATGCTACTGTATTAGGGGTCATTCTGCCACGGCCAGTGAGAACCTGCACCATATACAACGGATCTTCCAAAATGGATATGCCCCAGCCATTGCCAGAGGGCTTATTTCTCTCCCAATATACGCGAGACATGGTGTCAATTGGACAGCCGTGTCTGGGCATCCGTTCACTATCCCGACTGTTCTACCAAGTGATATGAGTTTGTGGATTAGAGAAAATGTGGAACAAGTTCTTCCTCGCATCACAAAAAATACTCCCCTTACTTAATATGGCCACGCAAGAACAAGAGGACCTCCAAAAGCTATCACCTCTATCATTAAAACTTTACTCGGCCTTGTACCAATATTCAAACCTGGCACTCATAGAACGAGCAATCGGCCGGTTTAGGACCTCTACCTCAGTTGGGAGATTATTAGAAGGTATAATTTCCCGAAAGGAGATCCATGAAAGCGCTAAAAGACTAGATGCAGCGCTCATAAAATTCTACACATCTCCCCAAGACAGAGGATATCTGCTATCTCAATTGGCATTTCAAGACAAATGCCCTACAAGATCACTGGACAGATTAAGAAGAACACTCTTTTCACCTGACTTAATCAATCCTTCTGGGGCTAGTTCAAGCCATCAAGGCACACTACAACGATGGGATACCATTCCTGAAGAACAAATTGGCCATAGTATTCACATCCAAGTATTACGAAGTTTTATAACCGCACTCAGGGCAAGGGGTAAAGCACCGCTATATTTCGGTGCTGCAACCCAAGTGAGAAGATTACAATCGAGTCTCAGTCTCATGGATCCCATTCCACAAGGCGAGTCCGCTGTAAAACTCGCAGAGCTCATGGGGTGGCTGGGTGGTGACTCTAATCTGGATAGATTGATCAGGACATTGATATGTGAAAAAACAAATATGTGAAAAAACAAATGCAACATAGGACAAGTTCTCGAGGGTTGTTTTGAGCACCGCGGGGAACACTTGTCCATGGTGCTTACGTCAACTTCCCGGGCAACATTACCAGCCACGTGCGAATCCGTACAGATTCAGCTATCTCCCTCTGTCAGAATGTGTAAGATTTTACCATTATGTATCAATTACTGCATGTGGGAATCATCTCAAAACTTACACACAAGTGTCTTATTGGGGAGGATGTTACCGGTTCTTGGGGGCTCACTCTGGATTGTCAAGGTTGTACACGACACATTCCTAAGTTTGCGTCCTACATAAAAAATATCTTTCATTGGATGCGAAATGACCAATAAGCATCTTTTTTTCAATATGGATAAAAGTAGAGGTGAAAAATTTCATAAATTAGTTGTGCACAGATCGAAATTTCGCTGTCCTCCTCACTGAATTTTTTTTCAAAAATACTGGGCTCTTCTAAATCAGAGCTTTCACTTGGCGTCAAGTGGGGATATGTCGTTAAATGGTGCGTATATTTACGAAATTGGTGGTACATGGACCTGGCCACCATTTCAAAGGGATGCAACATTTTGCACCATATGACTACTTTAAAGAATTTTTAGTCTAGCCGCTGGTCAAACAGTAATGTGTCAACAATTTCGTATTGATAAATAATGAATGTAGAAACTAGAAAAAAAAACTAGTTATTTCCTGCTAAAGATTTTTTACTTTAATTAAATCAATTAATAATTCGATTGTAGTTAACCTAAATTTTATATATTTAAAATGCAACAATATTTTAATGAACAAAAATGAAGGTAAAAAATTAACATCCGTTAACTCGCACTCAAAAAATTATTTTCGGATTATCTCTGTTGTGTTTTGACGTGTATAAAGCGATTTGTGAAGTCTTTGATAAAAATTTTACTTCTGATTCCGATTCCTAGTACTCAAAAAGTTCTGAGTTTTTTTCTTTTTCCTTGGATTCCGTAAACAGTTCAGAGTATTTCATCCTTCTATTGCTAGATTATAAAATAGTTAACTCTGATAACAATATGAGTAAAAAATTATTTGCATTTGGACCATATATGAATGTCAGAATCTTGGACTCTTCTCCAAAATACCTTTGAACCAAAAATGTTTTGTGTCTCGAAATATTTGGTAATACCGCTTTAGACCATATGTGCGGTCCATAAATCCTAGAATCTTTTGTTTATCTTTATGTAGGAAGGATTATGATAAGAGGAAATGACAGTTGAATAAAAAAAATTTCAATAATCTACTTTATTTAGGCAATGATAGCGTTTTTTTCCTAATGATTCTTCCAATGTATATATTTTTTTACAAGTAAGGTAAGCTTATAAAAAAAACTATAAAAAAAAAGAAAAAAACGAGTAAGTATTTTGAAATATGTAAATTAAGAGAACCGAAACTGTGGGGTGTGGACATTTTCCCTGTTAATACGTCGTCATATCATCTGTTAGTTAGTATAAAAACTATTTTTAAAACAAAATACTTTGTTGAGATATGAGTTGAGATTATTTATCATACTATTATTAATCATGATCTAGAATTAATGTGATCAATAATAATTATTTACAATTGCTTGATTTTGTGTTCAATTTTGTAGCAACAGTATTTCAGTCTTAAAATTTTGGTTTTTAAATTATGCAAAATTACGGTTATTTTGTCAATTTAAACAAATGTTGGAAAATTCCGACCGCTCTTATAGATTAAGTTGTTTTTGAAATTGTTTTCAAATGTGGAATCACATTTATATTATATTTTGCTGATATTCGGTAATGTCTGAATTATTCATTTTTAGAGACCGCAAAAAGTCTAATTTCTGGAAAAACAAATTTTGCTATATTTGTGTTTAAGTTAAAATCGTGGGTTAAAGATGAAGCCTTTAGATCTTCTCCTCTCTTATTATTTGTTTTCCATGGTTGCGATATTGGCCTCGATGTCGCACGTATCGAGTGAGTGAGCAAAGTGGTAGAGTTAAAGTAACTAACACACAAGGAAGATGACAGGCCAGCTCAGGAGAAACATGCGCCGGCTTTGACACAAAGCCTTAAAATTTAATTCAGATATTTTCTTCAGAGACTTTCAGAGACTTTCATAGAACAATGAAGGAGAGGCGGTATGCATGATGTAGCGTTGAATAATCATCATAAGCTTTGAATTTATCCCAGGTGGTGTCGTCATGGATTTCTTCTCTCTTATCGCATTTTGTGTGTGTGTGTGTGTGTGTGTGTTGGCTGCGTGAATAGAAAAATCAATTCAAAAAAATTGATACAAAATCTAAGCATGTTGAAGTAAAGTAGTAAGCACATCCTTGTATATGTTCATGGAAAATGGATTGAAAAAAACATTTTGTGAAGGTTATTTATTATTATTAAACTTTTTCAATGAGTATTCTACAACCTGCTGAGATTATTATTATCGCTCCAATCAGTATTTTACTTCTACGGTTGATTGTATATGTACACTATGTTTAAACTAAATTTGTTCTTTTTTATATTACTATGTATGTGTATGTAAGCAGCATAAAATATCATGTAATTTTATAAAAGAATTTTTTTAACTTTTTTTTAAAAAAACTAAAAAAAATCTAAGTATTTTAGGAATCTTTCATTCTGAATGTGTTGTGAAAACTTGATTTCTTCGTCCATTTGGAATTCGTTCAAATCGGGGGTACCCAAACATTTTATCCCTTCAACCCCTTCATAGATTATTTGATTTCTCCTCGACCAACCCCCAGACGTGTTTAATGGAAATATGAAATTATTTTTTGCATTTCTGATGATGAGCAATAATATGTCAAATCTTCCTCTAAAATAATGCTACTAATATAAAATGATATTTTATTATTTGTTTATATAGTAATACATAACTTTCATGACTATCTCGATTTTTTCCTACCTAGACATTTAATTTATTCTCCATAAAATAATCAACTCCTTTCAACCTCTATGTAATAATCGATCTCTAAAAAACTCTCATCCACGGAATGAACCCATTCCACTATCTTTAGACCATATGTAACTAATAAACGAACTAGAAGTTATGGTCGATTAAACCCCGAGTGCAAAAGGGTGTCCGTTTTGGCCTTTCAAGCACTTCAAACAATTTTGTAGAATGAATTGCTTACCAATTGCTTTTGTACTTGCCAAAAACTTTCTAAAATACTACAAATTAAAGATTATTATTTTGAGCTTGAATTATTAATAGTTAAAAACGCTTTAAAATTCTTAGCAAAGTTTTTTGACTCAAGTTCTTGGTTTCTTTTGCCTGCAAAATATTCACTTCTCAAAAAAATGTGATTTACTTATGTGAATCAGCATTCTCACATAAATATTATGAAAAACAAATATGGTCTACTCTACTGTATTTAGAGGTGACACGACGATTCAACCAAGGGTCAAATCAACCAAAGAACATTTCAACCAAAGAATATTCCAAGAATTTAAACCTGATTTTAAGAAAAATGTATTTAGTCCTTCATTCATACATTTTATTCGATTTTTTTTCGTTAAAAAATTCGAAATTTTTTTTTATAAAAAAACATAAACAACCTTTTTTCAATAGATAGAATTCTCAGAAAACTTGTGATCAGAAGAATTATAATGCAAAATTTGGTCAAAGAAAATGTTTGCACCTCAATAAAACTTTGAGGCAAATTAGAAAAAAATATTTTTTTTATTATTTATCATTGTCCAGTTTCTGCGAGCTATACAATCATCTGAGAGACATTATTTTTCATAGGGGCAATCCCAAATATAACTAAGAGATATCTTTAGAAACATATTTCTTTGTGTAGTTTAAAAAAATTTATTGTTTGAAATATTCTTTGGTTTAAATGTCAATTGGTTCAACTATTTTTTTGGCTGATTTGACCTTTGGTTGAATGAAATGCTCCTTCGTTGAAATGTTTTCATTGAAAAGTCGTAGAACTGAAAACATAATTTTGAAAATTTTGCTAAATTTCATATGTTATTCATTTATGATATTCATTATATATACACAGACATTTAAAACTTTCTTGATTTTTTTACAAAAATTGTGTCTCATTAAAGTCTGGGCACAACTGGTATATTTTAAGCTTGCCTACCGTGATGTGATGTTAATGATGGACGACTCTGCTCCACCAATGTCTTTTTACGCATCCTGTACCAGATGTGTTTCCTCTTTATACTTATAAATCTGATAAGCAAATAAATATAAGAAGTAATTGTGAGCATTCCTGAATTAATTTATCAAAGCTACCACTTTGGCATTGATTGAAAAATGGAAATAATAGCGAAATCAATATTTGAAGAGTCGGCAACGTCAAGTATGGTAAGTCCAATTAATAACATACACAGAGAAAATAGAAGCAAAGATAATTAGTTGTACCATATGTGGACTGCATTCAACGTAAAACACTTTAATATAAATAGAACACACTCAATTGTTTATGTGTAACTATTAGGTAGGAGGGATGTGGTGAGTAATTAGAGTCGGTAATGATCGCTAATTTTCGGCTAATTTTCTAATGAATCGGCTTTGAACTAACCGAATTTTTGAGATTGATTATTTTTGGACTTATTTAACATTTATATAAAAATTTCCTGAAAAAATGCTAAAATAAAAAAAAACATTTTTTTGAAGAATAAATTTATTTGAATATAAATTACTTGATTTTTTTAATAGTTATGCGACAAGTGCATGTCAAAATTTTAGTAATTTGGATTACATACAATGGCAATTCCTATTTATCTTGATTTAATAAATTTACTTCTAGTTTTGGAAAACCAGACTTATCCATCCATTCAGTATTCATTCAACAGTACTATCTAAGTTTTTCAGAGATAGTGCTCTAAGATATCCTTACAGAAGACGTTTCAAAATTTATTTTGAAATAAAAGTTTTCCTATAGTTCATATAAAATTCACAATGGCAATGTGGCGTAGCTTTAATTTCCTAAAGTCTCAAAAGCTTTTTGTTTTCCATTTGAAGAAACAAAATATTTTAAAGTGTTCTTTCTCCTAATTAAACTCACGACTTTTTTTAGATGCATAGATAGGACTAAATATTTGACATTAAGATCAGACTGATGAAGTGATGAATTTTTTTTAGCTTCATACAGGAAAGAATATTTTGAGTTAATAATTTTATTATAAGAAAAAATGTTTAAAAAAACTATTTTTTATTCCGATTGTTCAAGTCACATAAAACCACAAAGTTATTGAAATGGGGCGTGAGTAAGGTTGGTTAGGTACTGGGTTTCGATAACTCAAGGTCTTGGGTTCGATCCCGCATCAAGCCTACTTTCTCATAGTTCGATACAAGCGACGCAATTGTGCCCTCTCGATGAAAATTCCCCACAAAAGGTAATTTACATAAAACTTTAAACTTGGGTCATTCAATTAATAGAGAAAAATTAAGTTGAATAAATCAACTGGAAGCATTTAAATATTTTATTCCTAATCTCTGTGTCAAGTTTGCCAATTATTTAACGTTAGCCAAAATTTATAGAGTAAAAAGTTTGAAAACTTTTAGATTTTGCACACACTTATCAGCCATATATATATATATCGCCATATTATATTCTCAAAAAACAAAAATTTTGCAAAACAGAAATTAAGTAAGCTTTGCTTCAATATTTATAAAACATGTTTTAAAAACTTATTTTAGACAACACTTTCTTTCATGCTAGATGAAGAGATCAAATAGAAAATGATCAGTGTATCTTTCAACACGTCTACAGAACCTGACAATCGCACATAATATTACGCGCATTTATTAGAAACAAGACTTCAAAGCTTATTCAGAAAAGTAAAATCAAAAAAGACACTTTAGAATTTAAAAAAGACACTTTAGAATTTAAAAAAGACACTAGAATTTAAAAGACACTTTAGAATTTGAAAAAGACACTTTAGAATTTGAAAAAGACACTTTAGAATTTAATAAAGACCGTTTAAAACTAAAAATGGTATATCAACTCGCCCTTCAAGTTTCGCCTTCAAGTGGTTGGCACGAGATCTTCACCCATAAGATGCAAATCTCGACATCAACTCCTCTTCTTCAGGACGTTGGTTGCGCTATTTTTTCATGAAACTTTATTCTTCGTTTGTATCAGGAAATAGCCACAATCAAATCTGCGTAATAATACGATTGACAGATTCTAAAATTTTCAGTGATCAATGAAAATACCATGGATAAGTTTCGGTCCACCCCTCGAAAAGTCTGATTTAGATGATGATCGACAGAGAGCATGACAGAAATAATGTTAAGAACATTGATTTGCACAGACATGATTGAATTTTTTATCTTGATAATTTTGTAGAAGATTATTGATTTTCACGTTCCTTCTCATCTTTCGTGATCTTTTTGAGTAAATTTTTTATATTTCTTAGTTTTCCAATATTTTAAACATAAACTTTTTAACAATTTCACATTTTAAAATGAAACATGCACGTCAATTTGGCTTCAAAACCATTTGGCCTCAACGTTCAAATTCCAAAAGTTCTGCCTGAGTATGATTAATGTGCTTTGCTTTGCTTGATAAACAAGTTCTTTATACAGAACAAGAATTAGAGGGAAAAATGTTGGTTTCCTATTTTCACACAAATGATAGATATCATTTATTCGAAATGAGAAGAAGAATTACTTTGGCACTCCTCATCCAGTCGCAAAACACCTTTTCCACAAAGATCAAATCTTTTGAGAGGAAGAGTCAGTGGAGATTTGCGGTAGGATAAAGGGAATCATTTTGTTCAGGTGATCAAAACTCAAAGACGCTACTCGTATTTTCGAAAAAAATCGCCAACTTAAGTTTCCAAACGATATTTATTTTGCTTTGAACACGCAAAATCAATTATTATTTATTTTAGATTCTATCAATAAACAAAAAAACGAGTATGAATTAAACATGTTACTAAAGTATTTTTATCAAAAAAAAGACCCTCCCCAAGAATATAGATTTATAATCTAGTACAGCTTATAAGATTTATCAAACATATGTTCTATTGTGCATAGAATGCATATTTCACTTAATGTTGGAGTATTCAAAGAGACGATATAGATGCTAAATTTTCTAGAAAATCTTATAAAAGAAAATTCATTTAAATGAAAATTTATTCATACAAAATTTCAATGTTTCTTTCCTTTCTGGAAGCTTCAGAGCTAAACACAACAAATTGCTCCAATGTATTCAAACATTATTTTCATATAAATATGAGACGTTTTTTTGAATATTACTTACTCATAATCAAACTTTTTGTAAAAATTTTGCTTCTTGTAGCTTTTTCATTTTGAATAAATTTCATCTTGAAGGCGAAATTTTGGGTTCGAAAAAATCGAAAGAAAGATTTTGGGATTCAGTTAGCGATCTAACTGAATAAAAGCTATAGATATGTGAACGAGAGTAATCACTTTGAATGTTAATTTGAAATCTTGAATGCTTTGCCAAATTTGATTCATATTTCAAATTCTGTGTGTACGAAATAGCAAATACTGCTTTGTGCATTTCGAATTGCAATCGAATAACATCCAAGGTTGCTTCTTATTTCATTGATTCTATCATCATTAAATTTGAATTCTTCATGTCCAGCAATAATAATTCTTCACTATCTCTCTGTACGCCTATGTATATAATATATATATACTACTATACAATTATTATCTCCAAAATAAAAATGACAAATTTGTCTACAAATACCAATCAATATATCAATCTATCGTCATTTTATTTTGTGTGTGTGTGACATGACAATGTGAATTATATGATAATAGACATTTTCGTCCTAAATTCCTTCATTTAAGCTTTTCGTTCGTCTCTTCTTTTGATAAGAAAGAACTTCAATCCTTTTCTTCTCTCATATTCTCATAGCAGTAACAACCACGCGGAGGGGGGAGGGGGGCGGATAGATCCCAGAGCAAATTTGAATGACATAACCAAAAATACAATACTTTGCACAAAAATGAGTTGTATATATCATAAATGAAAAATAGTTTATCTTGACATTTCAAAATTTGAAATTTTAGTGGTGAATCCCCATTTTGTTACTGATTCTGATACCCAATCCGATTCTGGACCAATACCTATACTTGAATAAATTAGAAGTAATTAGCAACTCAAGGTCTTGGGTTCGATCCCGCATCAAGCCTACTTTCCTCATAGTTCGATACAAGCAGCGCAATTGTGCCTTCTCGATGAAAACACCTCATAAAAAATGCTTCATTAGAAGTTGGTTTGGCCCAATGACCTCCTTTCCCGCTGAATACGCGTGAGTAGGGTTGGTTAGATGCTGGATTCGATAACTCAAGGTCTTGGGTTCGATTCCGCATCAAGCCTGCTTTGCTCATAGTTCGATACAAGCGGCGCAATTGTGCCTTCTCGATGAAAATACCCTATGGTTATACCTTTACCTTACCTTCATACATACATACGAATACATATTGACATCAGACACCCATACATTGAAATACTTAAATGACATATGGTCTCTTAATTCAGTCGTCTTGGATTCAATGTGCATGCACACTTAATCCTTCATCTTCCTATACCTTTTTAGATCAAGCTTACGTCACACTTGCAACGAATGACACATATGCGAAGGGTGCTCTTGTCTTGGCTCACTCGCTCAGAATAGTGTCTACGTCACGATCCCTCGTCATCATGATCACGCCCCAAGTTTCTTCACCAATTGTGTTCGTATCTTTTTCATCCTACTTTTAAATCCAAGCAGAAAGACATCACTGTTATTTTTAGCCGGTTAACGATGTCCAGAGTTGACTATCACCTACAAAATCATTTAAAGGATTCGTCCATTTCATCCCATTTTCTGTTTTAATTGAAGCCCACGATTACTTGAATTTAAGCGACTTTTATATCAAGTTTCTTAAAATATTGCCTGCTTTTCTTACGATGAAATTCGTTCGTTAAAATAAAAAAACGTCATGTTTTTTTGAATATCATCTTTAAATCACTCAGAAAAATTCTAAAATGTTCCGGTCATTTGATCGCTAAGGGATTAATCCATTTCATCCCAGAAAATGCAGAGCATTGATTTGATATAAAAGATTTTTAAACGCAAATTCTTATTATTTCTTACATTTTTCTTATTAAAAATCACATATAATGGATTCGGTATTGAATATATATCGGATCATTTTTAGATTCCTAGAAGCAGAAATCAAAAGAAAATTCACAATTCTAAAAAATATTAAAAATATTTTCAATAAAAAATAACTTTATCAAACTTTTCTAACACATCTGCTTTTTTTTATTTATTCAAAAATTTTTTATAATTTGTTTTATTTTTTTTTTTATTTTTTATTTATCAAGTAAAATTACAAAAACACTTCTTTTCTCAATGTTTTGTTTTTTTTAAATTTATTTGTATTACCAAACTCAAATATAATTTTTCAAGAATTGTTAATATTATAATTTTCAAATTCTAATTTTCGTATTCCTAAATTTTGATTATTTTTTAAATTGAAAAATTACTCTTTTGATGATCTCTTGAATTAATTTTAAAGATTATGTTCTATTCGACTGATCTTTAAAAAATTAATCAAATTAATTTAATTGTAATAGTGCAAATCCGACATATCCCGATTTTACATAGTTATGACTAGTAACCTGGTCCTTTTGATTTTGTTCAATTTGATGTTATCCCACATAATTATTGATTCATGCATCCTTTTTCTTTCTTTGAGTTCCTCGTTTACTGGTGGAAATGCAAAGTCCGCACGTGTTTCAAGAGTCCTAAAATTGATAGCTAGAGAAAACAAGATGCAATTTAGCACTAATTACTATTTATTTGACAAATCAACCCACTAAAATAACTCATATGTTCTAATTTAGTTATGAATATATTCCAGTTTATAAAACATAATATACGCTTTGTTCGGCTTTATCCTTATAATATACACGAATTTATACTTGAAATTATTTTTAGGAATCTCCTAAAAAGTGTATATGACTTGGTGGAAGTTGTAGACGTCATGGATAGCAAGGATGAGGAGAACTTGAATTTGATGAAGCGACCAGAATTGGGCATAACCTTCACCAAGATCCATTGTTGGAAGTTGACTCAATTCAAGAAGTGTTGTTTCTTAGACGCTGACTGCCTTGTTAGTCTACTATTATATATATTTTGCGTCAAAGCAATTTCAAATTCATCACGTTAATTTTGATGGGGGAGCCGTGACTAGCGCCGAACCCAGAAAACTTTTACAACGGTCACAAAGGGCCTTCCTTAGGTCAACCAACCGTGCATCTGACATCGATACAGCAGAGATTTGTTTATAAAAATTTGTGTTTTAAATTTGACCGTGAGATATCAAATGATTAATTCAATTTTTTTATATTTAAAAAAAGTTTTTTTTATTTATCATTATTTTTGTTCTTGATCTAAGTTTATTCTTTTTTTCAAAGGTTCTGCAAAACATCGATGACATCTTTGAGAGAGAAGAACTCTCCGCTACTCCAGACATCGGCTGGCCGGACTGCTTCAACTCGGGCGTTTTTGTTTTCGTTCCTTCCCTCAAAACCTACCAAGACATTGTTTCGTTAGCTCTTTCTGATGGCAGTTACGATGGTAAGCTACTTTTGCCTCATTACCGTTAAAACGAGTACTCGGTGTTAAGAACGCGAAATTAGTTTCTTAAACATTCAATTACAACCTGATTGAATTCAATCATAACATTTAAAAAACATTTCGGGTAGTGGCAAAATTTTTGTGATTGTGGTGAAAAAAGAAACAATAATTTTGCAATCAAATTTACGGAATTAATATATAGAAGAAAAAGACAAAGTTTATTATAATTAAAAAAAAAAACTAATATAATATAATATAATGAAGAATAAAATGTTTTTATTTGGAACAAATTTTTTTTAATGCAAAATTATATATTTCGCTTCTTCAAAGAAGCTTGATGAAGTGAAGTATCAAGAAAGTTTACTTTCTTTTGACCTAAAAAAACTTCAGACAAAAAACAGAAAAGTTGATGATAAAATTAATTCAAAAAATTGGTAATGATTTTTGGGTTTGCAGAAAAATTGACTTCTCTCTTTTTAGGTGCTGATCAAGGCTTGCTCAATTCCTACTTTTCTACATGGTCCACCGATGACATTAAAAAACATCTTCCATTCACTTACAACATGGCATCTAGTTCTGTTTACTCCTACCTGACGGCATATCAAAAGTATATTCTTTTTACATTAAATATCGTACTGTTGGGTCTGCTACATTCTAGCATCTCCCAAAAGATTTGGGGTCGTGAGTACTACTGCTGCATTTCGATAACTCAAGGGCTTGGGTTCGATCCCGCAGCAAGCCTACTTTCCTCATTGTTCGATACAGAAAATAGCCCGTGTTAAAAAATACTATCGACAAAAGAGCTAGTACATATGAGCTTCCATATCAGTACCGTTTTTTTTTGAAAAATATACTACATCCATAAATGGACTGGAGTTTTGAGATCGTTGACAAATAACGCTAACCGATTTTTCTTCATTTTTGAATGTATACATTATTTCTACTTTGTGACATTGTAATGTCTATTTTGTTTTTACCTTTTCCAAACGTTTAGTTGTTGTAGACAAGTTAAAAAACTAGAAGCTCATGTTTTTGGAGGTGGGGCGAACTTTTTTCTTTATAATTTTCTAAATTTATTATAAAAGATTATACTTTTATTACCCGACATTACACTTGTACTGTAAACACCAAATCAAATCAAATTACCGTGTTTGTAATTCTGGTTGCATCACTACATTCTGGCCCAGTGCTTCTCAAACTGGAGTCCGCGGTCACCTAAAAGATCGCAAAACAGTTCCATGGGGACCGAGAAGTTGTCACTCAGTGAATTGCTTTGTGCAACATATCTTAACCATATTGGGTCATTGAAGATTTTTGCCAATAAGTTACATTTAAAAGAAATAATAATTTAGTCTAAAATATTTTACATTTTGAAAATCTTTATCAAAAAACTTTGAGCTCTTTTTTTTTTAAAAACCTGAAAAAAAATAAGTATTTTTTGATAAGTCTTGTTTTAACTTTGAAAGTTTGTATTTTTTTTAATTTATTTTTTATAAAAACTGATGAAGCTTGCACTGGAAATGAAGCACTTAAGTTCAGTCTATTGACTATTTTAAACGTTAAGCTGAACGATTGCACAGATCGAGGTTTGATAACAGAATTTTTTTGCAAAATATTGAGTGTGGTTTGCAAGCATTCAAGTGGTTTCAAAAAAAATAACTTGTCAAAAAGTCCACAACATACTTTATACTACTTGTTACAAAGATGGAATGTGCTAAGTTCTTAACTTGAAAAGTTGAAGCGTATCTTCTTGTCTAACAATAGAGTTAGAAGGCTAGTAGAAAAGAAGTCTGATGCCATATGTCGCAGGTGGTTTTAATTGAGACGGAATTCGATTTTCAATTATTTGCAATTTAGCTAACGACGGAGGCTGCAAACTTAAATTAGCCTTGCGTTTATCTCCAATATGTATATGACAAACACCTGGTATTGCGAAACTCTATGCAGTAGAACCACTGCAAGAGAAATATTTGACAGGGTGGAAAGTTTTTTAAAGCACATGGTATTGTGCTGGAACATGGACTTTGAGTGGGTACTGACCATGCTCAAGCAGTTTCTTGTTGTTCTAGTTTTCAGACTCTGGTTTAAGCAAAAATCTCGAGAAGTAATTGATACCCAGTGCTGATACCTGATGGGTTAAAAAATGTTCTCAATGAAGTCACTAAAACAGAGTATTTCTAGCAAATGTCTTTACCTCTTGTTTGTTTTCTGAGTTATGCAAAGAAAATGATTTCGAATTTTAAAAACTCTTTCAAACCCATTTTTTTCGTTCATTCTATCATCCGCCCATCCCATTTGGGTATTATAAAACTTGACAGAAGAAGGAATTGGAATTTTAATTTTTTTCTTCAATGCCTTGGAATATCGCTGAACTTCTTCAATCGGGATTGTATTTAAACTATTTGACCCAACAAAGACTTCTCTGTTGTCTTGCCAATGACAAATGGAAAGGCCGTTCAGATTTTACGTATATACTTCATGGAAGCCTCTTGGTTTTTTGCCAATTTCTTTTTTAGATAAAAAAGGAATTTGATTCAATCTGTTCCTTCTAGTGTTTAAGTGAATTTTTGATTCAACGAGGCCATTTCTTGAAAAAGTTTTAAAGCTGAAAAAAGTTGTCAGCAATAAAGTGATATATATTGTCGCAAAACTCCAAATTTTTTTGAACGAAGCCCAAAACTACACTTCCTCCTAATGAAAATGAGAAAAACTTGGAAGTCAATGTGGTATTTTTTTCTTGATAAAAATCGAAATTCACCACATAGCCAGGTTGCACACAATCACTCCATTGTTTGTAGCCAAACCGTTGTTAATTTCTGAATAAGATTGATTTCTTATGAAAATTTCGTTCAGTTGTGAAACAACAGAAGGGACTTAGCGAATTTATCACTTTAAGTCGTCATTGTTTGATAAATGAAGAAATTTTTTAATTTCTTCAAATCTATCTCGACGCATTGATTCTGAAACTAATTTCACGTTGCAATCCTACGACTTATTCCAATACATTCGCCATTGCGCAAGCTTATGGTATCCCATTAGAATTATGATACCAATAAAGAAGAAGTTCTTCTTCTGTAGGGATAAGATTCTTGTTCTTTGATTAGCTTAAAGATTTGAAAAATCAATTATCATTTTCAATTTACTGTACCGTCACCTCTAACCCACGATCTGTCATGGCATTTTCTTTTACTTCTTGTAGTGATCAAAGATTCATTTTCGGTATGAACGAGTAAAACAAGCTCAGCTTCGGCGTTCAATTGATTTCCTGATAAATGATTTATATCAGGATCGTCTTCTTCACCCTAATCTTCATCACTTCGCTATTAATAACTTCATTTTCTTCAATGTACTCAATGATATTGTTCAAAGTATCTTTCTGAAATGTAAACATAAATAATCACAGGGGGATGAAAGCTACCGAGATAATTCCTGAAGTAAGAACAAAAAACTGTCCAGTGATGTCGAACGTGGAAATGGAAAAAAGACAAGTCTTTATCATTTTAGATTTAGCACAGTGAATGTTTTGTTTTTTTATAAATCGGATTGAAAATAAGCTAGTTATGTTGGTTACAAATGATAATCGCGAATAGATAAAAAAAAGAAGTAACTCTTTAAATTTTGCATCGAATGTTTAGTTATAACGCAAATATGGGTGGTGTAGATTTATTGTGTAAAGTCCCTTCTCTCTACAGATTACGTTTCCGATCTAAAAGGTGGTGGTGGCCAATATGCACCAAAATGTTAGATTAAACTTAGTTAATTCATGGAGGATTTTACAAATTTGCAATAAGAATAAAACTACATTTCTTTGCTCGACTTTAGAAGAAAAATAACAGTCTTTTAACGTTAAAACAGAATTAACAGGAATAAAGTTGGAGAAGATATCCGTTTTTCACATGGAGATCGTTACATGGCATCAAGAAATATCCAACAATTCTGCGAAAAAAATATTGTACACATTGTGATGTTTCACTACATGAATTTTGATTTGAAAACAATTCTAAAAACTTTTTTGGATTTAAAATTTTTTTTTTCAAAACTTCAAACATAGAGCTTTCTGTGCCCATCATCCATCATCCCAGAAGTGGGATGTAAAATTTTTCAAAGCATCCTTATAATGAAATTTTTTCTTGTTTTTTAAAGTCTAATATACATTTTGGAGTCAATTCATGAGGGAAATAAGACTTATAACTCGTTTCAATATATTTTGAGCAGTAATGGGTTATAACCTTTAATCTTCAATTGTGAGACGCACAATTACAGTTAAACTTGAAGTGTGAAGTTATGGTTAATTTTGTTTGAGCAAACTAATTTCATTTTTATTATTGTTTTTTTCCAACAATTAATAAAACTTAGATAAAAGATCTTGAAAAATTGAAGCAAAACATAAATTGATTTTTGAATTTTAACTCTAGAAAGTAAACTAACTAAACCTCAAAAATAGCCAAGTCTTACTCCAATAATAATAGCTTAAACTTTTATACTAAACGATGTAGACTTATTAATTCTAATTCTTATTAATCATTCTTACTCAAAAAGGCAAAAAAAAAACAACCAGAATTACAATAAATAATTATGATAATGAGAAAACACATGCAGTTAGAGATCGATTCTATACTAAAAATGTATGACGTAGACTGTTATCATTTACTATAACAAAAATAGCATTTAATCATCTAAATCTCTATTTTTGAAAGTGTAATAAAATGCTTCATAGAACTAAGTAATAATTGACTTTGAATTGATAAGAGTGATCTAATTGAATGTAAAGATAGATGTGCTTTCATTCCTACAAAACTGATGGAACTAAAAGTGAAATTCATAACTTTCCAAAATCACTCCACTTATTTTTTCATAAATATCAAATCTCTCAATCTTTTGCACTCAAAAATGAGTAAAGAGAAATAAAAATACAATTTTGATTCATGAAAATCTACTACACAATTACTCAACTAAATTTCATGAAAAAAAATCTAAAATCTAAGCATTATTCCAATAATTAACTAGGTAACCTGAAATTTATGAGAATGGCCCATTTTTAAATATTTTCACATAAAAAATCAAGAGAAGGATATCTTTTATTTTGGAGTACTTTAAATATTGGAGGCGAACACTCTTCGTATTATTTGAACGTGCGTTATGCATTTTGTAACGTTATTATGGAAGAAATAGTGTAAAAACTTTTACCATGTCAAGCAGTTGGCAGTAGAAAAAGTGAAGCTAGTTAGTGATGAAAATCAATATTTCGATGAAATCCGTTATATGCATATCGCATTCAATCATATGCAAGGATGTAGCACGATGCACAAGGATAATAATGGAGTGGAAATGACCTTGTAACCAAAGAAATGTTAATTGTTACCGGTGACCTTTTCGGCATTTCAAACTTATTTTAACTTGGGTCACCAGTGACCCGTTCGACAAAAAAGGGTTGCTAATTCTTGAAGTATTTTAGATGTGCCTATTTGAAATTGTTTTAATAAGTTTTAGTTCGATTCGTTGACTTGTCGATATTTGTTCGTTAATCTTCGTCTCATCACGAAACGCTTCGGAATTGATGTTCGTGGAGAAGCTTTTGTGTTAATGTGCGATTCCTTTTGTGTTACGTAGATTTTCTTCCAACGTGAAAGTTGTCCATTTTTTGGGTAGTGTGAAGCCTTGGGATCACACCTACAATTTCTCAACCGGAGCTCTGGTCATCAAAGAGGACACAAATGGCTTGCAATGCTATCAAAGCAAATACATTCTTTCTTGGTGGGACATTTACTCCAAATGTGTTAGGCCTTGTCTTGAACCAAATGTAAGTTTACCCCTTTGAATACTCTTATTTTCTTTTCTTAAGTCATTAAGCTAATTAATTCTTTTAATAAAACAATATGTATTAAAATATAACTAAAAAATCATTCTCTTTGGAAGAACATGCAGTTAAAATAACAACAGAGAAGCTCTAAGATGCGAATTTGTTAGTGAACAACCTCTTGCCTCTACATCCGACAAAGCTGACATTGAAGTTTTGTGAACGTTGCCTTTTTCTCGTGTATGATGTTAGACAATATAAGAAATACATAATGGCAAACATGAATTAATAAATTTCTCGCGCTAGTTATTTATTTTATCTGAGACTGAACTCCATAAACTTCTTGTCCTACTTCCACGAGACTCACAAAATTCATAGATTAATGAAGTATTTGTTAATGTATCAGGGAATTACATTTTAAAACAAAGAGAGTCCTTATAAATTAATCGGATGTTAAGTTTCCTATTCTTATGTTATAACACTTTATAAGTAATGCTGTTTATGCTTAAGGCGCCTATCTCTTGTGGCTCATCCAGTTCTCTCAATTCTCACTCCGTGGGTTTCTGCAATGCGTCGCCTGGAAGTACGGACGAATCAATGCGCAAAGCCCAATGGGACGCCGGATTCATTGACTACATGGGATCCGACTCCTTTGAAAATATCCAAGCTCATATCCACGCTCAAATAGAATCCGCTAAACAAGCTATCAACAATTCCAACAATCATAACATTTAAGGAATTTCTCCCTCATCACTTTTCTTCTTGACACCTTTTTCAATGCCCAAAAAACAGCAACAAAAATTTTAGTTACTTTCTTCCTATTTTTCATCACGCTCTTTTTCGGTTTTCTTTTTTCCAATTCCATTTTGCGCCTCCTTACTTCATCTGCACAAATGGCGATTTATTTTCTCTCAACCCGTGCACACACACCATCAATCTAAGAAGAGTGTAGTCACACCTTTTTTAAATTTACATAAGAGAACGTATATATAATCCTTCAAACCCCTTTACACACTATTCATGATTTTAAAGTTAGCGTTTATTTTTTCGAAAGCACATGTGTTCTTACACGCAAATTCTAATAAAATAATAATTAATCCCATTTGATTTACTTTGTTTTCAATGTTTGACACACAGCCGATATCTCTATGCATACACACACATATATATGTATACACGTTATTGTTGTTTGAATTTTATTAAAACACACATTACTTAAAACAATCTTGACTATATCCCTTATTTGTACTCATCATAAATTAATTTGCAATAAATAAATTGATAGTTTATTCTCGTCGATTTCTTCCACGCCTTCCAAGTCCTTGCTTGTTCAGCACTGAATTATGCCCTAACGTGTTTATAGGTTTCCAAGGTCCTTGCTTGTTCAGCACTGAATTATGCCGTAACGTGTTTATAGGTCATCTAGAATTGGTGTTCCTCAATCGTTTTCCATTTAAAAATCAACCAAAATAAGAAACATTTGTCTATCAACACATCCGGGCTATTTTGATTTCAAACCAATATTAATAAATAACGACATATTTATCCTGTATAAAGAAGTATTTAAAATGGAATTCTTGAATATCACGCCAAAACTTTATACAGTATACTCTCGTTCACTCGAAATTCGAAAGTTCCGTTAAGTCTACGTTTTTTTTAATTCCCCTTTGAGGCCTTTTCAATATTAATTTAAATACGATATCTCGAACTTAATAACTCGAAACTTCGTTTATCTCGAAGCGTTTCACAAGTTCCGTGCATGAAAAAATCTAGCAGTATTCTCTCTATAAGTCAAAGTGTTATTTTCAAAAACATATTGATTAAATTGAAATTATTGAAGCATGCGTTTTTGACACTATTGTTTCTGTATGTGCTAAAGTTAAGAAAAATCAGTCATTTGATGTAATAAGCTTTCCGTTGGACAGATTGTAATGAATGAGTTTTTTGAATCCTTCATTTGTAGGCAAACACAGCAGTGTATACATCAAATACTAGTGGAGCATAGATAGTTTCATGTAGCAATACTATCATCTGTGTATTTACTTTTGTCACACACATTCATCTGTGCATCATTTGCTTCTTTATTTTCATTTTCTTTTGTGTTACGTATTATGCCAAACATAAAACGCAAACTAACTTCACATAAGATGGAGACAAAGTATTTGGCATTGTTAGAGGTTGAGAAAAAACATAAAATCCAAGGCACAAATTGCAAAACAGTTTGGAATACCGTTGAACACATTGTCAACATGGATAAAAAAAAATCTGATGAAATAAATGAGGCCTATGAAAATAAAAATGCTTCAATTAAATGTGTTCGTCTTCCACACTATCCTGATGTAGAAGAAGCCCTCCTCATTTGGTTTAAAGTCGCACGGGCACAAAATATTCCTGTTTCAGGCCCGATGCTACAAGAAAAGGCAGCAAAGTATGCATCAGACTTTCAGCACTCAAACTTTACTTGCAGTGATGGCTGTTGTTTAACAAAATTTAAGGATAGACATAACATATGTTTTCGTACTCTATGTGGAGAGTCAAGAAGTGTAACAGATGATTAAATTGAGAACTGGGTTTCCACGTTCTTACCAAGACTTCTTAACAAGTACACTCCAAATTGTATTTACCACGCTGATGAGGCAGGACTTTTCTATAAACTTCTTCCTTCCAAGTCACTTACACTTAAAGGCGAACAGTGTTCATCTGGAAAGTTGTCCAAAGAGAGATTCACTGTTCTTCTCTGTGCAAACATGAATGGTACAGACAAAGTTCCACTTTTGGTGATTGGAAAATCAGCCAAGCCTCGTTGTTTCAAGAATGTTAAAACTCTTCCAACAAAATACAGGAACAATAAAAATGCCTGGATGATATCAGATTTTTACAAGCTGGCTGATAACATTAAACCGTTATCGATTCTGCTTCAAAAAAAAGATTGCTCTCATAGTAGATAATGTTCCTTCTCACTCACGCCTTGCACTTACTAATATTGAGATCCTTTATTTACCTCCAAACACAACTTCCAAAACACAACCAATGGATCAGGGTATTATAAAAAACTTGAAAACACATTACAGACGTATACTTGTTGACAAACTTACCACATCCATGGAAAATAATAACCCTATTGCCAAAGTAACTGTTCTTGATGCTTTGCATATGATTCAAAGAGCTTGGTCTTCTCTTACTTCAACAATAATTGCCAAAAGAGCTACTACGTTTGGGGTGGAAGTGGAGTCATTTGAAGATTGTGTTATTGTCGATGAAAGAGTGATAACCTGCCGGCTTATGACTGACGAAGAAATTGTTGCTGCTGTCAGCGACAAACGCAATCAAGGCCAACAAGAAGATAGTGATGAAGACGATGAGTCGAAAGTCTGCGTAAACTTATACAATCCCGAAGTGATGGTGAAGCGTTATTAGACAAACTCACACACATTGAAAATTTCATTGATGAAATCAAATGTTCTGAACTCAAACAAACATGCATAAATGATTATTTTTTACAAAATGAAAAATGATTGATATAATAAATAAACTTTTTTTACCTTTTCTAAAACAATAATCTTTTTACAGATCGTTAAGATGGAGAAAATTCTCACGCTCTCTTCTACCAGGGGTAGATCTAAATAGAGGTGGCTAAATTTATGCCTTCTTGCCAAACCAGGATGACAAGAATGGGTTTAGATGGGGATTCAGAGTGGGGTTTGGAGTTTCTTTTAAAAAATACTTCTCTATCTCTTCCATTCCCGTTTCCTTACTAAAAATTTCTACATCTTTTACTGTTATCAATACGAAATCTTTTTCAAAAAACTCCAGAAATTTATGCCATAAAATTGATAAATTTTAATTTCTTAATTGTTTGCTTCACATCTGTTTTCGTTACTAACACTTTCTTCATTAATCTAAAATTCACTTAAACACGAATTGTCTTGTTATTATGTACAAAACTTATTACATAATATTTAAGTTTCTTTTTTACAATAGTAAATTTCTTTGCACAAGTACCTCTCCTCCTACCAAAAACTTTGACACTACCCCAATAAGGCGCTATTATGTTCTTACAAAATAAACTCAAAACATCAGACTTTTTTCCTAGAAAATTTAGCAGATTTGAGTCCAAGTTTTGTGAAGACGAACTCATGATCAAAGTGTTTGGCCAAGGCCGTTGAGCTTCGAGTAAACGAGAGTATACTGTATATATAGACAGTAAGGTAGCCAGAAATTTATATTTTGAAGGGCCAAATAGGGCGCTATATACATGCTTCTTACTTACTGGCTTTGTCTGAAATTAAATGCTGCTTCTAACAACTCTTCTCTCTGTGTTTATAAGCTCCCTTCTCTACTTGTGTCCTATTCTTGGTTGAGGTTTTGGATTTTATCATGGTCAATATGTTTCTAATAGCAAAGAAATTTATTGTAAATTTGCTTTCTTATTACAGGTATAACGCCCCCATTTTAACAAAGTTAACAGTTTCATCGTTACCGTATTTCAAATTTGTATGGCGAGGCCCATAACTTAGATGAAGGGGCCCGGCCCCAAGTGCCCCATAGCTGGCTACGTGGCTGTATGTACATGGCCAAACTCGTACACTTATTGTGGTGTTGATATTGCAAAATTTTAAAAATCATAATTTTTTTGGAGGATTTAAAAATCATTATTTTACTTCTTTTCTTTGAAATATTTGTTGACGACATCAGTTCATGTTAACATGAAAATTATTTGCTTATTTATTTTATTTTTCATTATACCATCAGCCCTTGTTAATCCGGTTCTCTCCAAATCTAAAAATATTAACTTGATAGATCAATAACTTATTAATGTCCATAGCACCAGTGGTCCTTTTTTAGGACTTAAATAATAATAAGTCATTATTTTTCAACAACACTTCTATGTTTTCAGATATTTTCATTTAATTATCATCAACACAATCATCCCAGTGGGGGATCATGGTCAAGATGACGACGAAAACCACTGATTCAAGTCATCTTGAATTTCCTGTCTATTTCATCCCCTCATATCCTTATTTTCGGTCCAGGTTAGTTTAGGTCTACCTTTTTCTCTCTTCTATCAAAACTTCATTCTAAAGGATTCGTTGTGAGCTCGCCCTAATTCTTTCATATTCCATATTCCATCAGGCCTTTTGAAAAATCCGAATTTTGATATAATTGTTTATTACATAAGTGTCTGAGCCAATCTGCACCATCGGAAAGGTTTTTTTTTTATTACACTTTATAATTTGTTATTTTTTTATGCATTTTTTCTTGAATAAATCTTTCTTCTCTATACTACCAATCTTTTCTCGTCTTTCTTGATTTACAAATGTAATTGACGGAAGCTCAAGACCTCAAGACAATTCCGCCATGATACAATTCGGTATATAAATTTATTTATTAATGTTGTTCGAGGCCGTATTGTCCCAGACATATTAATAGAGATATTAACAGTGTTCAAAACTAAAATAGAAATGTTAACACTGCTTGTAAGGATAAAATTTGTTGAAAATGGCCATGCGGTAAGGGATGCAGTAATATTCTGAGAAAATATTTCTTGAAAATAGATTCAGGAAAGGGTTTCAAATGCATAAGTTGAACATTATTGAATTCGAAAATAACAGTTTTGCAATTGTGAAAATTTTTGTACCTTGGAGATGCTGTTGAAGAGGATGGAACTTGTAAAATTACAATACGTTGAAGAATATGCAGCGCTTGGATCAAATTCAATGACCTGTGTGGAATCTTGAAAGCTACTTTTGGATATACCACAAAAGTTAAAAAGAAGAATTTATAAGCCATGTGTAATTAAACCTGTATTGTATGCAATTGAAACCTGGGCTTTAAACAAATTTGATGAAAACAGTAGTAAATTGTGAGAATACATTATATACATGTAATGGTTAAACATTTTCAGTGAAATACATCAAACATATTCTAAAATACTGACATTTTCTCAGGGTCAATATCACGAACAAAGGATGGCGTAATATCCTCTTGGGTATAATCATTATGCTATTATTCTCGGGGCCTTTATAAGACCCATTTTTAGCTTTAAACGTTATCCCTTAACTTTTATATTTATGTTATCCCCATTAAATTGTTGGAAGTTTCTTTCAGAAGAGCTTATGCAGAAATTATGATCGATGCAAACAAGATAGAAAAAACACTGAAAATGGAGTAGAAGTGTATATTTTAAATCTAGTTATTATTTTGAAGCTAAATGTTAACATCGTTATAGACCAGAAAATTAAACATGCTTCTGGTCTCCATGTTTCAATGAGGTAAGAACATAGATGAGAAATTTACTTCTCAATTATTCTTATAGAGTAAAAACTGGATATAACTATTTATTTGATGTATCCAAAAAAAGTTGAAATAAAAAATGTGCTTTTTAAAATAAATTTTTCACATTTTTTTGAAAAGAAATGACAAAACATAAGTAGTGTGTTTCAAGTTCTCTTCTTGCTTCAGCAAACAGGAAAATGATATTAAACTCAACTTCTGTTATCCTTCATCTGATCAATCAGTCTCATCTTCACCGTGCCAAAATCCTTATTTTAATCACATTCAACGCAATTAACGACAGAAGTGGCGAAGTTATAGAACATCAACCACAGTGATTTCTTCGAAATTCTATCCAATTCTCCACATCTATATGCGCTTTCATTACATAAGTTTATGGTATCATTTATTTGATTTCAGTCTTGCATCAACAAACCAATCCAATCATTTTTCATCTATACACTCACGTTCGAGGCTCTCAAGCGTTCTGTTTTCAAAATATGGTTTTGGCTAATTGCCTCCATTCGGTGAAATTGTATATAACAGGAAGGCGGAATAGATTAGGTGGTGTTGTTTGCCACACTTGGTAACAAATGGTGAATAGCGTGATAGTTACGTAGCACTGCGTACCTACGTAATGCCAATCAAAACCTCCTCCTAATTGTGTGCGTACTTTATGAATTGCGACTAAAGATTTTTAGAAGCAATTGTCTCTGCAAAACTTCATAGTGATGAAAATTTTATTATGATTGAATTTCCTCAAGTAATAAACTAGCTGACAAAGAAAATTTTGTTGATGAAAACAGATCCAGTCTTTATTTTGCAAGCTGTTCCGAGAAGTGTTGAACTACATCGCTATACTAATGAAAAAAGATCAATACAAACAAAAGAAAAGAATATATCAAATCTTTCTTGGAAAAAAACTGAACCATCTTTTTCAATTATGGATAAAAATGTAAAAAATATGTTATTTATTCAACAAAAAAAAATATGCATACTACATTGCCAACAAACTGTTTGAGAAATTTTCTTGGAATTCTTATCACAGATTACCGAGTGAAAGGCATGTTTTGATCTTGAAACTTAATTCTGAAGATTGCAAAGAAGGAAGAGTATTTAAAGTTAGGTTGATGCTCTGAATCAAGTCTTCAAAAGATTGTCAATAAATTAGCAAATAGTCAGATACTACGGAAGAAGCTTTATAAAAGAATTTATGAGACAAACTGTTAAGATTGGTTATAAGCAGTGGATGCTATGTTTGTGCTTAGAGTGGTTTTTGTTTTAAAATTAGTCTCAATAATAAGAATGAAGACAATCTAGGAAACTTTTGTTCTCTCTGTAGCGACAAATCAAGCATAATTCTTAATGTAATAATGGCGAAATTACAGTTAGCATTCCTTGCACTCATTTTAGGAAAACAGTAGTTCTTTCTCCTTCAATCATTGGCCATTAGAAGATGAAAAAAATCAATCACAATTACAACCTATATTTTATTTAAAATGTATAACTACTTAAAAAGATAAAAAGAGTAACATTTTGGAGTCATAGAGTGAGTAAATACAGACATGACACAAAATAAAAGGCTAATCTTCTTCCTCCTCATCATCATCTTCTTCGTCATCATCATCTTCTTCGTCACCATCATCATCACTATGTTCAACATCTTCGTCGTCATCATCATCATCATCCTCTTCATCATTTCCACTTTCGGAATCTTCATCTTCTTCATCTTGCTCTTCCACAATTTTCTTTTTTTTCTTTCCTTCCTGTTCTTTATTCACTCCACGTTTCTTATTTTCTTTCTTGTCTTTATTTTTAGATTTCGTTTTCGAGGCAACAGCTAAAAAAAAATCATAGAAGTTATTTACAACTATTGTTCCATATGAAATAAAAAAAACAATAAGTATCTATTGTTCCATTATGAAAGTGTACATATTAAATCTTCGGGAGAGTATTTTAATACAGCACCTACATTACTTATTTCATTTTTTTCTTTTAACCCAAAGAACCATAATTTCAATTATAATCATTTCGTTTTCTTCCAGCAAAATTTATTGGTACGCCGAAGTGAAACTTGTTCTCAAAGGGCCAACAACTAAAATTTTTCTTCAGTAAAGTTTGAACAAGCTAGCATCTTATTTGCTAGGAGAACAATTTAATCTCAAATACTGGACTTAGTAGTTCAAGATTAAGCAAAACAACATCTTACCACTCGATTCTTTTTCATAGGCGTAGACTACAGTGATCTTTCCACCCGCAACCTTTAGTCCATGAGTATTTCGAAAGGCGTCGAGAGCAGCTTCGGGAGTTTTGAATTTAACGAAGACGTGTCTATATTTAGCAAAACAAATGGTATATACATTATATATTTAGAGTTATTTTTCAATGGAGAGCATCTATAGACCTTTTCAAGTTCAGATTGGCACTAAGTAAATTCCAACACCAAACAACTTTATATAGAAATATCTTTCATGTTTAATTTAAAGGTTTTAACAAATCCAGTATTTTCAACTAGTCTGTTTTTTGAAACTTTTTTATCATTAATATAAAATATCCCTAAAATAGCATCAATAGTACATTTCTAAAAAGTTGTTTGTATTTTTTAAGTTATTAACTTTTTTTGAATTTAGGATGCTAATGAGAAAAAAACAAATTCAAGCCGTATATGAATGTGATGGTGAGATTTAGCTAAACAAGTAGGTGTGAGTGAAACACAATACAATAGCAGTATAAAAGCCCAGCACATCGCCTTGACAATCACTTCCTTTATTTATCAACAAAGTCAATACCTCTCGACCTTTGTTCCTACACCTCGTTCTATTATCATAAAGCTATATCTTACACGATGGCACAACATCCTGAACGTCCTGATAGTGCCTTTATCTCACAGTCCGATTGGACTGAGATGGTGGATTCCAGCCACCTTGAATGGGATCTCCCGTGAAATAGATACGTTAGTGAAGGCTTTTAACAAATCCACTGTTAAGTCTAGGGCTGTTGCGGGGCCTAGCGAGCCCGTTACTCCTGCCCCGATACCTTTGGAGATAAAAGAAGAAGTCATGGCTATTCCTTCTTCACAGAGGTACTCTCCAATGGAGCTAGCCTCTAGAAGGATAGACGCATTCAACCTGTCCTTGCCGCCTCAAATGCGTAATGCAAAAGACTCCATGATTGTCTCGTTATTCTCAATCTTACAACGAAATTTACCTGACCTCTCTCCCCTGGACGTCAAAGAGGTCAGTAAGTTGGCATCAACAGCGTGCCTAGCCACGCAATGTTCATGGGAACAAGCTAGTAAACAAATGAACTTATCCTCATTTGCAGAGCTTGATATTCCTGCTCCTACTGATCCTCCAGCATCTAATTATAGATTTCGACAGCAGAAGCCGGCGCAGAGAAAGACAGCGCCGAGGAGAAAGGAGTAAGCTTTTCTTTCTCGCTACTAAGGAACATGAGCCACCCTTAGTTACCGAGGTCAGTCTCATGGCTGATTTGGCTCCACCTGCATCCCCTTCGGATGCTCCTTCCAACGTTGAGACAGCTAGTGATCTATAGAGTGTATATCATGCTCTGGTAGCTGATCTCACTGATGAGGCCGGAGCCATGGCACCGCCGTCAGAGGTTGTACAACCTACGTTGGAAGACTCAACTGCAAAATTTTTTACAACCTCCTTTCTAGAACTACTAGAAAACGAACTTGCAGAATTTCCTGTCCCTCTTACGGACACATTACCTGTTAGCCGAGAACTGGTCACGTTCAGAGCTAATCCTGTAGAGCCGGTGGCGGCCACAGAAAATATGTTATCATCATTAGCGCCTGCGCCTATGGATGGGAAGACAACGATTAAAGACTTCGTTACTTTCATCAAGAACCATCCTGACACTCCCCTAATTGGAGCAAAGCTGCTTACTACACTCACTTACTTGGATAGGAAAGATGCCATAGACCCCAAGGAGTGGAGGGAGGTTTTTAATCAAGTTCTCTCACCAGAAGAGAACAATATTCAAGAAGAAGCTGATATTATGTCTTCTCACTCTGAGGAACCGGATGAAGAATACGAGGGTTCTCCTAAGGTCTTCAACCCGGTTATGGACTCAAGTAAGGGACATGACAAAATACATCCAATTGATGTTAATAAGCTTAAGTACATTGGATCCAGCTCCCTATGGAAAGCACCAAAAGATTTACTAAACATCAAGGCAAAGAATATACTAAAATATGGATACAAGCCCCGTATAAAAATCAATACAAAGGCAAGCAAATTTTCCAAGTTCATTCAGCCGCACTTTCCTATCAAAGTTTTTATAAAAAGCAAAGTACTTCCACCTCTTACACATTTCAATGTCATCAAAAGAGTAAAAAGTGTTAAAATTGTTTCTCCAGTCTTCGTAATACCAAAAAGAAACAAGGAAACACGCTTCATTCAGAATTTCTCCTTTTCTTCTGAACTATTTCACAACGAAGCTCTGCAAGTTGAAGCGCCATCCTCATTGATGTTTATTCCAAAGAAGTACATACGGTGTATTTACGGTATCAGCATCCACAAGACTTACCAAAAATTTTTTGGATTCAAGGTATTTAACGAATTATTCACTTTCAACCGTTTACCTATGGGCGCAAACTTTGCGCCAGGCGTGCTGCAATTCGTACTCAAAACTCTGCTAAGAACGTTCAAAAATCGACATAGTAATGTAGATTTCCTACACAAAGTCTATGTTGATGACATCCTGCTTCTATTCACCAACTTCGAAGGCGCATGTAACATTAGTAACAAATTCAAGGACTACTTAGAAAAAGAATGTAACATACTAATTAATGTAAAGAAATCGTGCTTCATCCCGTCTAATGAAATTACTTATCTTGGAGTTGTACTGGACTTAAAAGAAGGAACCCTTGGATTCACAGAGGAAACTATGGTAAAATGCTACCAAGCGATTTACATACTCGCAGCATTTAATGATCATCTATACCCACCTGTCAAAGTAATGGAATCAGCAATTGGTTACCTAAACTACTACTTAGCTACAATCTGTAACCTCACAAGAAGGACTAGACCCCTGTACAACATCAAGAATGGAATTCCCATCCCATTAAAGACCCTACTACATCTATGGAAGGATGTGAAGAAGAAAAGAAGCTTCATAAACATAGTTCCAGCTAACGCAAAGATTTACGTAGATGCAACACCGCTCGCAATTGGTATAACCGCAAAGAACTGTAATTTCAAAATACCGTTTATCAATGGAATCGACATTGACCTAGCTGAATTACTGGCAATAACTATTGCAAATTCAGTAGCAAGAGAAGATACGCTCATCCTATCAGACAGTCAGGTAGCCATAAACTCCTGGAAGAAGGGTGGATCAGCATCGGTAAGACTACACAACATCCTTGGAACAAGTAGAAAATGTGAACATAGCTCAATACCTACAAAGATGCAAAAACATTTTCTACATCCCAACAGATGCAAATCCAGCCGACTTCCCGTCAAGACAATCAGACCAAAATACAATAGCAGTATAAAAGCCCAGCACATCGCCTTGACAATCACTTCCTTTATTTATCAACAAAGTCAATACCTCTCCCGCCACCACCCCTTCAAATACACCTCCTGGAAAACTTATTTTTTGTGCACATACAATATTTTCTTGCATTTTGTTTTCAAAAACTTGTCATTTAATTTTGCAAATTTAAGTTTTTCAATAAAAATGATATTAATAAAAAAAAAGCTTTTAGATTGCTTAGATGTTATAATAAAGATGACAGATGAGGGGATAGTGATATTCAAAAATTATAGCCTGACACAAAGAACATTTTGTCCAGTTGATTGAAGAAAATACTCTGATGCACACTAAAAGAAAATTTATTTCAAAATTATAAAAAAAAGCAACCGAAGAATGTATCAAGCTACATTAAGATACTATGCTTTTTACTCTCAAAGATGTTCGATTTCAACTAATAGTAGATAATAACCTTGAAAATAAATGAAAAAGAAATTTTTTGCAGAAACACTTTTGAACTTTCAATATTTAGATATGCCAATTGGCTTTATGGATGAAAATATATCACAAAAAAAGATGCCATAGGTATAATTCCTGCTGCAACTAATTGAAACGCGGTTCAAAAGAAGATTTTTACAAGTCTAATTACAAGAAGCATAATTAAAAATGATGTGAAACAAAAACTTTCTTTGATAACAAATTTGTTTGGTGCAACAAACAAAATTGATAAACTTCTTTAATGAAATTTGGATTTGCTTGTTGCCAATTTGAATTTGAAAAAGCACAGAATTAGTTCTCTCTCCCTGGTAGGGACGTCCTGTGTGTATGATCTCTAAGTATGTTAGAATTTATAAAACTATGAATTCCCACTCTGGCATCTCTTTACCCGTTGACTATTCAAAATGCAATGTTAATTCATCTTTACTACTTTTGAAGCCAACTCTGCATTTAAAATATTGGCAGGTCAATTTTTTTATTACTTCTATTCAGCACCCTCACATACGAGAGGGGGCATATGCCCTGGACGACAGACACTTCTTTGGGGCGGAAAATATATACATAGGATAAACCTCAATTGTTACAAATGAAAAAAACTTTCAAATCTATCAACTCTAATGGAAATGAATTTTAAAGATGTCATTAATATAATTTATCATCATCATCATAGTACAACACATTTTAAACCTGTCATTCATTTCGTAAGATTATTCTTTAATGATGAGCTTTGAAAACGTTTGCACTTGGCGCTACATTGGCATGTGGGTGAGGGGCCAGGCACTGGTTCTATTAATAGAACTTTCTAATGATGAATGATAGTTTTTCTGTATATAAACAATTAATAAACATTGATATACTGTCCACAATTTGGTAGTGGATGTTTGGATATATATATATATCTCTCTCTACCATATCTTTAACAAAAAATAATCATTTGAAGTTGGTTTCCTAGAGCAGTCTTTCTCAACCGGGGTTCGGCAAACTCTAGTGTCGCTAAGGGTTCCACGAGATAAACTGAGATAAGTTGATGTACTTTGTTATAAAGAGCTGTTACTTGACTCTCTAAACTATTACAAATTATTTACTATTGTTACTATTATAAATGAAATCAGATTTATAAACAATTCATAATTGGAATAATTTACATGTTTCGTTTGATAATAGTTGGTTCTTAGCTAGTTTGATTAAATATTTGTTTACTTTATTAGTCAGTATCATTTCAAAACCATGTTTAATTAATCTTTTATTTAAAAAATGAAAGTTTTTTAATTGAATTTCCCTCCACCGATGTTACGCAAAAACTCCCTGAGGATTCCGTGAGAAATAGTAAGGTATTTTTTACGTCTAAGTTTAGATGCCTTTAATGAAAACTTTAAGGTAGTAAGAATCTTATCTAGCACTACTAATAAATATGATAGAGAAGTTTTCTCAAATTAGTATTAATTATATATTTTTTTTCACCGAAGTTTACGTTTTATATTTTAAGAATAACAAAATTTAAGCAAACTTTTAAGGCCTATTTTTCATTAGATTAATTGAGAATTCTTTTTTGTCTTTAATCAAATTACATTTTTTACTGTGTTACGAAAATATTTTTGCGTAGGATTCCTTGAAAGATTTATCATATTCCAGGGGTTCCGCGAAGGTAAAAAGGTTGAGAAACGCTGTCCTAGAGTATACCTTGTATCTTATATATACAATATTTGATGTATTTTAGTGTGTGGTGGGTGTTGCCAGACCACTGATATTAAAACCACGTGAAAGAACGAATTTATACACGGATTCATATTTTTATGATTAGAGCGTATTAAAGTATACGCAACATCTAAAATAAATTCTGTAATATCTTTACCCCATAACATAATCGTTTTCAGACATACTCTTTTTTGTTGGAGGAAATGTTAATATCGAGGTATCTGGAAAAACACTTTTTAAGTGCTCTAATTTTGTTGTTTTGCCAAATCCAGAAACATGTAAGCAACTTTTAGCTAAAATAAATCGTATAAAAAAGGAAGGTAAAGGAAAAATGCAAATTTTACTGTATTTTTTGCTTCCGAAATCCTTATTTTTGGGAACAAATTTGGATACTATTATTTTTTTGCCATTCAAAACAGCGGTCTCTTGAAGATCCAAAAAGACTTTCTTACTATTTTCTTCATTTTCGAAAGTTAAAATTGCCCACCTTAAAAAAGTAAACATAATAAATTAATTACAAAAAATATCATAAAGGAGTAGAACGCAAAAATGATAAAATCTCTCTGCATTTGGAAAACCAGATAGGAAAATTCAATTCCATTGCAGAATTCTTAAAAAGAAATGAAGTCTCAATTTCAGAATCACTGGCACTACTAACCATCTTCTCGAAGGTACAAAATTTAGGCATTTATCTTCTGTTCAGAAAAAAAATAGAAAAAAGTGCCGGTAAACGATTTTTATGAAATAGAAGAAATATAAATTGTGTATATTACATATAATCTTTGATCTTTATTAGGTCAATATGGCATGGTGCTAGTGAGAGAACCTGTTGTTAAAATATTTGAATCCCCCACTGTATGTAGGTTAGAGTAATTACTTTGAAAAAAATTTCGAAAAAAAAATAAAACCTGATCTTTTTTTAGGTGAATAACTTTATTTTTTTGCTCAAAAACACAAAAAAATATTTTTAATAAAAAAATCTTCCCCAGAACAACAAAAAATAAAACTACATTTATAATATATTTTCTGATTCAATTTCCTGGGGCAACTTTTTGTAAAATATTTTAATTTTAACATCATATTTAGCTTTTATATGTAAAAGTTCATTAAAAAATAACACAGGGTCATCACAAAAAAAGTCATAACTCTAATATAGGTGTATTATAAGCCGCCAAAGATTTCAAAGAAAATTTGGGATTGAGTGCCCGTTCACTGAATAAGTCAAACACATTTTTATACAGGTATATTATGATACAATTTATCGAGTTTAAAAACAAAAAATACTACTACAAATTTTTAAATCTAAAAACTAAAAAGTTAGAAGCTAAATTTCTTGATTTTAAATACGTATAATGGAAATTTTTAAATTGGAAATACGGATTTGAAGTATTGAATATGACATCTTTAATTTTTGAGTGCAGTGACTTTAATTGTTCTTTTGTTGTTTTAAATTGAGTAAAGCCTTTGATGTGCAGAGAAAACTTTGCATTTTCTACAAAAATAAATATAAAGAATGTTTGTAGGGTTAGCGAATGGAATGGATCCTTCTTTAGGCCCAAATACACAAAAGTCAAGTTAAGACCATCAAAAGTGAATAAAAACTAAAAAATAAATTTATCATGGAGACAAAAATAATGTGTCTTTATTTCAATAAGTTTTTTCCTTTTTACCATAAATATTTATTCTCTCCACGCCATCTTTTTATTTGAATGATAAATGTTGATCGTTTTATACCAAGATTTAGACAAAAATAATTATTTTTTTAAGTTTATATTACTTTTTGAAATAAAATCAGTCAAATTTATTATACAAATATTGTAACATGGATGTCTTTATTTATCCACTAAATGAATGCTCTCGTTTCCTTTCCAACCCATTTAGTAATAATGTTCTAAAAAGAAACTAAGGTGAATTCTTGTTAAGAACAATGGCACCAAAAAACAAATTAATTCTCAAACTGCTTTAGACTTTTTAGTAAAAAGGTATATAACAATTTTTTTACTATTTAATTGAAACTTCAAATTTATTTCTAGTACATACTTTGAAAAATTCATTTACTCATTTATCATATTTTCAACTTACCTAAACACATGGTCCCAGATGTTCCGGCCTTGACACACTTAACAACGGATTTCCGTTTTCATTAATTAATCCTTATAAAAAAATGAAGAGCTAATAAGTTCTATCAAAAATATTTGGAAGAATTAAAACTTTAGGGCCAAGCTTTCTTTAAATCAAAATTTGTAAACATTTGTATAATATTTAAGTCAAATTTTTAAATCGCCTTACTTATAACAAAATATAAAGTTGTAATAAAAAAGTACCTCTTGGAGTAGAATCTACGGGAGGAATGGAAGATAGATCGACAATGGAGGGCTTAAATTCACGAACTTCAGTATTTTTGATTTTCTTGATAGCAGCCTTTGCATCTTCTTCATTTTTGAACTCAAGATAAGCAAATCTGCAAAGAGGATATAAATCATGATACTACAGAATCATATAAAAGTTAATGAAATGAATGAAAGGGGTGTTCAACACGCACAACCTTAAGACAAGATTGTAGGTGGCTATAGACGCCTACAATTTTTTAACAATATTTTGGTTTTTAAACAAATCCATACACAATTATTTGTGATCTAGACATCATAAGTATTAAAGTCAAAATGTTCCATTGTCGGAAAATTGTTTCTAAGGTAAAGGTACTGCGGGGTGTTTTCATCGATAAGGCACAATTGTGCCGCTTGTATTGAACAATGAAGAAGCCCTCATCTCTGATAATCCTATATGCACATAAGAAGTCAGGTAAATAGTAAAATAAAATTAGTGTATATTTTAAAAAAATAAAACAGAAACCCTACCCCCTGAAGTTTTTAAATTTATGACAAATCCTATCCTATTTTAAGCTTATAAATTAACCACGCTGATTAAATTCCTTCCGAACTTTTTAAGTAAATGTAACCCAAACTTTAATTTTAATATACAAAAAATAAATTTTTTTAATTTCTAAAATCTTTTGATACATGTAAGCTTAACAAAGTAAATCTAAAAAAACTAAAGGGGCGTGAGTAAGGTTGGTTAGGTACAACTGGGTTTCGATAACTCAAGGTCTTGGGTTCGATCCCGCATCAAGCAAATTCTTCTAATTTATTATTGAATAAACACACTCCATTATCTAATATCAAATTGGTAAAATAAAGTAAAACAATTATTATTATTCAAAAAAAACATATCAAATAAAAGTATAACAAGCTGTGCTAATTTTAATCCCCCCCCCCCCCCACTCTATTGCTAAAATCTAAAATATTCAAAATAACATGACTTTGAAGCAACATTATAATTATGTATCTATTATATATTTATGGAAATTGTAATTTCTTTCAGTCTGTTGTTTTACAAATTATTTAGGGTATATATAATTTTTATAAATTTGGCCAAATATCGAAATAAAAAAAAACGAACAAAGCATTCTTCGTTTTTTTATCATAGTGTTTAATTTAATTTTAAAAATGGAAGGTTGCTTTTTTAGGTTCCAAAAATTTTTCGAAGACTTTTTTTAAACAAAATTTTGAATAAATAATATAAAACTTACGGTTTGAACTTTTGACATCTAACAGAGACAACATTTGGATGAAGGGAGCTATACTCATCATGTTTTAATTTAATTTTGTGAAACTTGACAAACAAGGATCTTCTACTCTGCTCAACTTAAAGATAGATGATTATGATTTTGCGAAACAAGAAAGAATATTAAAATCAAATTGCAAACCTTTTCGCTCTCTCACAATTCTTTCCAGTTCACCATCGTCCAGAGCTTAAAAATGCGAACAATAAAGTTTATATATTTTGAACTTAAATTCATCAATAGAATCCAGCTACGAAAAAGCAGTGTTTAAACCCAGTGTATTATAAGCTATCATTTCCAGGAACATGTGTGGATAATCCGCCCTGTAACTTTAGAAACATCTATCATCGACTCAATCTCGCAAATTCCCAAACCATGCATATTTTAAAACATTATTAGCTTGAATTCACTCTTCTAGTTCTCCTTCTATTTTTTTTTACGTTTCTTGGGTGAGTCTTCTTTGTTTTAATTTCTTTCATATATATATTTTAAATATTTGAGGAAATAAGCTAAGCGGGTTTGCTCACTTTTCTTAATAAACTTAAAATGATAGGCTTAATAATAATAGTATAATATGAATAAAAGAAATAGGCTCGTGTTATGCGACATCATTTTCTCTTTGTTTTTAGTCAAGTAATTTTGGTAATAAAAGTTTGTATTAAACCTGAGTGTTTGCTAATCGGAAAATACCACCAGATGGTGGTATTACGGAACAGCGTTTCCAGTAAGGCAAATGTTACCCAATCTTTTCTAAGAATATTAACGCGTTAACTGGTTAACGGCCAGAGTCGACTTTACAAAAATAAAATTGTCTGCGTTTATCAATGCTCTCTTTAATACAAATCTTCTGCTTCACATTAGATATCGTCTGATTATTGTGGTCGTTAAACGGGTTAATCAGACGATATCCAATGTAAGACAGATTTTATTTTTGCAAGTCGATATATAGGATTAAATATTACTATAGTTATGTCTATTTTCATTTACTTTTTGTAGCATATATTAAAGATTCTATATTAGGAAGAAATCGTCCGAAATATCTAGAAAAAAATTTAGTAGTGCAAAAAGACATTTTTTTATTCAAAAAATTATTCGTGAGCTATTTCAACTTTCTAATCTTCTTTAGGATTAAAAAATTTACATAATCAATAAAGATATTATTTATTAAGAAATTTGGAAAATAAGAGCATTAAAAAACTTAGTTATCCACAAGGACTAAATTTTATATTGTTTAGGACTTACAGGGACGATGCACACTTGACGTCAACCTTTTTTTGCTTAATTTAACCCCCCCCCCCCGCATTGTCAACTTATCGACACCCCGAGGCTTTGATTGACATCACTTGTGAATGACCCCTTATTTCCAAACATATTATTGATATTCAAAATACACACTTAGAATAGGAAATCAAATAATTTAAATTAAAAAATCTTACCTTTAACTTTTTTAGATGAATTAGGTTGATCGTCTAGAGTGTCGTTTTTCGAGCGTTTCTTGCTCTTTTTTGAATGATCTAAAAAAAAGGAACTAATTTAACATATGAATATATTTAAGAAAAAGGAAAAGTATACATAGCAAAATATATTTTAATTCAATTATAGATATCATATAAAAACGATCAATATATTGAGTAAATTTGGCGTGTTATTAAATAACATGTTATCAAAAATATTTTAAAGATACCTTCTATTTTCAATTTATCTTTATTGGCTTGCTGTTTCTTATTTTTTCCTAAAAGTTAAAAATATTTATTACTATAATAATATACTTTACAAGCATGAGTGTTGGGAAATCAATGGTTTGTTTTTGTTTTTAAAGTTACCGGTGTCTCATCCGGTCTAGAAGAGTTTAAAAAAGATTATTTACCTGGTTTTTCAATATTCACAGAATTTTTGTTTATTTCATCATTCAGAATATCGTTTTCATCTTCTTCGGTTATAACTTCATTTTCTGTACTCTCTGCTTCCGAATCAAACAAGGTTTCCTCCTTCTATATAAATTAAACATTATCAATTCATAACATTTTAATTCCATTTTCAATTATAACATTCAATGAAGAAACCCACGTTACACTGTAAGAAAATTTATTGGGTGCAAAAAAATGTATCCGGATATTTCATCAAATTGAACAAACAATTTGACCATTTTTGTAGACGTCGTCTTACTTCCAACAAGTTATATTCTGAATACAAATCTCAAGCTTAATTTTTGATTTCTTTTATTCGTATTTTCTATACAAAAATCATGTGATGAATAACTTATCTACTAAAAGTTATATGAATTTGATCAAATGTCCGTTTGGTAATATTTTTGTTGGGCATCGGCTAAATCTCCATTTAGCCAAATGTCCTTGCACAGCAAAATGAACAATTTTTTATATGGGTGTGAGTAAGGTTGGTTAGTTACTAGGTTTCGATAACTCAAGATCTTGGGTTCGATTCCGCATCAAGCCTACTTTTTTCATAGTTCAATGGCATAATTGTGCCTTCTAGATGAAAACACCCCATAGTACCTTTAGCGTTATAAGGCGCTAAATTTAATGATTTTGAAGCTTTAAATTTTAGATATCTTTTAGTTTTGAATAAAATTCAAAAAATGAATGAATTGATTCTTGAACAAATAAAATTAAACTGGAAAATCCAAAAAATTAAACTACTAGTAATTTTTATAAAAAATATTTCAACATAATTGTTTGTCCATTTTTAAGTTTTTTTTGACGCGTCAAAAATTTATCCAAAAAAAAAAAAGAACCGATATCAACCGATATCATGTGTGAGTATTCTGAATTATAAACGTCTTTAGAAACTTTTGATTATTCTATAGATTAAATCTTCAACATGTGTAACTCCATTAACTCACGCTTTTAGATATTTATCTTTTTCTAGATTTTTGAAGATTGTAAAAGGATTATTGTCAGAAAATATCAAGGTTTCGATAAGTGAAACAAAATTTCAAAAAAATCGTAAAGTTTTAAGAAGCAATATCGCCGTTCTAGTAGTGTGTTAAATGAAAAACAATTTATTCTTTCTGAACATAATACTCAAATCACTCGATTTTGCTTTGATACAATAGATCGAATATGTCTACACTAAAAATGTATAGGATGTCATCCAAATTTCGAGTTTGTACTACTTTCTCTCCTATAATATAGGAGATATATTCATCTCATCAGATCTCCAAGAAAAATTCATCAAGATTCTAACTCTGGTAAGGTAGCAAAAGGAACAGAAAAGAAAGAGAATTTAAATTCTGTAAGTTAAAATAAAAATTAAATTTTAAAATAATTTATGTCTAAATTCTTTGTAAAAATACTCAACTTTAAGTTATTATAAATTTAAATGTAACTAAATAAAAATATAATTTGAGGATTAAAATTTTAATTTTTTTAATTTAAAATGGAAATAATTTTTTTGTTCTAAATTTATTCAAATAATTGGAAACAAAAGATTTATTACTAAACAAAAATATAGTTTAAAAGTGAAATTATACAAACAAATAATCATACTATTCAAAAGTGATAGAACAATAGAATATGCATGTAATCACCACGGCAAAGATACGATTAGCTGAAGGTGGGTTGAAAGGGATAATAAAAATTGTGAGTATAAAAATACGCAATTTAAAAAAAGAGCTACAGTTTTTTAAACGGATTGACTTCTAGGCGATATAAATAAAACTTTTTCTTCCTAAAACATTTTCCAAAAAAGTTTCTAAAGCATTATATGTTCTAAAAGTGAAATAAGCTCATTTTTAAACTAAAACGAATGCGTTGTATTATGTTTTTAATCATTTCAAATCAAATGTTAAAAAAATTATTTTTATTCCAAATAGTTCAAAACATTAAAAGATATCGCATTGCTTTTAATTTGTTTTAAAAAATCAATTTTGAAAGATGACTCAATAAAAATGAAAAAATTGAAAATAAAAAGAATTTGAAATATAAATGAAACCTGATTAGCAGATTTTTTCCCTTTTTTGGTACCTTTAGAAGTATTTTCTTCTTCTTCATCATCGTCGTCATCTTCTTCTTCCGAATCCGTTATCTCATCTTCTTCATCATCAGTCATCTCCTCAAATTCATCCTCATCATCATCACTATCATCCTCTTCATCTTCTTTATCTTTAGGCTGTGAAATAAATTACAAAATTTAAATAAAGATATATTGTGAGATATTTTGGTCGTACATCTCTACATATCTCGCTTTAGTTGTAAAGGTGAGAGACGAATTTGGAAAAATAACAGCGCTATGATTGCACGTATAATTTGTACTATATATTTAAATCCTCAAATTCGAGCAGGTAAGAGTAGGAGCGTGGGAAGATTCTTTCTTTGGATGAAGCAATACCGATAACTAAAAAATATAGGACTCTTCAACCTTTTTTCATGTGGGTGGAAAATTAAGTCTAGCGCTTAAATTTTTTATAAGAGTAAAATAATACAGCATAACAAAAATAGAACAAGTACAATACTTTAATTATTTGTAATTGATGTCAAAATATATACGTTATTAGTGAGATATTTATTCTACAACCTTTACATTGTCAAATAACCAAATAAAATAATTAATGATTCTAGAAACAGTAGATTTAAGCAATCACAAAAACTTAAAAATTGGACAAATTACAAAAAAAGAAAAATGAGAAAAGAAGCAAGAAGAACAGAAGTTAAATCAAAATATCCTGACTAATAAACATTGAAGAGAAAAATATAAAAAATAAATAATCTAAAAAATCAACAAACTTAAAAGTCCAAACCTGCTAAAAATGGTTGAAATTTTTGTGAACCCTCATATAATTTTATTTGTAGCAAACGTGACACTATTAACCGAACAATTCATATTTATAAAATTCAAATGTTTTAAAAATAAATCTATTTGTTTCAATAGATCTAACACAAAAAATTTTTTTGATAGAAATATTCAAGGTGTGGCAACTTTAAAAGTCTTTCTTCAAATTTGTTAAACCTGTGTTCGCATTTCCCACTACTTATGTGGTTTAGGAACCTAAATGATATCTTAAAGAAGAAATGATGTGGTCATGGCGAAAAAATATGAAATATAACAAAAAAACCTTTTTTAAATTTATTTATTTTAGAGAAAAACGACCATTTCTTTTCAATTTTAATTTTAAATATTTCATACAAAAAAATTACTTTATAAAAGTTTGTACAAAATTTGCAATTACAATAGACTTGTGTTTGAAGATGTATTATTCCAAGGAGTAGTAAATCTATTAATTCCTATTGATAGGAATCCAACACACCCCAAGCAATTTTTTATTTTAACAATCATATAGGGCGAATAAAGTCAATAAAGTCAATTTTTTATTTTGTTTTTTAGTTTGTTAGAAACAATTATTTATTATATATTTACTTAATTTTCGATTATTTTTAAAAAATTTTAAGGTCAATAAAGTAAATTTTTTTTCTTTTAAAAGTCAATAATTTTTTTTATGTCAATTTTTTTTACAAACCTTTTTGCTCAAGTGTTTCTCCAATTATTACAAGATGGGCCAAGCTGGCTGAACGCTGCTTCTTACTACTGCGATCACTTACCAAAAATAAAAGAAATTGTAAATTTTTTTGAATGCAAAAATGGAATTTTGGTTAAGAAAGAGAAAGCATCAGTTGTTTAAAATTACACAAACAACTGCTTAACATAAAAGAAAAACATATTCAGTTAGGGCAGTTTGTTGAGTCAACTTCTTTTGGCATAAAAGATGCAGCAAGACTTTTTTACTCTATCAAGTTTGATCACGATGATTGTGGAATTAAAAATTATTTGAATAAAAGGTTTGAAAAGAACGATATTAAAGATATAGAATTGAAAAAGCTAAACATTTCTTCCAGTACTTATGCAGAGTTACAAAATTGTCAAGCTACAACTTGTCGTGTAGAAAGATCATTTTCGATGTTAAAAAAGCTTCTAGCAAAAGATACAAATTTTTCTTCTAATATATTAAATTATTTCCTTGTGTATTTCAATTTTTCTAAATAAAAAAGCTTAAAATAATTTTTAAGTGAATTTTTTAACAAATAAAGTCAATATTTTGAAGTATATGAGTCGATAACTTTGAAGTTTTTAAGTTAAATTTTGTTCTTTTTATTATTTATAGAAGAAAAAGAGGCCTTAAATGATTTAAAAAGTACTAAAAATCAGGGTTGCGATGGCTGAGTCGCTGAATTTTTCTACATGGAACCGGAGCCGTAAAAATTTAAATACGCCTCCACTAACTGGCTCCGCATGATTCAACCACTCACATTTCAATGACGTTTTTTAGATGAAAGCTAGCGCAAATGTTAATTTCAAGTAAAACACGCATGTATTCTCTAATCCTAACTGTTTTCTTGGTTATTTTTTATTAAATTTTTTAAAAATATACACTTAACTATAGGAGCGTGTTGGAACTCACACCGGAGCTAAAAAACATAACTCAGGAGCAACAAAATTTTTTTCGTGGCTCCGACACTCTGTTAAAGACGCTATCAGGCTTCAGTTCTTTTTTGCAAGTTAAAAAAACTTTTTTTTGAAAAAGTCAATTTTTTCTGCCAAAAAAGTCCATATTTTTTTGAGTTATTAGGTCATTTTTTGTTCGCCCTAATCATAACAATAGCATTTTTGGCCTAGAATGTGTGTAATTTTGTGTGAAGAATTATATAAAATAATTTATATAAAATTTTGCCCTTTTAAAATTAGTATTGGATACCAAATTATTGGATTCTTAATGGTCAGTTTAAAAAAGCATGTTTTTAAAAAAAAATTAAAGTGTACTTTAATGCATAATATGTTATATACCTAAACCTCATGAAGCTGGACAGAATGAACAGCCTCTCAGTATTTTAGATACTATCTAGCAAAACATTAAAAGAATAAAGACTTGAAACAACTCTTCATTATAGTAATGGGTTTATACTGATATACGTTTTGAATAATCGGGTCATTTTTATCCCAAAGAAAATATTGGCGTATTTAGAACTATTTTGTAAGCAAGAAAAAGTCTAATCATTTTTAAGATAATTAGAAAAGAATTATTAAACACAATAAACATTTGTGATCTTTGCAAATTAGCTTTGAACATTAGAAGATAAAGAATTTAGATTATAAAAAAGAAGTAAATTTTTTTCTCTAACAAATATTTAAATTATTTGTCTACTTTTACGATGTGAATTAAGTTAAAAACAAAAATAAAGTAATTTGATTTTTCTTCATCGTTTATCATTATATATGAAAATGGACTTTAAAAAACAGGAAATAAACACATAATATTGGACCACACATTTGGAGGAGGTTTTATGAATGATTTTCTGACAAATTGTTCTGGAAGTAGGCCTTTTAAATGTCGTCAATTTTGTAAAAAAATATATATATACTAGGTTGTATACTTTATATATTATTGCTTGATTTTTGTATTGTCTTCCGTTGTCTTGCCAGACCACTAATTATGTATCATGTATTTAATTTACATGAATATGCATTGAGTTGTGATAGATAAAATTTAAATCAAACCTTTGATTTTTTATTATCGACTCCAGCCTTGTTGAAGTATCTATTGTTTGGTTTGAAAGAGGCAGAACCACCTCTAGAATTTCGCAAATTACGCCCTCCTCTGAAAGCAGGGGCAGAATTTGGTGTTTTATTGAGTTTGTTGTAGGGCGATGATTGCTTGGGAGATTGTTTATTGAAGGAGTTATTTCTTTTATTCTGATTGACACTGTAGCCCCCACGTGCTCCACGCGACTTATTCACCTTGTTAAACCTGGGAGTATTCTGTTTAACAGCCATATCTAAATAGAGGAATTTTGGTAGAGGTAAGAATTTTCATTCGTTATCATCATTATAGTGGGAAAATAAAAATCTTAGATAAAAACTAAACTGAACAACAAATGTAAGGAAAGTGTTACTGAGACGACATTCATCATCATCCCATCCCTTCTCACAATATATTTATCATCTCATATTATATTCCTATCTTTAAAAATACGGTGCAAAATGCCTATATACACGGTAAACTTCATCATCTCCCTATACTTGCTATGAAACGTAATTCTCTAATTCAAAAAAACCGTGCCTGATCCGTTCATTTAACTTGTTTATTAACCCATTAAACCCCAAGACCCTTTATATTTCAAAATATTTGACAAAAATATAAATTTATTTTATTTTATTTATTAGAATAAAAAAAAAATTCAAAAAATAATATGCCATCTTATCAAACTTGACTGTTCCCATTTGGGAACAATGGGGTTAAGCCTATATTTTCTTTTATATGAAAATCGGTAGCTCTATTGATTTGAATGATAAACAGAAGAACAAAGATTATGCAAACGTTCTTTGCACACGGCACATTCCAATCTTGCATTTTTTTACAGACTCTACACCTTCCCTGATTTTTAGTTTTTTGCAGATAATGAGATTGTGCTACTATTTTTACTCTTTTACCAAGAGGTCCACTTCTTTCTACTGATCTTGGGTTTTTGATCATACTTAAAACAATTGATCTTGTAAACTCTAATTGATCCATTTTGCCACCAGTTGCTCGATGAACTTTCCATGAAGCTATTCTCATTTAATATCGAAAAGCAATTTATGATCAACAATCCATACCATATTTTCCAAGATACATTTAGACGGTAGCATCCTACCGCTTGATCTAAGAGATCTACACCTCCCATATGGCGATTATAAGAATTGATCAAGTATGGCTGTTGGACATATACTTTCTTTTGTCTTCTTTAGACCATACACCTCCCATATGGCGATTATAAGAATTGATCAAGTATGGCTGTATACTTTCTTTTTGTCTTCTTTAGACCATCTCAACACATTGCACAAAGGCTCAATATTTTCAAAGTTCTTTGCCAAATTCACATCTTTATTGTCCTTCCATTTTACTATCAACACATCGCCATCGTAAGATTCTATAAAATCCCCTCTTTTTGATTTTCGCAAAGTATTTTCACTAAAGTTGCAATTATTCATTCTATTCTCTCTTATTGTGCCAGTTGCTCTTATGTTTTTACTTTTCAAATATTTCAATAAAGAGTAAGAAGTAAAAAAATTATCAAAGTAAAAACAATGTTTTGATGGATCAATGTTACTTTTTTTTATCAAGTCGGTAATAACACTCACCCCCAAACCACCGGTTTTTTTTCTTACCATCAGCGCCACTATATAACTCAACTCTAATTGGAAAACCTGATGATGTTGCCATAACCCAATTTTTAAATCCAAATCTTATAGGTTTTCCTCTTATAAACATCTGGCAAGAGTGACGCCCAAAATAAGGAACCATCTGTTCGTCAATTGATGTCTCTCTTTCCATACTTCCAAAAAAACTTAAAACACTATTTATATGAGAATACAAAGGCGCAATTTTAGCAATTTTATTTCCAGCTTCTATGCAACAGTTGTTTTTCAAATGAAAATATTTTTTAATTTGTTCAAATCTATTTCTAGAAATAGAGTTAGAAACAAGCGGAACTTCAAGATCTTGTTGTTTCGACCAATACAATTTTTGTCGAGGAACATGATGATAGCCTGATAAAATTATTATACCTAAAAAAATATCCAACTCTTCACTTTCTATATCAAAATTTTGATCATTGTTTTGCATAGCATACCTTTTAGTTTCTTCCAAAATCAGGTTTTTCAAATTGTCATTATAGAAGAATCTGAAAATTTCGATTGGCTCTTTATTTATGAATTCTGAAAATTTATCAGCAAAATTAAACGCAGTTTCACAAAATTCATTTCAAAAGGTTTTATCGGCATCTTCGGGGCGTAACAAAACTAAGTCTGAATCACCTTCAACTTTTTCAGAAAGAATAGCTATTTTATCAAGCGCTACATCAAGATATAAAAATTTTCTTTATTCTCCATTTTAAAATTTATACAATTTTATCTATAAAAAAACTGAAAATTAAAAAAGCCAACATATATATATAAATATCTTATAAAATTTGAAATATACTAGTTTATATTTTTTTCAACATAGTTTATAAATTTGTATCACTGATAGTACCATTGTTCTCATATGGGAACAAATTGTAAATAAAGAGATCTAGAATACTTAGCTCATTGATTTTCAAAAATAGTCCATATTCTTATTATCTCTAGACATATTTCTTACATTCTATAGAAATTTTTTTTTGATTTTATAAATTTAATAGTTTTTAAACTAAATTGTAATAACAACTAAAAATTTTTTAAAAACGAGTTTATTTTTAGTATAAAATTGCGCTTTAGAAAAGTATAAAATAAGATTTTTGTTATTTTATAAAAAATAAAGCATTTAAGATATTATTTTATATATATTGCTTAAAATTTTTTTTAAAACCTCAATAAATTTTGTTTGTAAAAAGTGTTCCCATTTGGGAACATTGTTGCTAAATGGGTTAATCTGAAGAAGCCCGAAGAGATCGAAAATTAATAAAGTTATCAACTTGTTTGAGTAAGTTTTGCTTATTTTCCAAGTATGCATAATAAATAGATAAACATATTTTGTTTAAAATTTTCCTTGAAAAGGAAAAATCGGTTTCGATTTTTCAATAAAAAATCACCTCCATACAATCAACAATGTAGAGGCGGGGAATCAGGACCCATAGAACTCCTTAAAAACGATTCTGATTCATTGGGGGAGCCAGGAAGGCACTCGCTGTATTTTATATTCTCTTAAAAATTTAAAGATAATATAAGCTAAAATTATACAGGCTATAATAGTTTTTTTTTGAAAAAAATCTGCCATTTTTGGCAATACTATACTTTAAATGTATATTTTAATCTTTTATTTCAATTATTTAGTTCTATCAATCCATCTATAAAAAATAACTTGATCAGCCATCATGTATGATGATCGCATTTTTCCTATCAAACATATTTTACCGACGATGCGTGAGAGCTATATAATAATCCATTGCTTCAATATGCACACAATAAGTAAGCAATGTTTACCACAATGTCTCCTCTTTGTAGTATTTTTGAGAAAACACATGTTGATGATCCACTAGATTTTCTCATCTTCTGTCACATTGATTATATTTCTCTTTCTGTCTCCTGTTTCTCTTGCGCTTTCTCTGCTAAAACTCAATCATTCACTAAAGCTCATTCATTCAAGCCCTCTTCTCTTGTTAAGCTCTCCTATCTCATTCAGCTCTATTCATTCCAGTGACGTAGCTAGGCTGAGGCATGAGAGGCCGTGCCCACACTCCTATGTACCGCATGGTGCCCCATGCAACTTATGCATATCAGTTTTTGAAAATTTTTCCAATGAAAGGATCAAGAAAGTATAAATAATGTTGCGCAAGTTTTTGTTTTTAAATTGTGCCCCTTCTATTAACATTTTTTGGCTATACCACTGCTTCTGTCTAATTTGCATTTAGAGTAGTTATTTGGGAATGAATATTTTGATTATCTATTCAGTTTAGAAGCAAGAATACTCTATTTGCTTAATATTTAATTTTATAAGTTACACTGTACATAATCAAATCACTTTTTTAAAGAAAATTTGTTGATTATAATAAAAATATATCGAAACAAAATGTTTCAGTTGTTAAAAATGTACTTGATCTATTTATGACGCTGTCAGAATTTTATTTGTAGATAGAAATATTCAAAAAAACGCAATGATTTTCTTTTCTCGTATACTTTGATTTATGTTAGTTTGGTCCTCGGACATTTCGCCCCATTATTTTCATAAGACATTTTGTTTCATGGACAATTCGCCCCATTATTTTCATAAGACATTTTGTCTCATGGACAATTCTAAAAAATTAAGAGATAAAATGATTAATTTGAAATAATTTAATAGAGATAAAATAAAAAATAACAAAATTTTTTAATAATTTTACACATATAATAAGCAAAGATGGATGAAACAAATAGCCTATGAGACAATTTGTCTATGGGGCGAAATTGCTGTCGACCTTTCTTTATGCCTCCTATTATTTGAATTTATTCTGAGAACAGACGGTTCCATTTTAAAATAGTGAAAATTGCTTTATTTTGTTTCCTTTCTCTTATGTTAATTATGTAGCAAATTTTTCAATTTTGAGTAAAAGGTAAGGTGCAGCGGATGTATTTTTATTGGCCAGGCAATGATGTACCGCTTATGTCAAACTATGAACAAATTCGTATCGATGAGGAATCGAATCCAGAGGCTTCCATGCTATGTCCATCATCTCAACCAACCTGCCATGCCACCCATAAAGTATGCTGTAGGGGATACATCAAATTAGTTTTCAAAAAACTTAAGTTATGCTCTAATTTTTTGTTTTTGTTGAAGCTCTATAACTTTTTCTGATAGACTTTTTTTCCTTAAAAGTTATTATAAAAGGCAAATCATTGCAAAATGTTAAAAGTTATTTTACTTTTTGTAGCTTGTATCAATTTAGCTTTTAAACTATTTTTGAATGATGATGAGTAAAATGAAATAATGCGATCTTAATTTTTGTTTTATTTTTGTTTGCACAGGTATAAGTTCATTTTATACCCTTGCCCCTGAATCAAGCACATTTTTTCATATAAACATCGCAGGGCGTCGAGTAGACTCTTTGTCTTTAGAATACATTCACTCATATTAAACTATCCAACCTTCATTTATTTGTTTTCTCTATGAATCAAATATCTTTTCATCAATTCCTGTAATGTGCCTGGTAGACTACTTCGTTTTTCAAATGAAAAGCCTATTCCACCCCCTAACATTTTTGGATTTTTTTAAACTAATATATATTCGATGGTTGTAGGTAAAAATGCCCCCAATTAAAAAGTAAGAAAAAATGCCCCCTAATTTTTGATTTTCAGGATTTTTTTAATTATATAAATATTTTTATTTGGTACCGTTTTGAAGGGCTAAATTTCTTAATCTATAGGGTTTTTCTTTATAAAGTTCTTGAAAACAATAGCAAAGGTGAAGATTTGTGGGAATGTGTTCTTAAAATCAGTTAAAATACAAATTATATTTAGAAAGTGTTCTGATACACACAAAGTCCAAAAATATTTGCAGTTAACATTTTTTTGTATTTAAAAAAATTGTCATATGCTGAGTTTTTTAGTTTACTTTAATTAAATTTTAAATGTTTTAGATGAAAAGTTACTTTTTTTTACTTAGAATAGCTATTATGATATCCGCATCCCTGATACAAAAAAAGTTTAATAGAGAGAATGGATAAGCAGCTACGTGACTTGTGCATAAATTTTCTGGTTAAAAATAGAAGTCAACAGACAGATCAATTGAAACTCGGTGTTCAAACACAATTGCTATTATAATTTAAAGATTGTAAACTTTTAAGAAATAAGGAATTTTTAATTTCACATTTAACAATTAAAATAGATGAAATAATGACAAATACATGTAAACAAGTTTGCATTATGACAAATCTGTCTATATTGAACATTCTAGGGATCCATAAGATAGCATATTATAAAAATACATTTACTATTTAGTCTAAAACTAAAATTATCCTAATAGGTTTTCTATATAATCGCGTCAAAATTAGGATGGCTTGCTTGTACACATGGTATTATAATGAAGATAATAGTTCTATTTACATCAATGACAAAAAATAGATATTTAGACATAAATATTAATTCTTTAGGAATAAAAAATATAAAATTACACCATCAAAAGGGAAATTACAAAAAGAATCCATAATGAATATTTATAAAAAATATTTAACCTGTACTAAAAAAAGGTGATTTGTATGAAAACATTGATTTAAATAAGAAAAAAATAGCCCTAAAAATACTAAAACAAAGAAAAAAAGTAGGGCAAACTCAATGCTGAACCTTACTCTACACCTTAATAATAATAAATGGTTAAAAGATAAAAGAATGCTTGACTGTAAAGTAGACTAGATCTACTTTATACTATAAAAAAAATTAAGACAAAATTTTGAGAAAAATTCAAATATTAAAATCAAGAAGTACAATAATAGAAATAATAGAGTATTAAAGATGAAATTAATAAACAATATAATAAGTTATTTAATATTTTTTTCTATTATTTTTCCCTTAGTACAAAAAAAATAAATTAGAAACATTTTACACTAGATTGTAGGAGAAGATCTTTTAAACACGGAAGAAAACGAAAACAACAGTCTTAACATAAAAAAATTATTTAAAATAAGAAAATAAATGATACATTCGAAAGTTAATTTTTTCAGAGTTAAAATTATAATTTTATTAAAGAATTAAAATCGTTAAGCTAATAAGAAAGAATTGTTTGAATGATGATTAAAATAATTTTTCTAATCAAATTTTATTAAGCCCCTTAGTTACTTCCATTTAATTTATTCTTAAAGACTTCATTGTCGTCTCAAGCCATAGGGCCTAAAATATTTAATGATATTTTATAATACATAAAGTCATCGTGAAAATCATAAAAAGATTAACAAAGAAAAAAAATCTTGTTATATGTATTTAAGAACCTTGGGTCCAATGTTTTCCTCATTATCTACACAATTAGACAGACATTCAATTCAATTTCATCTGAATTATTTAAGCAAATTAGTTCTCAAAATTCTGATATGGTCAAAAAATGTACTTCATTTATTGAGTTCAAAAAAACAAATACAAGTCTAAATTTAATTCTTGGATCACAGGCGAAGTCATGCAAATGATTAAAATGCAAAAAAAGTAAAAACTAAAGAATAAAGAATGAATACACTTTATTAAGAAATCGTATAAAGTATAAAATAAGGGATTTGAAACAGAAGCATTATTCAAAACCTTTTCCCAATTGTGATTTAACGCGGAAAACTTGGTCAAATATTAACAGGATTCTAAAAGGGAATTACAATAAGAAAATATTTATTAAAAGAAATAATGAGTACTATGATGATCATACCTGAGCTAACATTTTCAATGAAAGTTTTGCTTTTGTACAAAATGACTCCTTGCCAGAACAACTCGATTTCAATTTTCTTGACAACACAGTTGAGTCCTTTGAATTGGAAATCTGTTCATATGAAATGCTATTATTTGTTATAGATGGAATGAAAAAAAATGTAACAAAAGACATATATGGAATTTCAATAAATCAAGTAAAATTAATAAAACATGATATTTGTAATCTGATAATGTAATAAAGCTATAAATCTTTTTTTTAAAATTGTGTCTTTCCTGAAATCCTTATGCTTCATAAAGTTGTACCTGTACATAAGAAAAATGATAGAAACTGTGTAGATAATTACAGACCTATCTCAATTATCCCCACACTTTAAAAATATTCGAAGAATTTATACATCATCAATTGAAGACTTACTTGGGTTCAATAAATTACTTAAATGACTATCAATTTGGATTTCACCAACATTATTCGACGGAATCTTTCCACTCTTGTTTGATTCATAAGACAGTTAAAATTTTAGAAAAAAAGGATGACGCAGTAATTTTTCTCTTTAACCTGTCAATAGCTTTTGACAGAGTTAATCACTCACCAATCTTGAAGAATTTGAATAAATGTGGGTTTAATAGAGGTTCGTTCTTTTTAGACTCATACCTTATTAATAGGTATCAAATTGTTAAAGTGAATGATTTTTTTTCTAAGAAGCTATCCCTCAAAAATTGTGTCCCGCAGGGATCCATTTTGGGGCCCTTACTTTCAGCATAAATATCAACAATATTTTCTTCCTTCCAAACATTTTTGAGTTTCTGCTCTTTACAGACGAGATCTGCCTTTATCTTCCTTTATCTAAAGTAAAAAAATGGTAAAGTTATCTACACATATAGCTTTAACAAGAACTTAGACCAACTCTACAACTGGTATTCTGAAAATAAAACAAAGAGTTGGAGTATTTCTCTATAAATATTTCAACGGTTTTTACAGAATGTTTTCGGTCCACTGATAAGATATAGGGAAAATCTTTAACATAACACTAGGAACTTTAATAAACCTTTAAAAATTACCTATAGACTAAAAGGAACAAGTATTTCTTTAATAAAAAAAGTTAATGAATTTTATAATGATAATGTGCATTTCTTTGAAAATCTATCAATGTCATTACTTTCATTTAAAAAAATAATAAAAAATCATCTTCTGAGTACATACAAAATACAATCTAGACTTTACCTTTTGTCTTCCATATAAACTTTTAAGTTGTACTTGTTGGTTTGCAAAAAAAAATTTTTTTTTATATATCCAAGTGGAAAAATCTAATTCATGGTTATTATTGGTCATTGATTTTTCCTATAATGATAATCTTGAAAAAGATGATATAGTTCTTCATGTGAATATATATTATAAATATTAACATATATACACATTGTTTACTCCACTTTACTACCTTTGTTAACTCTCTTTTTTTATAATAAAATTCTCTCTCTCATAATGCGAGCATATAGCCTTACGGCTGAAAGTGCTTTGATATCACCAACCAACTACAATGATTTCTTTTAATATAACAAGTCTATCAAACTCTATGTATAAAATACTTAAGACAGGTAAGAAGAATAAGAAATGACATAAATAATTTGAATAAGAAATCTTATATAATAAATATTATAAATATATTAAGAAATATGGTGCAAAAAATAGTTTTCAAATCTGAAAACAGAGATGTTTTAGAGCTTCATTAAAAGGCTCAAAATAAACTCTAAAATTTAAAGATATGCAAACCAAAAAGGAAGTAGATGGTGATATGGCAATGATATATATGTATTTGGACTAGTGAAAAGTTATAAGAAGGAATAATATGTGAAAATAAATGATGCAAAGACTATAATAAAAATTTCTTTTTTTTTGTATCATTTACAATGTTTTGATTTTGAACATTCTGTTTTTACATCTGTTGTTAATTTTTTTTTGTGTGACAAGAACCTAATTGGTTTGCTCCACATTCTTTTTATATTTCAGATTATTTTTATAATTCTTTTTTCTAAATAAAAAATAAATAAATAAAAGTTAATTAATTATATATCCATATTTTAAATAAATTATAAAAATTAAAATTAATTAAAAAAAATTAAAAAAAAAATAAATTATAAAAAATTTTAATGTCGCACGAACAACGATCTAGAAAATTCCATAATTTTCTCGCGAAATTCCCTTGAGTTGAATATATAAGCCGAATTTACGTGCATAATTAATACTTTGTAATTTTGGCATAGAAAATGTTTTGTAGAAATCATTTTGGGTGTAATCGTCCCCCTCCTTTTTTTGGCCCCCGTTCGTATTCTCATCGTTGGTGTCGTCATCCTATGAACAACTTTCAAATGGGTTATTTTCCTCCTTTCGAGAATAATTTCTTTTCTCCATGGAGAATGAATTTTGGTCCTTCTCCCTTTTTCGCAAGAGGTTTTTCTCATCCTCCATTTTTTGGTCCGCCTTCTTTTGGGCAGCAAGGGCAGACTTTTAATGGTTGTAAACATTCTAAGAAAGGTTGCTTCAAAAAGAAAGGTAGAAAAGAGAAGTCTACCTCTGATTCTTCTGGAGCAGAATCTGAAAGACAATTTAAGGATTGTAAGATGGCAAAGTCGGTTTAAACATCGCTAAAAGGAAGAATACATCTTTTTCTTTTAATATATTTTATTGTCATTTTTTGCTCATGAGTTTTACAATTTTTTAAATAAAATTTATTCTATATTTTGCTATTTTATCTTTGTGTGTTTGCGAAAGCATTTTTTTCCTGCAAAAGATGGGCTTGTAGAAAAACTTGATTTAACCAGATATCAGTGGATTTAATCAAATTTGCGCTTCGGGTCACGTCTTACCTAATCATTTTTACCAACTTACTCCAAAAAAAAATTTTTTATAACTATATTTACAACTGTAGTGAAGTTAAGTTATAAGCAAGCAATTTTTTGTCATGTAAAAATGTAGGGAACTGCAGAGATAATCGCTATGATTGGATTGTTTAAAACTCAAAAACTTCATTCATTTTTTTGATTTCTTCCAAAACCAAAATCTCCGAAAGCAAAATTTCTCAAGTCTGAAGTCCTTAAAAACGATTAAATAAATCTTTATTGAAATAATCGTTATTTTTGGGTGAATATCTTGAAAAAGATTGAGTGGTCTACCTTTACTTTCCATCCCACTAAACACCTACGTGCCCTTGATACTGCAGAACACTATACCCTGATATATATATAATTTTACAAGAATGTATGTTACAAATATATAAATACAGCTGAGTGAACGATATGATCCTAACACGAACGCTCCCAATTTGGGAAACAATCTTAACCCTATTAGTGCTGGGCCAAATTTGTCCGCTCAAGTGCTGAGTGCCCCCCCCCCCTTATTTTTCTCAGATATTAATAAATTTTTATAAATATTATGTTATATAATGTTTTTTACACATGTATACCCATTTTCAAATATGCTGAATTCAGTGGTGATGTCCATTGTCAAAAAATTGATTTATATTTGACAGCTCATCTCAAAAAGGAACTTTTTATTTAAATAATTATATAAAGTTTTTTACACATGTATACCCATTTTCAAATATGCTGAATTCAGGAATGATATTCAATTTTTATGAAAATCAATCAAACCTGTCAAAAAATTGATTTAAATGTGACAGCACATCTCAAAAAGAAACTTTTTATCTAAATAAGTATATAAAGTTTTTTACACATTTATACCCATTTTCAAATATGCTGAATTCAGTGGTGATATTCATTTTTTATGTAAATCAATCAAAGCTGTCAAAAAATTGATCTAAATGTGACAGCTCATCTCAAAAAGGAACTTTTTATCTAAATAATTATATAAAGTTTTTTACACATGTATAGCCATTTTCAAATATACTGAATTCAGTGGTGATATTCATTTTTTATGAAAATCAAGCAAACATGTCAAAAAAAGTGATTTACATATAACAGCTCATCTCAAAAAAGAAACTTTTTATCTAAATAATAATATAATGTTTTTACACATATATTACACCCATTTTCAAGCATGCCTAATTCAGTGGTGATATTCATTTTTTAAATAAAAATCAATCAAAACTGTCAAAAAATTTATTTATCCCAAAAAGAAAGGAATAGGCACGGTTTTTTGAATAAGAGAATTACGTTTAATAGAAAGTATAGGGAGGTTATGAAGTTTACCGTGCATGGCATTTTACACACATATACCCATTTTCAAGTAGGCTGTGTTTACTGGTTATATTCTTTTTTTTTATAAAAATTAGTCAAACCTGACAAAATAATTTACATATGACAGCCTATGTCAAAATTAAAATTTTTATTCTTATAAAAAGTTTTTTTTATAGATTTCAAGTATGTAGAATTTAAAGGTGATGTTCATTTTTTATAAAATTCATAAAACCTGTCAAAAAAATCGGTTAAACCTGTAAATCAATGTCAAATATATAAACATAAAAATATCTTCTACTTGAAGTATTTCTCTGGTAATTATTTTTTTTATTTATTTAATAAACCAACTTTAGGTGTTTAATTCACTCAAAATATTTCATTCTACAGTAACTTATGTAACTCGATAGGACCTCCATTTTTTGGCTACAAATTCGTTATCGGCTCGTAGTCTCTACGTCATATTATAATTTACAGTATGTAATTTTGGTATTCATTCTATGATGATCCTTTCTTGGTAGCTCTTTTTTCATTAGAAATTTATGTTTTTCAATGTGTGTTCGAAAATTTTTTTATAAGGATAAAATTACTTTTTTCCTCTCAGGCCTGAATATTTGTCAATCAATCTCATTTCAAAGGTTTTTTTCTGATGAATCATTCGTGATGTTGATTGTTCAATTACAAAAAGTTGTCAACGTTCTTTATCTAAAAAATTATCTCTTTGACGCAAAAGGAAAAAGATGGACAAATTCAATTTAAATTAAAAATATCTTGATAGTGACTAAATTCTCACATATTGGCATCTGTGCCATTTTTGATAAATCTGACCTATTCTAAATTTTCAGATTTCCTACCCATCTTAGCTAAATGTTAATTGTAACCCTAGATGATAAGATATAGATTTAAATATTTTTCATTTGTAAAATAGGAACTTCTTTTTCACAGTCAAAATCTTTTTGAAGCATCTATTATATAATTAAACCACTTCCTAGTTCATTAGAACATGGTAGATGTTCCATTTAGTCAAGATACATATTTTTTTTAATTATTTGTTTTGATCACATGTTCTCTTTTCAATTAGTTTTCAACTTCGTTCCTTCTTTCATACAAATTTAAAAAAAAGATTTTATAATACATTTTGTTACTCAAGATGATTGTAGAAAGTATTATAAGCCAAAATATACAAAAAAAAAAGTATATTTTTACTATATACCTAATATGCAGCCATTTTTTGACATTTTTTTACAGAAATGATTTTCAGGCATAATACTAATTCAATTGCCACTTCGAGATATTTTTTAACCGTATTATCCAAAATCCAGTACAGAAATAAAATAAGCATAGTCGATTTGGTATAAAATAGATATTTTATTTTTTTGAAAATATTTTTGAAGACAGTATCTAGAAGTAAAACGCAAATCTGATTCAAGCTTTCAGATATTTTAAAACCATAAATGCCAAACCTGAGTCCAAAAATGAAACCAACATCTTCCATTTGGCATAAAAACAGATATTTTATTTAAATTTCAAAAATATTTCTGCAGACATTAGACGTAAATCGAACATTTGATTGACACTTTCAGACATTTAAAACCACTAAATGCAAAAAAATTATTTCAAAAATAAAAATTATCATGGTCGAATTGGTATAAAAACATATATTTCATGTAAAATTAGAGAGAATATTTTGCGATATAGTTTTCAGACATAAACCGCAAATTTGATTGGCACTACCAGTAAAACCTCTAAATGCGAAAACTGTGTTCAGAAATGAAATCATCATGATCTATTTGCTATAAAAACATATATTTCATCTAAAATTTGAATCAACATTTTTGGAAACAAATTTTAGAACTAAACGCAAATTTGATTAACACTTATAGGTATTTTCACATCCTAAATGTAAAAAATGAGTTCAGAAATGAAAACATCATGATTGATTTGGTATAAAAAATATATTTTTGTAAAATTGAGAGAATATTTTTGAGATAGCTTTTAGAAGTAAACCGCACATTTGATTGACATTTACAGATGTTTTAAAACGTCTAAATGTGAAAAATGATTTCAGAAATGAAAACAGCATGGTTGATTTGGTATAAAAACATATATTTCATTGTAAAATTTGAATGAATGGTTTTGGAGACAATTTTTAGAAATAAACCGCAAATTTGATTAACACTTATAGGTATTTTCACATTCTAAACGTAAAAAATGAGTCCAGAAATGAAACCAGCATGGCCGATTTAGTATAATACATATATTTCATTGTAAAATTTGAATGAATGTTTTTGAAGGTAATTTTTAGAAGTAAACCGCAAATTTGATTAACACTTATAGGTATTTTCAGATTCTAAACGTAAAAAATGAGTCCTGAAATGAAACCAACATGGCCGATTTAGTATAACACATATATTTTATGTAAAATGTGAAGGAATGTTTTTCGAGACAATTTTCAGAAGTAAACCGCAAATTTGATTAACACTTATAGGTATTTTCAAATCCTAAATGCGAAAACTGTGTTCAGAAATGAAAACAGCATGATTGATTTGGTATAAAAACATCTATTTTATGTAAAATTGAAGGTATATTTTATTAGATATATTTTAGATCAATCAAAATTTTGATTGACATTTTCTAAAAAGTAGCCATGATTATTGAAAAAATTAAATATATAAAATGTTATGCGTTCCAAACTCTATATAATTATAAATTTCAGGGTATTATATAATATAGATCCTAAGTTATAAGGTTAAGTACAGATAATGTCAAAATTTTGCTGAAAAATTTTAATTTTTGATTTCGATTGACAGTTTGGGCCATGAAAGGGTCATTCAACTACCATGAAAATGATTTCAAAAGATGCAGCTAGCGATTTTAGGAAAAGTCACAAAATTTGAAGGGATATGATTCAGCACTAATAGGGTTAAAGCAAATTCTATCTTTTTTTCTTTTACCCTGAGATAGGTTAAAAGACGAAGAATTATTACAAAATTTTTTTTAGATGTTTTTTTATCTTCTAAAGATAAAAGGATGTATTAATACTCTTTTTTGATATTTTGAAAAGAAATTTGCTTCATAACGGTTTGTGGATCCTTTCATTCCTGATCCATCTGAAGTTGGTATAAAAATTCAAGGAAGATTGATTGAACTTTAAAACAACACAGCAGCATTGACAGGATTCAAACAGAGTAGTGGATGGATGAAGAAATTTTTCAAAAACTCTCTTTCATATGGAAAAACATGAAATTAGGAAAAATCTCTCATTAAAGGAATTCATCAGCGAACTTTTTTTAAACAAAGTACTACTTATTCAATTTTTTGTTTGAAAAATTAGGAGTCATCCACATCTATAAGGAAGGGGGCCATGTCAATTTGGGATTTATAGGCGCCACCGCTAAAATAAGTTTGCGAAACACAGCTATATATAAATAGCAGCCACATGTGCAATGCTGATAGTGAGCAGGCTTTGAAGCATTTGTGTGTCAATCTGCATTCGTTTTGACTTGTCTATTACAGACAGATCTTTGGTATTAAAAAATAAGATTTCAATAGAAAACTGTCATAACTTAATTACTCAAGTGAATTTATCACAAACAAAAATGTTTGGTCAAATTTAAACGAAATGGAAAAAGTTTATCCAAAAAGAAAACAATTAATTTTGCTTTAAAAGGCAGGCATTTAAAAATTTATTCATATTATTAGGTATCGTGACGCCCCAGGACAGTCTCCATTAGATGTTCATTTTTGGTGTTTTAGCAGTAGCAAAATTATCCATGACTTCGTCAAAATCAACACAATCGAGAACTTCTTTCTCAATGCTCATAAGAGCCAGACTTTGGAGGCGGGCTTGCGCCATAGTGCTCCTTGGGTAGGACTTAATAACTGAATGACCTTTCACAGGATGCAATAGAAGTTCCAATTGTCAGCATGATCCTCACAGCCACTTGTAGATTCGGACAGAGTCTTGAGTGCGAGGACAGGAATCCAAGTAACTCCATAGCGTTTGCCGGTTTTTCCTTCCGAGGTTTCAAAAACATTTGAATTTCTTCAATTTCCATCTCAAGCTCTGCTGCATTGACGTCCATGGCAATGAAATGGCGCCCCCTGGGTGTGGCGCCCCGGGGCAATTGCCCGCCACTGCCCTCCCCCTTGATACGGCCCTGAAGGCCAGCACCGTTTTCAAGAAGTAAATAGAAGAAACTTCCAAAATCAGAATTGTTAGAATGGTCAAAAATAAATATAATGCATATAGAGCATAACGTATATAATAAATACGTTGTCGGCTATTTTTTTTTATTATATTGCAGACTTTCCGTTAGAATTTTTGTACACTTCCAACATACCGTGTTTAGAGAAATTTTATAAGACGAACGAATGATATAAATTCTCTTAACAAAAGGCAGCTATTGACACAACCAAACCTTGTGCCAAATTCAATAACATATTTTTGAAGAATGTCCAAATTTTCGGAAGTAAGCTGGCAACTTACAAGGCAATTTTCTTCCAAAAAACCTACGATATTATATAGATATATTATAGTTTTTAAACATATGTGTTTCGACCTAAATTTCAGACCAGAAACTTTTTAGAGGGGCGATATATCCTTTTTTTAATTGAAAAAATAAATAACTTCCAATGAATAATACTAATTAAGATTGCTAATTATTATTCATTCAAAAACTAAAATAAAACAACATATTATTAGATTACTTTAAGAAAGTTTTATTAGCATGCTTCTTGAACAACGACATGTGGAAATGTTTCTTGTGTTCTATTTATTTCAAATGATATAATAGCAGTCTTATTGACGAAATTAACTTTCCAATTTTAATTTACATTCATTTTATTGATAATAAATTTAGGGTAACGAATCAATTACAAAAAGCATTTCCTTCTTTTGTCATAAATATCAAATAGCATTTAGAAGAAAAAATTGGTTTTGAAGTTGGTGAAGAAAAAATTTTTTTTGAAAGAAAAAAAGAGATTGGAAAACCAAAAAAAGGATTCTAAGATGTCGCATGAATTCACAAGGATCAATTGGATCAACCATTGCTTCATTTCTTGTAGCTATCTTACACACTTGGTGAAGTAGTGGTAAAGCCAGCAGTTTTAGTAGTTCTTGGGGAAGAATATTCTTAAACCCTTTCTTCATCAAACGATACAATTACAAAACGAATTCAAAGATTACACACAGAAAAGTTGAGCCTTCGAATGGGGCGAGTCAACATATTTTAAGTAATAATGCTCAATATAGGGTTTACCTGCGTTATATAGGTGACGAAGAAATGTTTTAGTTTGCCGAACTTTAGAAACTACAAGTAAAGGTGAAATCATTTCTACGATGGAGAATAGTTTTTTTGCGGAAGATTTAGAGTTTTCCAAAGGTTATCAAGTGAATTACATAAAGTGATGCAAGATGTGCTTAAGATTGTAAATTTCATTAAAGTTAAAGCTCTCTCTCTCTTTATACGTACCAAATTGTGTTTAGACTTTAATTCTAAACATATACATCTCCTTTATTATTTTAAAATTCGTTGATTGCATAAGAGGAAAAGTATTGCAAAGATTACTTGAATGAAAAAATTTGATTAAAATTTTTTTCTAAACAACAATGATATTTTGGTGGTCTATGAAGAAGACAGCTCATAATGCTTTTTATTATAAAAAGTTATAATTTTTCACTATAATTTCCACTTATCAATAATATTATCCAAATTGTATATTACTTATTGATACGTAATAGAATTGCTTAAATTTCTATATGAATTATATATACTATTTTCTTTATCATAACCTCCAAAATTATATTAGTCGATATTTTTTATGTCCAATTTTTATAAAGGAATCAATCAAGAAAAAAAGGATAGAAAAGGGGTCCATGGGTAAAAAAAGTTGAGAACCTTTGATCTAAGTAATTAAAAAAAATTTTTTTTCCCAATATTTATACTATTTTATTTATAAATAACAAAATTTGTATAAAATTAGCGAAATGACACAGAAAGCTTATGGATTGTAAGAAATATACAAAAATTTAAATTTGGTTTTCAAAATCACTGATTAAAATGATCTTTGTATAGAAGTGTCATGCCAAGATCGGGCTTCTTTCAGTAAAAGTTATCGGAGGAAAAGAGCTCTCTTTTGTGATACTTTTTGGATTGCGAGTGGTGGCTGTCATGTTTTTGCTTGTAGCCATCATGACCGCCATATGACTTGCCTAAAATGTCAATTAAATTTGTTATGAGTCTTTGCTTCCTATATATTTTGTTGATATTTTTCACAAAAAGTCTCCCCTCAAACTTGACTTTCAATTTTTGGAAGCAACGCGATAAAAAAATACCGTAAGATAATATTTCAATATCGATTTTGATCGTGTTTAATTTTGTTTCATCGCTGAAAATAGCTTTTAGCATATCACACATACTCTAACTTACTTCTTCCTTTGTCCACAATAATTCATTTTTTAATTGAATGCAACTTTTCAAATTTTTTTTTGTAAGAATACCTTTTTTTTTGTTTATTTTTCAATTTCATGATTAATTATTAATATTTTCTCATATTACTAGGTCTAGCAGACAAATTGGAACTTATAAGAAAGTTGTTAATATTATTTGCATAATTTTTTAATTAATTTTTGAGAAATACCAGTTTTTGCATTTTTTCGAATATTTCTGCAGTTTAAATTTCAATAAATTAAAAGAAATTTTACTTTTAGATAATGCAAACAATTTAGCTATAGCTCTTTGACTTCAATTTATATTTTATTGACAGAGATAGGATATCAGATCTAAATTATAACGATATTCAAGACATAAATGATGGCATCGAAGAACTCAAGCAGTCAAACGATTTTATGATAAAAACGGAAGATTGTTAAAATTTTATTATTAAGAAAAACCTGAATATAAAGAAAGAATTATATTAAAATATATGAATAAAGTTCTCTGGTCAAAAACTTTTGCATGCCATTTTTGATAAATAACTATATTAAATGTTTTTTTCTATAACTATAAAAAGAATTAAATTAAAATTTTTGTTAATATAAAAATTAATCGGAATATGTTTATATTTTGGACATTTAATTCCAAAAAAAAATTAAAAAAAATATAGTTTTTAGTTGGTGAAGAAAAGTTTTGCACGCCACTGTATATATTGGTGTTGACATATGGCAACAAATTTTATCCAACCAACTCTATGAATAATTACATTATGTTTTGTAATTAATTTTTTAAATATATCAAATATATTCAGTGAAAAAAAGTTGTTCACTTCTGTTTCGAGAATCAAATTAAAATTTTGATTTTTTCAAGTCATTTGAAGAATATTTATTTAGGATTCGTATTCTATACAGTAAATCACAATAGATTTATCATAAAAATTTAAAAAAACTTCTCTGAGAAACTTTTGAAAAATAGTAAAATTTTACCTATACTTATATCTATATATTTTAATAGCATACTTTGTATGGAATTAACTTTTGAACTCAAAAGTATCAAGAAAATTTCATTTTATTTATTATAAATCATTTTTTTTCTTTATTCTTTAAGTTTTTAAACAATAATCTTCCTGTAATCCTTTTCAAAGAGTTTTTATTTAACAAAGCAGAGACATTTCATTTTATGGGACACTAGTGTTCTATTGGGTCTGAAAGGGTTAAAGTCATAAATTGGGTATAGCGAACAGTGTTCCAACAAAAAAGCCAACTCGAATCTAAAACGATTAGAGGTCAATGACCGGTTACGATATAGACTCAATTTTTTTGTGGAACGAAACGCAACTAATTTATACATATGCCAACTTTCATTTATTTCATTATTCTTTTTTATTTTTCCAATTCTCTTACTTTCTGATTATTTTTTTCAAATAATCACTATATGTTTAATCTAAAAACATACTTTACAGCTTATTCTGCGGTAAAAGATCAGAAATCCATAGATATTTTGAACTGGTTCTAATGAATAGTTAATTACGCTAATTATTATATTATACAAAATAATTAACTAAATTGTATGATATATTTTAAGGACATCGCCAAAACGTCCTATGCCTGAAAGCCGTGTATGTATAATATATTGATCCAATTATCGTGGGCTGGATCCCGGATCACAAAACCTCTATCAACTATTGCGAGAGATTATTTTCCGCTTCGATGAAATAGCAAGAACATAAAAGAGTAAAGAAAAGACTTGACTTTATTTAAGACTTTTGACTCGATTTTAATCTCGATTTAGAGTTTTCCAAAGGTTATCAAGTGGATTACATAAAGTAATGCAAGATGTGTAATGAACATGTTTTAAAAATTCTTATTGCAATCCTTATGATGTGTTCACCAATGTTTTAAAAACTTTATTAAAGACCTTTGACTTACCATATTTTTCATTTCCATATTTTTTATCGTGTCCCTGATAATGATCAGCTTTTTGGCCCCATTTGTTGCTTTCTCCGTATTTTTCGCGGTCGTACGCATGGTAGCCGTGTTCCCTCTCTTTGTAGTACTTTTTCTCGTCCCAGCCCGCCTTCTTGTGTCCGTGGTATTGTTTGCCTTGGTCGTAGCCATGGTCACCATTGGCGTAGCCTTTGTGTTCATTGTGTCCATACTTCTGACCACTCTTATTATGCTTGTCATGCGACTCATATTGACTTAATGCCAAATACTGAAAAGAATTAAGTCCTAAATGTTATCATATACAATTAACGAATCCAAAGATAATTCCAAATCCTGGGGATCCATCAAAATTATTTCGGATTATCTGAAGTTCGAGTTAAACGAAGTTGCAATGTCATGTCGTCAAAAAATGTGATCAAATAATTTAGACTTATTGTAATTGAAATTTATTGAAAAAATAATACTAGTTTAAATTACCAAAAAAAATCAATAACATGATTTATTTTTGGTAGAGAAGTTTATTCAATATTGAAAATAATATTTCGACAAACTTTCATCTTACTCATCAGATTTGTAAAATCTATATGCCGTGGGTATATTTGAAAATAAAATTCAAATTGTAAAGATTATTATTTGACAAACTTGTTAAAAAATTTTAGTTGAATAATCTGTCTTTTAAATAGAATATAAACTCTCATTTTTGATTTGTTAAGTCTAGAATTCATTTTTTTACTTTTATCCACTTAAAAATTTTTTTGACTTTTATTTTTTAAATAAAATCTTAAACAAAAAAAGAAAAAGCGAAATTGAAAAAAAAATTGGAAAAAAAATAAAAATAATGTAGATTTTATTATTTCGTAAAAAAAGTTGTCTTTTATTCCACCTGATTCTAATATTTTTCACTCGTCTTTTTTTACCTTGAGAAAATATTTAAAAATTATTACAAAAAGAAACTATTTATAAAACCCAAAATATTGCATTAAGAAAGAAGAAAATGGGAAAAACCTTTTTATTTTACTGTTTAATATTTAATTTCAGCGCTCTCCTTTTTATAAACTAAAAGACACAATGTAGCACTTAAATTCCAAAATATATTGAAGTTATACGCTCATAAGGAAAACAATTTTTCTTGCTTGCAATCATTGCTAAAAGCAAATGTTGAGTTATGTCGTAGAAAGATTTCTGAAATTTGTAGATTTGATAAGCCGAGCGTAAATTTGGGTTGAGATAGGTGATAATTAATTAATTGATTCCGACTTAACATATACAAATTATAATGGAAGATTTATCTGTGATTTGCGATATCTTTCGATATGTTTTACAAAAGTAAAAAAAACTTTTTACCCCAGAGTTCATTCGCAACCGATTTTAATATAGACAGAGAGATTTTTAAAGTGAAGGATATACTTTGTATATACAAAAGGATTTCTTTAACACTAAAGCTACCACCATAAGGAAGAATTGTTTATAATATTATTAAAAAAATTTGTAAAATAACATTTCTATTGAAAAAATATTATAAAAAATAATTTAGAATAAAAAAAAAAGTTATAAAAAAATTAAAAAGCCAGAATTTTAAATATTTAAATAAAAAATTTGATGTTTAAAAACATTTAAGCAAATTAAACAACACATAAGGAAATTAAATTTTTAATTTAAATTTTTAAAATTTTAAGAAATCATTAATATTCCATCTTATAAAATGGCCAAATTAGAAAATTCAATCTATATGACGTAACTCACAAAGCTAGGGCACAAAGAGTATGGAGCTGTTTATAAGCAATCAATGCTATTCTTTATTTGTTTGCTCTAAGCTCAAATAAGGGATTCCCTAATTACATATGTGCTTCTTTTTCTATATATTTTAGGCTACATTCGTTCGGCATTACTTCTGGAGGTTGAAGCGCTGTTATCAGATCAATGAGGCACGCGTGAAGAGTTTAAATAAAAGAACTTACCACAAAACTACACAAAAACACCACCAAAGTTATGAAGTTTGAATTCTTCATATGTTCAGCTTTTTTCACAAAGTCTTTGAAAGGGAAGAAATTTATTGGAAAATTGTGCTTCGATTATTTTTGATACGAAGACATTTAAGTTTCACCTTATATATATATATATCTGTATATAGCAACCGTAATAACATATGTGTTAACCTTGTTGATATTGAGAATAAGTTTTTTGCTGTTTAATAATATGACTTGAGCTGAATGTCAAGAGTAAGGGAACACGATCGATCTTGAATACTTGTATGAGTGTTGGTGTGTGCTATGCGCTAAGTTTAAAAGATAGCAAGCGTAAAACACATGTGTTTAACCTTGTTGACATAAAAAATGAACGTTTTTGAAAATAGTATTTTAATGTCTTGAGTTGAATGTCAAGAGTAAATAAACGCAAACAATGTTGAAGATGGAAAACATACTGTTTAAAATTTCAAGGCAAAGGCATATCAACCAATCAAAATTGGAGATAACAGCTACTCAATTTATGTCATTGTTCTTCCATTTTGAAGCTCAAGAAAAAATATTCCTGAAAGAAAGTGAACATTGATACGTGTGAAGAGTAATTTAACTAGTGAGAATTTTAGTCCGGTCTTTTGACTACAGTCCGGTTCTTCTGACTTTGTAATTTCAATGATAACAATGCATATTAAATGAAATTTGAATTATTTTTTAAACAGGAAATTTTGAGTTAAAAAGTTGGCGTAGTTATTTTCGCGGAGCAATCATATATTTCCAAAATTATTTTTGTACATTGCGAGTTTGAGAAATAATGTCGATGTATCTGATGGGGATCGCTTCTCACAAACCGAATAACGCAATTCCTTGTTTTGTAAATAATGACCCAAATGGGAATCAACTTACGAAGGAATCAATAAACTGGAATCAAAAGCTGAAACATCAGCTACACATTTGGCCTCCAAACACACAAATTTTGAGGTTCTCTTTCTTGAAAGAAAAATAGTTCAAACTACTTAAAAAATGTTATTGACTATTGACTCATTTTGATTTAAAAAGAAAAAACAATGAGAAAATATACTTTGCTATTTATATTTTTTTTATTTGAACTTTTTTTTCAAACCAAAATTTGTGTAAATTTGCAAAAAAATAAAATATTTGCTCTTGAAAAGAGATACCAAGATATTATTATAAGTGCTTTCTTACTATTTATCGACAAAATTTTCCAAAGAGTTTCCACAATTATACTTCTCCCTGAATTCATCATGCAAAAAAAAGTTTTTTAACATAAATTTATTATGAATGAAATTTATAAGCAAAATAAAAGAACTCTTCATTAAAAGGTGCGAACTTGTTAATAGAAATGCGGAATCAAGGACAACAACGTTTTCCAGAAGTTAATTTATTTGTGCATCAGCAAATTTATTTGTATAAACTTCCAAATATATCATAAAAGAAAAAAAAGTCTTCGGCCTTAGCAGGCCGGAGTGCTCATGTGCAAACGCGAACATTCTTCTCATAAGTCGTTCCTGGAGGACAGTTTCGCGTCAGGGATGAACCATTCACACACTCGATGTACTGCGACGGGTATGAGCCTTCAACCGTACTGCCAGAAGGCAGGTTCAGGCATGGAGAGCCGGAAGCAGGCACTTCATTTCGCGCCAAAAAAGCGTTGGGGTAGGAATCATCGTTACTCACAAGTGGAGCTTGTGGGTTGTTTTGAAAGCGGTTGTCCAAGAGAGAGCCCGTAGGAACATTCGATCTGTAGGAAGCTCCTAAAAGATAAAAGCCATACTGCAATGATGGATTTAATGATAGCCATGACACAAATATACGAGTTCATGCTTACTACGACTAGCTTCATTCCATCATGATCACAATTGATCAAAATCAAAAAGAAAAGAATTTTACCCTTATTCTTGCCCAACTTTCGTAGCAAATCTTCAGTACTCTTGAGCAAATCTTCAAACGAAACATCACTAGCAGAGGATTTGACAGTGGTTGGAGGGGCTTGTGGTTGAATTGGTGGTGTGTTGATGTTCGCGTTGAAATATGAGCGAGGAGAGGGAGGAGCTGAATATGCCGCACTTTTTTCCGCTTGACACGCCTTCAAGTGGTCAAGCCAGGCGTAACCGGTAGGACAGACCAATGGCAGAGCAGAATTTTCAGTGACACAAGCAAAGTACTTATTATTGGCGAATTCATTTTTGAGAAGCTGTCCCACTTTGTTGAGACATTCGCCTGAAAATAATGTAACAAATTGATGATGCAATCACGCGCTCCCTTGGAACTTTAGCAGGGTGGATCAGCGAATAAATAGTTAAAATAGTTAACATATGTTGTTGTACAAATAAAATCCGTATTAGAGCAATCAATAAATAGAGTATATAGCTACAAACCATAGATGACAATGTTATGCTAAAGATAAATATTATATAGTAGCTTGAAAATAAATAAATTCTTTAAAAAGCTAGTCAAAAGTTCCGCTCCCCTCTTCTACCAACACATATGTTTAATTAAAAATGATTGAATTTTTTATTTACTAAAACTTACTTTTAGAAACAAGGCCAGATGATAAATAATCCTGAGGTTGATTAACACTTCTTTCATCCTGGTTACTTTGTATTGACGCAAAATTGGTTGGAGCTGTTGGAAGTGTGGGATTGAAATTGGTATTAGGTTGATAGACATTGCTTGACAGCTCTCCAAAGTTTTGATCATTTCTAGTGTTAGCCAATTGGCCAGCTTCAAAGTTGGAGGGGTAGTTGTTATTGGCTGCTAAAGTTGCGTAATTGTTGCTCCTCTGGCCACCCTCGTTTCGAGGTGTGATTGGCAGGTTAAGGGGTGGAACAATTTTGTTTGCGGTTGGAGGATTCCAGTTCACATTGCTTCTGCCAGTATCCCCTGGAAAGCTCAAGCCAATGGAATTCGAAGCAGAAGGAGGAGCTGTGGGAATTGAAAAAGAGGTCAGCTGATTGGATGGTGATGACCTGTACTCTGTTGGAGAAGCAAATATATTAGTGGCTGTTGGTTGAGGTGAAGAAATTGCTCCTCTGTTATTCGGGTATTGCTCATTGCTTGCTTGTTGAATTCGTTGATACGTCTTTAACAAGTTGTTGTAATCCAATGCTTTGTTAGAAGGATTTCCTTGAATTGGCTGAAAAACACCGCGATTCGTAGCGGAAGTTGCTGCTGTACCAGCTGTGGCTGCTGCTGATGACGCCAAGCCTTTGTTTGCTTTGAGTAGTTCTTCAGGAAGTTGAATGTTTTGGTAGTCAATCGCCCCTAAGTGTGGCTTTATTCCGGAGGGATTTGCAAAAGGCAATGGATTTACGTTTGTAGCGATCAAACTTCTCAACTTCTCCGGAATATTCTGACCAAAAGTTTCTTCTTTTCTAACATTGGGAATCGCTAAAAAAATAAAACAAATGATTCAAGTATAACATTTTTTTGTACATCTCCTAGGCTCCAGGCCTGTATTCAGTATGATGTCAAAATTTGTACAAAATGAATACACATTTTGATTTAACATGGAATATTGCATTATAATTCTTTAAGCTATGTGAGATATATATATATATATATAATATATTGCTGAAAAAATCCATATTTATCATAAGAAACATATATTGAATGAATCTAACCTTGAGCTCGAGTTTCAGAAGGATAGTTGAATCGATTTGTAGATGGCGGAGTTCCTAAATTGGAAGAAGGTGGGGAGACTGGTGGCACTGAAAGCCCCAAATTGTTCCTTTGAGGGAACCTTAAAGCTTGTCTCGCTCCCACTCTGCCAGATCTATGGAAAGTCGGAAAGTGTTGAACTTGGGATCTTGGATAGTAACTTTGGAAGTAGGGATTCCCACCTCGATTCTCATCTAAAGTGCAGGAAAGCATCAAATCAGAGATAAAGAGAGAAAGAAAATATTAAAAATCATCCTCACTTGGGTACATGCAAAAGAGACTTTGTGTAAGGAAAGCCATCAGAAATGGGATAATCATATTCATCTTTCTTCTCTTTCAGCAGTTCAAAGGAAAAACACGCAAAAAGAAGAATGAGTGAGGGACAGGAAAAAGAGGCGTGTCTCAGAAAGCTGAGTAGTGACAAAAAAGACTCGATTAAAAAAAAAAAGTATTTATACACCTTTCTCCCTATATATATATAACAAGGATCGTGTTTGTCACTTGGCTTAATTAATACGCCGAGAGTGTTCAATTTACCTTTTTTGACAAGATGTCAAGGTGTGCTTGCTCTTGAAGCCTTCGTCAAATGAATGGTACATTTCATTTCCTTTCACTAAATGCTTGAATTGAGGCGCAATTTGTGACAAGGTCAATTCTTAAATTTCTACGCCTCAAGACCACTTTCTGATCGTTTGTCAATGAAAGAACATCGATAAAAGGCGTTCTGATGGTTCAGCATCAACCGGACATGCTCAATCGTTATCAACAAACACCACATCTCTCTTTACATCGTATTTATATTTTTCAACAAAAAAAAAGTTATGGTTTTTTACACAAAATATAATTTTTTATTTTTGTTACTGGTATAGGAATAAATAAAGCTACATCTTATCACTATTTTTAATACTACTTCTGGCTAGGGGTAAAACAACTCATTTTATGGAACCCCCATAGAGTAGAACACGGCGATTGCAACGAAGAAACTTGATTAGAAATAGATTTAATATATAGCGTTATGTGGATTCCACGCCAAAAGCTTTTACTTGTAAGTTTAAAAACAGCGTTTCCTTCAACGTGCTCTTCCTTTGCGCAGGGAATGGTGGATTTTTTGATGCACTGATTCCTTGCTCTAGGAGGGATAAAAATCATTTACATCTGATGTTTTTCTTTCGGAAAATCCCAACATCATAGGAATTTGTGAACATATGGCGAGCTGCTACTATATAGAATAAAATCCTATGCTTTTATAAACATTTTTAAAATAGGTAAATAACATATTTTACTACTTACATCATTACAGATGGGGGTTAATTTTCACAATCTTTTAAGTAAATTCTGTGAAGAATTTTTTTTACTACTTCTAAGGCTTTTTTATGTCGTATTAGCAAAAAAAACTTTCGATAAAAAGTTTTATATGTGATTTTCAGATGGAAAATCCTTGAGCCTTATTTCCGGAACTTTAAGTTCTTTAATAATGGAACTTTGGGATATTAATCTTTGAATAAACACCAAATAGAGATATAAAAAATATTTAAAAAAGTTGCATTTTTTAAAAATTTAAACTAAAAAAAAAGTAACAAATTGAATTCGCATAAATTGCGATACTGAAATTGCAGAAACATTCAGTAAATATTTTTCTTCTGTCTTCACAGAGTCTCAAGGTAGTTATCAAAAAAGGTTAAGCTACACCATCACCACCCACCGATGGAAGAAATTGTAATCAGTGAGGAACTTGTGTTTGAAAAACTTAGCAACCTTGGAGTAAGTAGATAAATCGCCTGGCATCGACAACCGGCATTCATTTATTTTAAAAGAACTGACCTTTCATTCGGCATTCCCAATTGCAAAGTTGTTCAACCTTTCCTTAAAAGAAGGTATCTTACCAAAGGCCTGGAAAACTGCATTAGTAGTCCCCATACATAAAAACTCGAATCAGAAATTGCTTCGAAGTACAGGCCTATCAGCTTAACTGATCACATTTATTTTTATTTGAAAAGCAAGAACGTAATCAACATGTGTTTATGAGAAAGAAATCTACGGTGACACAATTATTGGACTTCCATGACGATGTTACTGACCTTCTCGAGAAGAAGTACGACACAGTTGATGTTTTATACTTTGATTTTCGCAAGGCATTTTTGTCAGAGTTCCACACAATGATTTACTAAGTAAATTAAAAACCTATAACATTTATCCTGGAATTATTAAATGGAGCGACAACTTCCTAACCAATAGAATCCAATTTGTCACTGTGAACGGCTGCTTATCAAATCCGAGTAAAGTAACTAGTGAAGTAGTGCAAGGCAGTGTGATAGGACCTCTACTTTTTAATCTATACACCAACGAATTGGAAACGCAAATTGAGTCCAACTCAAAATTATTTGCCGATGATCTTAAGTTGTACTCTGAATACGCCAAAAATTCTACGACCCAACTTCAAACTCACCTTTACACTCTATATCATTGGTGTGCACATTGGGGTATGGATCTAAATTTCGCAAAATGCTATCATTTGCAAATTGGTTGTCAAAGCAGCTACACTTATTATATTCGTGGTCATAATATCACTCGTACTTCGCAAATAAACGAGTTAGGCATCATCGTTGATAATAATTCTTTGAAATTCAATCCTCATTTTTCCAAAATATTCTCTAAAGCTTACGCTGTATTTCACTCAATTCATCGTCAGTTATCCTCCTTTGAACCAGAAATAGCTACTCCTATATACAACGCGTTAATACGCCCTCGCACAGCCAAGCTGCAAAGAAGACTGGAATACGCCTTAGAAAATGTACAGAAGCGAATAACCAAAAAATTACAGGTCTCAAAGCATATTAACCTATAAAGAAAGACTGCAAACGTTGTCTCTACCCCTTCTATCATATCGATATAGATAGAAGAGACGATGGGATTACAGTTTATAACATCATAAACGAAAATATCTTAGTTAACCATAGAATACTTCCTCAGTTTTCCTCAAGGATTCAAAGAAAGCAGTAGAGTCCGTTTATGAAGAGTCGCCAGAAAAACGCTAAACTAGAACTAAACTAGAACGGAATATCCACTTTAGCTGATTAAACATGAATGCTTACGGTAATCTAGTAAAAGAGCTCTTCTGCATTTTGGTAGTTATAATATAATGTTTTTTCAAACATTTTAAACTTTTTTTCTATATACCGCAAAAGTTTTTTTTCGAAATTTTTTAATTTTTACTATATCCCAATTTTTTTGTGATAAGTGCATCTTTATGCTTACAAACGATATAATATAAGCTTGTGTACTTTTCTAGAAATCTTCTGTTGAAAATTTATTGCAGTGGAAAAAATTTGGTTGTATCATATATCAATTCAAATTTAAATAAAATACTAAAAAGGGACCTTTAAAAATAAAAAGAATGTTCAGAGAGTTTTGAAAAGAAATGAATGAAACATATGTTAATTTTTATACACTAACGTTCAACGGCTATGTATACACATTGTTTTTAAAATTGAATTACAAATTTAGAAGTAATTTGAATCATTTTGTCAAGATTTAGGTAAAAATAAAGTCAATTTTTTTTTAAGTAAATAAAAATAAAAAAAACATTTCATAATAAACATCGCTTTAACATTTAAAGTCAAAGTATTTCACTGAAAAATTAAAATTTTTTTGTCAAATATTAAGCACTCTACATTTGAAATTTTTTTCTTTCAATTATATTATACATTAAACTTATTCAATTACAAAATTGAATTTTTTGGTTAAATAAACTTTTTTGCAAAGATAATTTACTTTTTATGAATAACTTTTTTTAAATGAACTTTTTATAAATCTTTTTTTTTTAATTTTTGATTTGTTCCAAATCAGTCTTAATTTTAAGATTAGAAAGTTGAAAAAAATCATTTTTTATTGGTCAAAATAAATGCCCATGGCAATAAAATCAATAAAATGTGAAACCTAAGTAGAAATTATGCTTATGAGAAAATTTTCATATGAGGTTTGTTCATATGAAAAGTTTCCGATTTAAAATTCAGCATGAAATCCTAAAATATTGTAGGATAGCTTTAACTTGACGAGGCTTTGGTAAAATTTGTCATACTTAAATGAGAGCCTAACTTCTCTTCCTTTATATATTATATATATAATAATAAAAGTTATAAATGACAAAATCCGAACGGAAAAATGTAAATGGTTAAGCAAGACGAAAATCGAAACCGTGTTTAAATTAAAAAAGTGAATTATTTTTGCTTAAATGACCAAAATTGTGCATTTTCCTTTCTCGAGTGAAAATATATAATGAGTAGTAAAAAAAAGTAAGGTATCAAAGATGTAGGTAAATTTCAAACTATTTTCTAATCATAAAGAAAAGTATAGCTGGAGACGTCATGAATAATAGTTGAAGGAAAAACTTTTTTTAATAAAGGTGTTCAATTTGTTTGAATAAAAAAGTTTTACTCATTTTCCAATTAATTATATTAACTATTTTGAATTAGCTGGTTAACCACTAATCATTTTAACTAACTAATTTAATAAGTAATGCGATTGACTTTTTTATACGATTTTGGCCAAAATTTGCTCGCTTTTCCCATTTAAACATAGAAGGTTTTGTCTATTGGGTAAACGTACAATTCTACGCGCTGTCTTGGTTATGCCAATTTGTGTTTAACCCCCATAAAAACAAACAAAAAAAAAGAAAATTAAAAAAAACACAACCAATTTTTTTTAAATTCATTAAAAAAAGAAGAGGAAGAGGAAATTACTTATGTTCCAAAATAGGAACATTGGTCCTAAATGGGTTAATGTAATTTTATATTATCAATATATTCATTCATTTAAATATAAATTTGTGCTTCTGCCTTCTTAAGTTTCTTCTTCTTCTTAAGTTTTCCAGGCGTGAAGAGACTTGTATTACCTAAGCCTAATCTTTGCCCATAAAAACGATAATTAACGACAATTTTATACACGGTAAAATTAAAATCCGCAATTTCCTCGATACCGCAATCTGGAATGAAACCTATTTGAAGTGAAAAAGTGGTATGCCATATATCTGAAGAAGGGGTTTACTTTTAGGTTTGTGTCTTTTTCTTCGGGTGCGTCAAAGTTAGAAATGCGATCCACGAATAAACACCGACACTTCCAACACAAAGTAAAGTGAAGCACTCACTTCAAGCTTAGTGTATGTATGCCTTAAGTATGCTACAAGCCAGTTCAGTTCAAGCTCCAGTACAGCTCCCACTATCTATTCATCTTCTTTCCAAGGAACTTACTCGCAAGATAGATTCCTCTGATGATAATGTTGTTATGTAAATAGGATATCTATCTGCCGCCTTTCTTTGCTTCTAACTATGACATCAAGGGCGAGACGAGAATACAGGAAGAAAGGAATCCTCTCTCCCCTAGCTTCCCTGACCGAGAAAGAAAGGCTATCCCGGATAAATCTCTCTCGTGTTTACCCTCGTCACACGACGTACCACCACAACATTCTGGGAGTGTGAAGGATTGACCTGGTGCCCGCGTTTACCTTCATTTCGCGTCCAGCAAAAGGAAAAAAGGTAGCAAGCAAACAAAAAGCATCCTCCTTGCTAGCGTTTCGCGCGCTAGGCCAAGATAAAAAGGACATCGACTGAAATGCTTCACCACACTCACGCAGTTCCACGCGATAAGGAAGACGAATCGAATGATCTCTGTGGCATCACATCTCGGAAAAAGGATCCTTCTTCAGCCTGCCTCCCTTCTCAACCATCATTTCACGGAAGAAGACGAGGTATTTAATTAAAGATTTTTAGATTTAATTTAAAGAGCACCTTTTTTTTTCTTTTATAATATTTAAAAAAAAACTGATTCATAAAAATTTTTTTAACGCAAACCGGGACAATAATTTTATACTTTAATTAAATTACCCCAAAAACTTCTTGATTTTTGTGTTCCAAAAATAATGAATGGAAAATTAATTAATTGAAGTTTAATAAAGATATGCAAACATTTTGTGAAAAAATTAAATGAAATATTCTAAATTTTTTGTATGGATATATTTTAACCAACAAACAATCCTTTTTCAAGGCTGAATCAAATTTGGGACTGGAAAAGCATCTAAACTCGACAGCGTCGTGCACAAATGGGGACTTATAAAGATTCTCTTATCGCACACCCTAACTGTCTTCTCGCATAATCCAAAAAAATTGGGGGTATATAAGTTTTGTTTGATTTATATAATTTTTGCGAAGGCTTGACTTCTAACATATGTTATAATTTATGCGCTTTATCATAATTTTTATGCCGCAATATTTTTGTTCATAAAGCACAATCGAGAAGCCATCATAGAGAATTTCTCTTAGAAGCCATCATAGAGGATTTCAAAGGAGAGCTTCTGAGCGGGACCGGGAAAAATAAAAATTATTGATAACCTGGCTTTGGGTAATATTTTGATCCCTATATACTATATTATCGCCAGAAAAGGTCCATTTTTATAAATATTGGAATGCGAGTAAACACTTTTCTCTTGATAAAATACAATAAACTTTTTAATGTTCTTCTTTGAAATGCAGAAATGAAAATTAAAATAACTTTTGTAGCTTTCTAGCATTTTTATTTGGAATCTTGATCTTGATGTAGGCGAATAAATCTTATCTATTCCGCAAATGAATATAAAATAAGTATTTTAATTTTATTGCCTATTTCTTTAAAACATTTATCTGGCCCATTTTAAATAGACAGTACAAACCTTTTCTAATTATATTCAGAACAAGAGATTTGATTGCCTATTAGTGCAAAACTTTTTGAAAAAAAACATTTTCTTTCTGCCAAAAATTCATGGTCTCGTAAAATTTAAGAAAAAAAATGGAATTTATTATAAAACACAATTTTATTCATGAAATTTCTCACGCTTTCCTTCCCATTGAAACTGTTTGAACTTGAATGCACATAATTCATCCCCTTTAAGTATAGTCTTCTTGTATATATTGAAATCAAAGTTAAAATCTATTTCAATTACTATTACAATGGTGATGTGTTCTTAGATTTGTTAAACAAATTCATTTTCCTATATGTGAATCTAGTTTTGCTATAGATATATAATACATAGGTATGCTACAATCAATTAAAAAATTTTCTTTTAAATTAATATAGTTTGAGGAAACCTCTCCTTCTGCTGGGGCAATTGAGTACACTAGAATTTATTTCCGAACCATTTGTTCTCAGACAAGTTGGGCTTAGGCAATGTGCTATACTAGTATTTTAGTATACACCATATTTTACTTTCCAAGAAATTACAGTAATAAAAGTCAAAAATAACTTTCTTCAAGTTTCATAAGCATAGAAAAATAATTTTTTTGTCAAAATGTTTTGGAGACAAATTCTAAAAAATGACACTCTCAAATGAAAAGTTTAGTGAATAATTCTAATTAAATATTTGCTAAAACAGTGTTTTATGCCAAAATCAGTCATAACTGTTATTTATTTTAATGATATTTCGCAAATTATTGTAATTCTATTAAAGACACTTTTTATTTGTTGCAGAGCCGTAGCAAATTGTCTGAAACCGAAAAGTTCCAGAACCAAATTGTTCAGTACCGAATTTTCCAGTCATCCTAATATACGCATAAATTTTTATATTTGATAGAATGTTTGAAAATTTTGGAGATAGGGAGAGATTTGAGAATGGGGTGAGTGTGTTTAATAGTTCATATTCCTCCAGGATTTTACCAATTTTATGACTAGATCCACACTCATCCTAATCAAAATCCGCGAGCACATATGTTTCAATCACTTCTCACGTAAGTTCCACCTTAGTACTTCTTATTTCCTGTCACATATAGAACTAGTGCAATTTTTTGTTCTAAAAGAGGGAAAATTGAATTAAACTGAATCCGGAAAACATAATCTTGTTATAAAAATTTGTACCTAATGAGAAATTAATTTAGATTTCCTAAATCTTAATAAATCCGCTAATTAAAAAAAACAAAAATTTTTTTTTTTTTTTTTTTTCCTATTTTTTTTTATAAATAATTTTTTAAAAATTTTTTTTTTTTTTTAAAAAAAAAATCAATTGAAAAAGGGGTTCCGCCCGTAGTATTTTTTTTTTTTATAGATAATTTTTTTAGAAAAAAAAACCCCCCCCTTTTTTTTTTTTTAGGGGGGGGGGTTTTTTAAAAAAAAAAAATTTGGGGGGGGAAATTGTGGTTTTCAAGTTTCAAAATATCAATCAATATTTGCATTTTCTTGGATTCTCTCTTTTATTGTTTGAGTGTATAGATTTATTTCAAAATATATAAATTGTATAATGCTAGCAAAAGTAAAGATATCGTGTAGTTCTCTCAGTAAGAAGGCACAATTGCTAAGCTTGTATCGAACTATGAGAAAGTAAGCTTGATGCGGGATCGAACCCAAGACCTTGAGTTATCGAAACCCAGTACCCAACCAAACTTACCCCGCCCAACAAATAAGGTTAAAATATGAAATATTTCTTTTTTTATTCAGTAAAAACAAAAATAAGGATAAATTCTAGATTTTAGAGCTTGTAAACAAAAAAACTAAAGAACACCTTTTTTAAACTTTTTTTTCAACAATATTGACTTTATGGACTTAAAGTTTTTGACTTCAGTGACATAGCGAAAACATTTCAAAGAAGAAGTTGAACCTTGAAACAAATGGAATTTTTTGGTTAAACTTTACTATAACGATATTTGAGTGTATAGACTTTTAAACCAAGAGATTTTTATGAGTATTTTCACAAAATGTCCATAAAACTCTCGCTATAACAAAATTCCATCTTGATAAATAAGTTTTTGTAAATTAATGTTATTTTCAACTAAAAACTACTTATATATGTTAGATATTTTAATAAAGTTTTTTTGAAAAAATAGAAAAATTTTTTAAAATGGTTTAGATTTTTTAAATTAAAAAATACTAAGTTAAATTGAAGCATAAATTTATAAAAAATTAAATTTTCTTCAATTGAAACATTTTTCAAATTAGTTTTACTCTTTGTTGAACTATTTTGCGCACAAAATGAAATTGGTGATGGTTTTCGTATGATTTCTAAAAACATTTATTGTACTCAAAAAAAACAACAAAAAAAATAAAAAAATGGATGATTTTTGTAAGGAACATTGAAAACACATAATACTTATTTTTTAAAAGATAATTTTTTTTAAAACTTTTCACATATAAATATTTTTTAATTTTAAAGTTAGTTTTCTGATATAACTAATTTCAGTTGTAATAAAATGAACAACCTCCCTATAATAATCACAAAAACTTAGACCAAACAAAAATGACGTTTTGTTACATATCTAAGTACATATGTTAAAGTTAGTAATAGGAGACGGAAAATCGAGTTCAAATTTCATTTCTTGTTAATACCAACATTAGTGTTTAATTAATCTGGCCAAACGCTGGCGAAATTATTTCGGTGTGAGTAAAAATGGCTATAATCTGATTTAAACTTTAAGATACCATATGTAGAGTCCATATAGTTGAGTTTTATTTTCCCTTTCCATTTGAAACATTTTAATTCATCTTTTTTGTTTTTGAATTCCATTTTTTTATTTTTTTATTAAGCTGAAATCAAAGTTATTTAGTGATTTTTAATAACGGTTCATTTTACTTGATAATGAGATGTCATCTTGAATAAACTTGAATAAAAATTTAAAATAAAACTTTTGTTCCTTGACAATCCTAATCAAATTTTTGTTTTTATATTTTAAAATCATACATGCAATTAAAAAAAAAATTTTTTTTACCTTTTTTTTTAAATATTTTTTATTTTTATATAAAAAGTTGTATGTTATAAATGAAACAAAATTTTTATTTGAAAATATGAGAATTCTATCCTTCACCTATTAAAATAAAGATAACTTTGGTGTGTGTCTTTCTTTGTAAATAACAATTTTTAAAAATAATTTTATTTAATTTTTTTTTTAATTTTTTTTTGTGTGGTGTTTTCATCGAGAAGGCACAATTGCACCGCTTGTATCGAACTATGAGGAAAGTAGGCTTGATGCGGGATCGAACCCAAGACCTTGAGTTATCGAAACCCAGTACATAACCAACCTTACTCAGGCCCTTTCTATTGATACTTTTATCTTTTCTTTTAAAGATTCCAGATTACTGACTTGATTTAAATCTGGCTTGATTGTCTTGTGCGGACCCTGAAATTCCCCCTTCCCAGAGTGGAGACATTCTTGCCGTTCCCAGGGAAGTAATGATTGGTGCAGTTCAAACTAGTATAGTTAACACAGGAAACCTACAAGTTAATTTTAATCATTGTAGATCACACTATGTAATCATATGGTTGCGTGCTTCTTCTAAAAGACATTCCCATTGCATTGTCTATGACTATCTTCTTGCTTTGAATCACTTTGTTTTGATATTGTAATTTTTTAGAACTTTTATAAAGATTTTTTTTACCTTTTCAACATATTTATGGAGAGATTTGTGAAACCTGTCCTAAACACCAACGATAAATGTGATCATTGAAAAACTTTTGAAGCAATATGATTGCATGTATCAGTGTATCATAGACAAAAAAAATTTTTACAATTTTTTTGAAATTTTTTAAAAAAAGCGCTGAAAAAATGGTAGAAGGATATTTTTGAAAATTTTGTTTGCAAATACTTGAACCCCCTTTACAAAAGTTTTCCCAAATTTAAACTTTTTCAATTTAGCTTCAAACACGAAAATTGATTTAAAAAAATTGCAATATATCTAATGTACTGGATTCTGAAGAAATTAAATCAAAATTAATTGAAAGAATCGCACGTATAAAACGTTACCAGAAGCAAAAAAGATATTCTTTTTTCTGGAGGAAATATAAGGAAAAGAATATTTACAACTTTAAATGTAGTTTGGTGAAAAAATATTTCAATTCCAACTAGTTCATCAAAATCAGAAGTTCAGAATCAAATTTTATTCCAACAAATAATAAATTAGGGATTCAGAAACAGTTGAAGATTTGATATAATGGTTCGCTAAAATTTTAATTTGATCAAAACAATTTTATATCTGTTTAAAACTGGAGATATAAAAATTAGCTTTTATTCAAAGTTCATACATCTGAATAATTTTGAAACTCGCCATACCTTATATAGTGGTCATTATTTAAACACAAATTCATCATGTTTACTTCCTAACCGCCACTTTTTTGAGAAAAAATAGTAGTTGATTTCTTGAGAAACTAGTGTTCTGAAAAAAAAAGATTCTAGTTAAAATCTTTTTTTCTAACACAAAATATGTTTATAAAATTCTGTAATAAACAAAAAATATGCTCACAAACGGTATAGGCATACTTTTTACGCCGATAGGGTTTTGAGAACATGATATATATAGGACCACTTTTATAGTCTTTTTTTCTATATAAACAGAAAGTTTTAGATACCTTTCTCAAAAAATTGCAAGAGAAAGGATTGAGAAAGTCGAGAATTACATTAATAAGGTAATTTAAACGCAACTCCAGAAAGATCCCGGACCTAGAATCATACTTTAGTTAAAGATCCCCACCGTTTTCAAAATTCCCGCCCACATGAAATCTTTGATTCTAAGTATAATAATATGATATGATATTTATTTACAAATGAAAGTTTACGCATGAGAAAAGTATGACAAAAACAACTGAACCAAATTATCGAAACAGTATGAAAATAATCTAGGTAATTTTGTGAAGATCCAAAAGCCAGGAGGCCGCAGTTAGGATTCAACACAGACTTTCAAGGATAGGGTAGAAAATGAAGCATCGAGGACACGAGTTCAAAGCATTGCTCACGGAAACAAAGTGGAATATTGTTGTAGAGTCAAATAATAAAATTTGGAAGTAGAGCAGACATAGTTTTGTATCTGACTGACACAGTAGAAGTTGAGAGTCGGAAAAACACAGGCAAAGGATCGTGTGCTTTTCGGGTTTCGTGCTTTATATTATCATTATATTGTAGAAATTTGCTGAAGAGTCCATGTGGTCTGTTATTGATGTTTTTATGCAAAAAGCAAGCAACTTTAAGATTGAAGAGATCATTCAGTTTGAGTAGATAGTGAATTTTGAAGACAGGTTCTGTGTGTGAGTTGTATTTGAGATTGAAAACATTTCTGAGAGCACGCTTTTGTAAAATCTCAATACGATTTTTACCGCTTGGGTACCAGTTTATGAGGCTATACTGAATGTGTGGCAAGAACAGAGTTTTGTAAAGAAGGAGCTTGATATTCGTAGGAAAGATATGTTTTGTGCGATGAAAAACTCCAATAACTTGGCTCAATTTATTTGAAACCATATTAACATGATGGGAAAAGCTTAGCTTATTGTCAAGCACAAGCCCAAGTAGATTAAACTTATTGACTATGTTGAAACGTGCTTTGGATAGAAAGTCTTCATTTACACTGTCTTTCATGGTTACAACCATTGCTTTAGATTTTACATAGTTAATTTTCAAATCATTATTCGTGCACCAAGCATAAAATAGGTTTAGATTATATAAAAACATGTTAATATTGATACAATTATCTTTTTTAATACAGGAAAGTGGGAAATAGCCACAGAAGTCATCAGCATAGAGAACAAAGGAAAATATACTTGATACATCAAAAATATCATTTACATAGAGACTAAACAATAGGGGAGATAAAACAGAGCCCTAGTATAAGGAGTGTGAGTAATATTCAAATAATTTATTTATATAAAAAAAAATCGCAAGGGTGCATGAATATTCCCTGAAAGAAAAATATTTCTCCACAAAACCAAAGGATTATACTTTAGATGGAATTGATCTTTGAAAGGTTTGACTGATTGATTCAAAGTAATTCTTGCAAAGCACGTGAAGATGAATTCTAGAAAAGATGATTTTTTTTTAAAAATGTTACAATAAGCTAATCAGGTATATATATAACATTTTTTCTCAATTTTCCCCATTTTAATGCCAACTTTTAAGTGATGAAAAGAGGTTTTGAACATTTTTTTTATCTACCTTATTTTGGATTCTCAGTTTGATGTAAAAGAATTTCACAAGTTTATCAGTAGAACATTATTTGAAGTTTACTTGTAATCCTTATCAATATAATTAAGGTAATATACGGAGAAAGTAAATAGATCTGAACAAATTAAAAATCACAAGGTAGGGAGGGGAGTTTCTCATGTACAAGTTATCTAAAGTCTAAGATCTTACATTTGCGTCTTTGATTGGAAATCAGGAAAATACTGCTGTTCCTTTGCAATATGTAATTCTACAATTCTTTATTCCTTTTTTGCGATCGACAAAGTATGCCAAAGAACACCAGAATTCACACCACGTTAGCTATAAAAATTAAATGCTAGTAGACGCATTCTAGCGTGGAGAAGAGGGTCTTGACACCCGTTTTTTATAACACCCATTATAGCGTAGACCATTTATAACCTGGGTTCGTATCTTGGACCCAGTGTGTTAGTTTGTTTGTTGGTGATCTAGTTAATTCACATAATAAAATTTTTTCAATTTTTTTTTCAACTTTTTCATGACATTTTTTTGCCCTACCCATAAGTGAGTTTCAATTATGCTAAAAAATAGCATTTAAATTTCAAATTCTCAAAGCTATGGTAATTTAATTGAAATTTTAAAAATAAATCTTTTAGTTCTAAAAACATATGGTTAAAAGATTTTTTAAAATAAGTTGAATAACGCAATCAATCAATAAATTGTAAAGGAATCAAGATTAAGGAAAGAAATGTTTTTTGCTGGAATTATTATTAGTTACTAAAATATAAATGAAGACTACTAATTGCCATATGGTTGCCATTTGTAAGCTAATTAAAAACATTTGTCAATCATACCAGATTCTCTTTTTTAACACCTTATGTAAATACGTTGTTTTTTTTAAACTGAATTTTCTATTTATTACATAGATTGGATTTTCATCGTTTAATAAATTTCCGTGCCTATGATTATTATGAATAAGAATAGCGAGAGGTGGATTCGAACCCAAAACCTTTGCGTGCAAAGTTTGAGCATCTTCTAGTTTCGTACTTAAAAAAAGCTTTATGAGGAAAAAATAACTCTGAATGTAATTAAGTTAAACAAATTTCCAATTAAATGTTAACTTAATTAATTTTATATCCGCTAATTAAAAAAAAAGATTACTTACATGATTAGTAGGGGTAAGACTTTCATATTTGCCATCAATTTCTATGTTTCCTTGAATAAAAAAATATATAGCCTTTTTTATCATCGGCGAAATTCAAAATGTGATAGATATCGCAAAGGTTAATGTAGATCTCAAAAGCAACTTTTGTAATTGTTAATCCAAACCTATATTTCATATATTTATAATTAAAAATTGGATGTAATGATATCAAATCAAGGATTCAATCCGCAAATACCTTGCAAGAACTGTTTAGAGAAGACTTTAAATTCCGTGAGAACAAAACTTTGTGAATATAAATTTCTAA